>VDFB02000015.1:308390611-308749387 GCA_007258455.2 Sequoia sempervirens
AAAATATTTAAATAATATTTAAATATTATACATAATAATATAATATATTATATATTAAATACATAATTCGGTAAGAGATTATCATAAATTGTATATTATATATTACATTATAAACTATATTGTATATTATATATTAAATTATAAACTTTATTGTATTTTTTAAATCATATATTATAAATTGTATAACATTTTTTAAACTCCATATAAAACATATCGGATATCCTATATGTCTGACATAAAATTTAATGCCTAGGGATTAGCCTTGGGCTTGCTTTGGATTTTGGTCCAGACTTGCCAATCCTAAGAAGTCAACACAAAAAAACATGTTTAACAACTTACCTTACATTTCTAGACTTCGCCCATGTGGTTGATGATTTTTTTTTACCCAAATTTGATGAAACAAAAAGGGTTTGTAAAGGAGCTTCTCAGCTTTCCACCAATATAAATTATACTTTTGTTTGAATCAAATAAATAATTATTATTCATTTTCTATTACAATTATGACTAAAGTTCTTATTGATAGCCTGATTGAAAGACATCTATATCTTTCAAATAGTATCACATTTTTTGAGTCCAAAACATGTGTCACATTCTATCTTTGCATACTATAGGATTTTATAAAAAAATTGAATTTCATGAAGTTTTGGCCAAGTTAAGGTGGTTAGACATACGAGTTTTTATATTTTTTTGAAAGTTGTAATAAAAAATTCAATTCAATTATTTACTCGAAAAAAATTACAAAAAATGGCATCACATCCGCATATTATTCCTCTACTTATATCTGGGAAATATTATAAAAATATTAATTACTTATTTATGGTTAGGTGGTCAAACAAGACACCCACTCTTAATTTTTCCTAAAATTTAAGTACCATCGTGATTGAAATTCCCCCAAATTCTCACCAAATAGATTTTTTTTTTAGAAAAATAAACCTAGTAGTTTAGAAACTACAATCAATTTGCCACATATTCTATTCTTACATATTTTTGAAATAATATAGATAACTTATTCAAATTTTTATGTCAAGTTGCCTAACTCTGATTTTTTTGAATTTTCATTACCACTTAAGGGCCTATTTTTTCCATGATGATCCTACACATACCCGTATAAGGATTAGGGTTTAAAATATTGGGCATAAGGTTGAGGATATTGGGTGTAGGATTGAGGGTTTAGGGTTTAAGTATAGGGTTGAGGGATAATTTTTTAGGTTTTAGATTATAAGGTTGATGGTATAAGGTATAGGGATGAGGGTTGAGGGTGTAGGGTTTAGGGTTCAGGGATAATGTTCAGGGTTGAGGGTTCAGGGATAATGTTCAGGGTTGAGGGTATAGGGTTAAGTGTATAGGGTATAGGGATTAGGGTTTAGGATATCGGGTATAGGTTTAAGGGTATTGGGTTTAAGTATTAGGGTTTAGGGTACAAGGTTGAATGTGGAGTTTAGGGTTTAATTATAGTGTTAAAAGTTGAGGGTTGAGGGATAATGTTTAATTTTTAGGGTATAATCTTGATGTATAGGGTATAGAGATGAGGGTTGAGGGTGTAGGGTTTAGGGTTTAAGGTATAGGGTTGAGGGTTGAGGGATAGTTTTCAAGGTTTCAAGGGTATAAGGTTAAGTGCATAGGGTATAGGGATTAGGGTATAAGTTTTTAAGTGCATAGGGTATAGGGATTATTGAAATTTGATCTTTTGATTACTAAAATTTTACATGCTAATTACTGAAATTTGTAATATCTTCCAAAAACTAGCATTCAAATTATAACTCCTAGAGATTTGAAACCATTCTCAAACATCCTGAAGCTATATACATGAAATATAACTTAAAGTATAAGAAGGTAAATTTCTATATGTAAATGTTATTTCCTGTATATAGTTTCCCTAAAAGATAGTTTCCCTAAAAGATAACAAGAAAGAGAAAAAAAGAGAAGAAAAAAATTTCAATGTAGACCAAAATGCGAGCACATTATAATGCGCTAGTGTTTTGTCAATGCATGAACAAAAAATATGAGCGCCTTATAACACGCTCATGTTTTGGAAATGCATTCAAAAATTGCACATTTTTAAAATTCAAACCATAACGTGAGAACATTATAATGTGCTCGCATTTTGGCTTGGTATCGATCAATCCTAGGTTTGGCCACTACCAACCCATAACACAAGTTACACGTTTTATTATAACGCGCTCACTCTTTTAGTATTTCAGGATAAAAAAGTGAAGTTTCCACTTTTTGGCCCCTCATCTTTGTACACCCACCCCTTTATCCTTATCCAAGCAACCTCTATCCATATCCAAGAAAGATATATCCTTTTCAACACTTGTAGACCACAAATAGCTTTAGGGTTACCATTAAAGATGACTAGAACCAATTATATGATTTTGTGGAGAACCTCAATGATGAGGCACTAAGATGATACATTAAAGATTTCTCTTTAAGCGTAATAAAACATGAAAGAAATGAGTGAGTTATTTTTAGCAAATTTCCACTCACCTAAGTATGAACAAAAAACATGAATAAAATATGGAAGATGAAAAAATTGAGGAATAAGTAAAATGTGAAGAAAAATGATTTAAAAGTGTGGTTAGAAAATTGGAACAAACCTTCACATAAGAGAAATGAAGTGAGTGGTTTATTTTATGGCTAACCCCTCACATTATAGTAGAAGTAGATGAAGATATTTCCTCTTCATATAAGGATTGTAGAATTGATCACCACAGTAGAATCTTATTATGAGAGAACAATTAATTAGAAAATGATGAAATTGATAATTTCAAAATGTTGAAATAAGGAATTATAATGAAAGGATGCTAAGAATTCCCCCACCTAGAACAAATAAATTATGATTTATAAATTACAGTAGGGAAGAATGTCTAAAGAACAAATGATAATCAAAGGCACCAAGATGGTTACCACACTAACAGACTGGAAGTATGCTAACAAATGTAAATTGATCCAATTGGAAAATTGTTTGTTGCATATGATGACACAGTGTGATTTCCTCCTGAAGATATCTATTCCTTTCATTTGTTGTAATAACTATATTTTATGAGAGGCTCTCTTTCTATTAGTCCATTCAAAGTTTTGTAATGCGGCAACAATGATTTGAATTTGATTTATCTTATGCAACAATGATTTGATTGCTCATTGTGATTCTTTATGGGACAATTTTGGAGAACATAAATGTGCAATAGACTAGATGGGACCCACAACAACCACCTAAGTAGTCAATGCTTAGTGTGTACTCTTAAGCCAAACCCCATTTATTAAATTCATCTTCCGATAGGAATTTTATCACTTTACCTGTTTGAGTAGATTTTATGATTTGGAATTCATCCAAGTTATGAAAGTGGAGCTCATCTTGAATAAAATTTTGCAAAAGAATTATGACAATGTAAAGTAAGAGCTTGACAAAATTAACAAAAAGGTGTAGAAAAGGTTTGTATTCTGGAGGGTATAGATAAAGGTGTTATTGAAAATATTGTACAAGAAGGATTCAAGATAGGTGAAAAAGGTCTCAGTATGAGAAATGGATTTGTATACATGATAGGGGTTAATATAGCACTAGATCAAGACATATCAGCAGATTATTGTAGGGGGTCAGGGATGATGCTTCTGTCTCTTTCTCTGGTTGGCCAGGAAGGAATTCATTACAACAAGAGAGGTTCGACTAATGTCTATGTTCTTCAAAATGCTAATTATCTGCTTCCAAGATATATTGTTCACTTTGCCAACAATTTAGGGGAATTATTTATTTGAAATGAATCTTAGGCTTTATGTTGGACATCAAATTTTATACTAATTTTTAGAAACTTTAATGTATCAATGGTCTCTTTTATTCTCTGTAAATATCAAAGCATGATAAACACTAGAAATTATTTTCCTTTTTTAATTAGGATTTATCATGTAAATTTCAATAGGAATTTGTAATGCTCTTGACCATTTTTAGGATCTCACTAAACTCTTTGATATTCACTCAATTGTGAAATTTTACAATTAAGATAAATAATAGTAAAGAAAAAGAGGAAGAACTCTTAGCTTCTCCCAAAAAAATTATACTAAAGTGGAGTGAAGGATGAGGCTCTAACATGAACATGTTAGGGGATGATGGAATTGGAAATTGCAAACAGATCACAAACAATACAAAACACACAAATTTACATTGGAAAACTCAATTCACTTTGATCATTCATATAGATGTATATTTATACAAGTTAACATAAAAATGAATCATGTAACTATTGTCACTAGTAAATAATTGTATTGTTAACTATAATGATTATGAAAATGTTTATTATCCTACATACTCCCCCATAATAAACATTTGAGAAAAAAATGGTCATTATTCCATATTCTCTACCATAATGATAATTTTAATTTGAAGAAAAAAACTCCAAAAGATGTGTTGCAACACTCTATCCATCTCCAAACAACAATGCATTCACTCTACAATCTCAATCTTGGGACGTGTCATGCAATCCAACCATAAACCCTACAACTTTCATGATGTCTTACAAGACAATATCAATCACTCTTCGCACATTGCCAAACCTTGTGTGATTACTCCTATCTTTGACAAATGAATATTGATGTGTATATAACCTTTTCAATATACCTAAAATATTTTCCCAACCTTGTCCAATACAACATCCACAATTCATGCATATGCATTATGCATTTATTTTCTCTTTATGCTAGCACAACTTTTCAAAATATTTTTCTAAACCACAAATAAGACAAGGATGTATATCCCAACATCTATCCATTGTATGTCCATTCCCGTGACAATGAGAACACTCCACACATTACATTTTTCCAACAAATTTGTTAGAATCTATAACATTAATACCAAATTGGTTACCAAAACAACTTTCCAATACCACCATGAAATCCAGTGCACCACTTGAGGAGAGATAAGAATATAAAATATAAAATAATTCCTTGCATTCATAACCTTCACATGGGCACCTAACTTTTGGCCAATCACCTTGATCAATTATGACACCTTTTTGACTCCCAGTAGCCTGACGACTCCAAATGTAGACATGCAACAACATGCAAAGCTTGTGGCACAAACATGCAAATGCATGCATAACATGCACTTGAACATGCAAGTGCATGCACCCCAAGTGGTCCCCACCAAGAACAGGATGCTCAAGAGGGGCATTTTTCCAAATTTTCCTTAAAAAATATTCATTAATGCAAAAGCCCACCAAAATTATAATTGCAATTTCAGTGCCCCAATGTAAATTACAAAGTTGCAAATCAAAATATTTATTCTCCTAACCCCTAAGCCCTTATTGAAAATAAACAAAAATAAAATAGAATTATTTTTGGTGATGTAAGATTGCTAGTACCCCTATCTATGCTCCTGCATCAGACACCTAGGGTAGAATTTTTTTTGTGAATATGAATTCACAAAATGGAGTCGAGTGGTAGTACCACCCTTTTGAATTGAAAGCAATCCTCAGCAAACTCCATCACTAAATTTGGTACCTGCAATTGATTCTTCCTTCTTCTCTTCCAACACTTAACCAAAACAAGCTTCCTTCTTTGACAACTCTATTCTTCACTAAATCTATTGAATACATAATCAATTCCACCATAAACTGACCAACTCCTCCTAGTGTAATTTACATCCTTCTCTAATATTGTGCGATTCAACCCACCATTGTCCATCCACCTCCACCAATTTGTACCCACGCTTAACTCTGCAACACCATACACATCCTTCTCTGCATACCAATCATCTCTAACAAACTCTAACTAAACCATCTCATTTGCATTCACTAATCATCCATCTCAACATGAATATAATTATTCTCAAATTCACTAAAATTTGAATTTACCTTTTAATCACCTATTGCATCTTCAACTTTGTTTTCTTCTTTCATGATTTCTACAAAGACATGCAACTGTATCACTTTCTTGTCCTATAACCAATGGTGCAAATTCAATGCTAGTAACATAATCAAAATATTCATCCTTTCCATTTTCCTCCTCTACATCCATTTCAATGCTTGTAACACAATAAAAAATATCCATCCTTTCTATCCTGCAAAAAATTGTCATTCATACAAATATATTTATCAAACTCCTCTTTCACCTTCACCTCCTATTTCTCAATTTTAACCTTATCAAATTATTTTATTGCTACAACAAATTTATCCATTTCTACATTCTTATCCTCATCAAAACGTATATTAAAATCAGATTTTAACTCATTGCCTTCTGCTGCAACTTTCACTTTTGCAATTCCTTCTTCACTATCACTCATCATATCATTCAAACAAAAATAATATTTGGTTCTAACCTCATCAAAATATGATACTCCTCTCTTCCTTACTGCTGCAACAAAATTTTTAGCTTCCTCATATTCACCCATTCCATTCACATAATCCATAAGCAAATCAGAATCACCAACTAACTCACAAAATGCAAGTTTTACCTCCTCTTTTATTGTTGCAACTTTGGTGTCCTCTTCTTCAATGTTCTCCATTGCACTCAAATCTTTTGTTTTTGTTGTAACCTCTATAATTTTATCCATATCTTCTAGTAGACATTCCTCGTATTCAGGCTCATCAATTCCTTCGTATTTGTCTTCTTCTTCTTTCGTGCCACATGCATGACACTCTACTACATCTTCTTTCTTTCTTGCATTAAAATTATTATTAGAAAGACAATTACAATTACCTCCAACTCTCCTCTCTTCTTGTTTTATCCTTTTGACCTTTTCCAAAGGGTTGTAATACTTTTTCGTTTTGATCTTCTCTTCACTGTCCTCTTTTATGAGAATGATCTTCTTCCTAGATCTCTCACTCCATATTCTCATGTTCTCCACAACCATATTTTTCAATACATCTACTTCAACATTGAGCTTTGCAAATTCTTCAAGGTACTCTCTACCTTCCACTTCTTCCCAATATTGTTCCCAGAATAAAATTCTTATAGGCCTCCTCAAGACCCATCCCATCCTCTCAACTACTGTAATTTCCTCACCTCACATCACACAAATCCAATCCTTAAAACTCATTGGTTCTTTTGAAAACTTCTTCACCTTTGGTGACCTATTTACACACTCAAGAACCTCTAGTCCTCAAATATTTTGTGTAGTTTATCTCGCAAGTTGCACATACACCTGCAACAAAAAAATCACACACACTCCATCCTCAAGTCTTGGTGTAAACTACCTCTCTTCAGTGCTTTGTCTACACACTTAGGAACACTAGCTCTGATAACACTAGTGAAAATGGACACTCTCCCTTTCAAATTTGATCACAAACACACATAAAACAATATGCAAGGAGGAAAAAAATTATCATGAAACACATAATAAGGAAGAGAAATCTACAACATGTATTAAGTTCAAAATCTGAAAATAAATTACATAAACATGGAGCTCACATGCTCCCTTACAACATGGGCTTCACACATACAAAAAATCTACAACTTAATATTTTGGCTTCATTTTATAAGCTCTAGGTGTGCAACCACCAACTCTCTAAAAGCCCCCCTTCTCTAAATGAAACAACATGAATATGTAGAGAATGTGTGAGGAGAAAACTATTGTTGGTTACCAAAACAACTTTCCAATACCACCATGAAATCCAACAGCCCACTTGAGGAGAGATAAGAATATAAAATATAAAATAATTTCTTGCATTCATAACCTTCACATGGGCACCTAACTTCTGGCCAATCACCTTGGTCAATTATGCCACCTTCTTTGACTCTTGGTGGCCCTAACAACTCCAAATACAAACATGCAACAACTTGCAAAGCTTGTGGCATAAACATGCAAATGCATGCACAACATGCACTTGAACATGCAAGCACATGCACCCCAAGTCTAGTCCCCATGAAGAATGAGACAACCAAGAGGGGTATTTTTCCAATTTTATCTTAGAAAATATTCATAAATTCATAATTCCCACCAAAATTATAATTACAATTTCACCCCAAGAGAAATTACAAAGTTTCAAATCAAAATATTTATTATCTTAACCCCTAAGACCTTATTGAAAATAAACAAAAATAAAATAGCATTATTTTTGGTGATGCAAGATTTCTAGTACCCCTAGATGCTCCTACATCGAAGTTTGACTAGAAAAATTTCACGATTGAATCCTGATAGAAATATCATGATCTTGTCGTTGTCATCTCATTTTTTATGTTCATATATTGTTGATTACTAAATTATTATAATACATTAAATCCAATTTGATCACTAAACTAAATATTTTATTGTAAGCTCCAATGTGATTTCTTAATTAAAAATATATATGTGCTATTGCAACTTATATATTATATGCTAAATAATAGAATCCCATGCACATTAAACTTATAACATCTTATACAATTTCATATTATAGCTAAGGATTGATGGATTTTACAACCAATTTTTTTCCAAACTCATATAATTTTTCACATTTGCAATTATTCCAATCAACTTTCTCTTTAACTTGATCATTCAATGAGGGATGCATTTTAATTAGACGTTTTCTATAGTTTAAACTTGTCCAACAAAATAATTTTGAACTTATAACTTAATGGTCAATCTTTTTCTTTCATAGTTTCTCTTTATGTATGAGGCATTGCTAATAAAATCACGTGTTATTTGTCATGCAATCTCCAATGCAAGTATAAAAAATACAAAGGGAATTTAAATAAGATTCATCTTTAGAAAGAAAGATCACAATGTTGTAAATTATTTCTAATAAAAGTCCCAAAGACTTATGTGATAAAAATAAATAATATAATATTGTATATAATAATTACAAATATTCTTAGATATATTATATAGTGATAATTATAATTAGATTTATAAATCTCAAGAAAAATTTAAATTCTCAAATTTAAATTCTTTTTGTATTGATTTCATTTGATTGAACATATCAATTTGTAAGAAAAAAAATCTTCTTTATTGAACTTCTTTACCAACATAAAATATATGATTTTATAATCTCATAAAATATTTTACTTTTGAATTTTAAATAAATAGTAATGAAACTATTAATTTACAAAATAAGGAGAAGAAAATAATCTATTAAAATCAACACAACACATATTTTATAAAGAACATTGATTTATAATAATTTACAAATGTTCAAATTTAATATTCCTTGATAATTGCATTTCTATCACTTCTCCTCTAACTTCATCTATTTTAAGGCCTATATTTTGTTCCATATTCAAGAAAAATAAACCAATTATGCACCAATAATCATGTTCATCCAAACATATGTTCTTCATAAGTCCACTTCACTATTTATTGCAAAGAAGACTTGTATGTGAATTAAACATAAAAATTAATGCAACAACAATCTTCAAATCTAGACATACTGACTAAATCATATATAAGAACTAAGTGCTATGAGTCTCTTATTATCTTTACACCTTTATCCCTTTTTCTCAAAGCACTTTAATTAATTTTCAATGGATATAAATATTTGTACATGGTTTTATATGGTGTCAATCATACTAATTTCAATGTTGCATCTTAAATATATTTTCTACTAGGATTTTTATCAATATTCCACGTAGTTTGGATGGGAATAGAGAAATGGTATTAGGGGATGATTTAAAAAAAAAAAATTGGGAATGGTAGTGCAAATAATATTTATCATAGTTTATTTATAAATATTATATATATTAAATAAATGAATAATTAAAAAAGTATTATGGTATTGTTATCAGGATTCAATCGTGGAGTTTTATAAGTCAAACTCATTGATCTGAGTTTCATGAGTAATGAGTTTGACTCGTAACTACATGGTTGAATCCTGATAGCAATATCATAATTTGACATGCTGTGAAAAATACCTCCTACTTATTAATAATAAAAAAAATTATAATATATAATTATAAAGGAAAATAAATGAATTTCTACAAGTATTCTGGAGTGTTAGATTAATAAATCATAATAATAAATAAATTGACCCTATAATTATAGATGAGATTGATATGAAAAATATTTCTAGATCTAATGTCTAAATGACTATGATAAAAGTTACAAAATGATTCATCAATGTTGTAGAACCACAAGATGTGTTAAACAAAGAATTTTGAACTATAAAATCACTTTGAGTTAAAAGTGTACTATAGAATCAATCTAAATCTCATGAAATCAATCTTCCATGTTTTGTGATCTAAAATTGATCAACCCTACCTTTTGTCTAAATCTATAATAATTGACTAACAATGCTAATAAAAATCTAGGTTGAGGAGCTTATTAAGTGAGGATCATGTTAGTTAAGCAAAAAATCAATGACTTGTGAACAACATTTGAAAACAACAAACAATAAAGAAATATGTCTATATATTATTAAGTATATATATGTTGGTGTAGTAATAAATACTCATATGTACTCCTTGAATGGTGTAATTAGTAGTGAGCTGGATTCTAAAATCCCTATATTAAATTAGGGATTACATTCTATACACTAGAATTACAATTTGAAATATTTTTGACTCGATTAAAAAAAAAATGATTTTATTTAATCCCTTTGACTCAAATCATCATGTTTTATTGCTAGGAGAATGCATGTTCATTTCATAATTTTTTCTTTAGCATTGAAAGGTCTTATGTAATAAAAAATGAAATTGTGTTGCTTTGTAGGGTCAAAAAATCTTCAAACCTAGGTGTTTTAAAGATAAAAGAAAAGACGACCTTGACTTACCTCCAAGGCCGACGTCCAGTTTTAGGAGGGAAAGCTTTTCGGATACTTTAGGGTTAGGTTGTCTTGCTGGTGAAACAGGTGGACTACTTTCAAGGCATGGAGAGTACACCTTGCTGCACTGCGTCGGGCTCGTTGCAGAGGTAGTAAAGATGTGCATGGCATGTTGAAGGAAGGTGGAGGAGTTTCAGGGACTCATGCATGTCCTATCCACACATTCAAAAGTATCCCAGTGCAAGTTCTACATGGTTATATTCCTCATTTTTTACCAGGTATGTTATGTATTCTGCGAGCTTTAAATGTTGAAGATATATTTAAGGAACTTGCATGTGATATTTAAGATGTAAGGCTTCATTTGAAATGTTGAGTTCTATGCGGATCCCTGAGCAGCGTAGGGAAAGTCTTAGAAAATTTTAGTCTTTTCCAAATAGAGATAGAATGCATGGAAATTTTTTTTGTAAGCGACCTCTATCAGTCATGTTGCCAGATGAAAAGCCTAAACCTCTCTTATTAATGCATGAACCCAAACACTGTCCAAACATTGCCCAAAAGAGTATAGGAGTTTCCTTCAACCATTGTCAAAGCATTCATAAACTCTTAACAGTAAACCCTAAGCTCAAGATAATCATAGAAGGTGACAGACACATTGCTGGGTTGTGGGGTCCAAGAATCCCTAAAGCTACTAATGAGAAATCTTATCAAATGCTATACACAACCAAGCAGGGACTGTCCAAACATGGGTATGATTGTCAATTGTCAAATGATGGCCTACAATTATGTCAAGTGACAAAATCTAGTGTTCGAAGATTGTGTGACAATGTCAGTATACAGGATTGTCCAGACAGTGAAGAGAAGTATTAGTTGCCAAGGTTCAGTAAAGGCAGTCAAATAACAGTTTACAGTTAACAATAAAGTCCAATATGACAGACAGCAGTGATTTTTGAGTTTACAGTGACAGTGGACAATGAGAAAGTGTCAAATGATAATCTACAATTTTATCAAAGTGACAAAATCTAGTGAAGATCCTTGTATTAAAGTGTTAGAAGACTGTATGACAGTGTTAGTACAAAAGACAGTCATCACAGTGAATAACATTGTCTATGAATGACAAGTGGACAGTGAGGAGTGTTTTATAAGGTGTTAATAGGTAGTTAAAAATGACAGTCATCAGAAGTGAACAGTCCATGAATGACAACAACAATGAGCAGTGATCTATGGAGTGAACTACAAATACTTTAAGTGTGTCTCACAGTGGGTGATATTGTCATAGGAAATGATAGTCAAGGCAATGTATTAGGGTCTATCAGATGCCTTTGGTGTGTTAAAGAATATATGTATTTTCATTAGGTTTCTTTCAAGCTTACCAAACCCCAGCACACAGTGCAAACCTTGCAAGTGGATATCTCCTAGGAAAAGATTAGGAATCAGTTATTTGAAGGTGTTGCTCTACCTTTCCATAATCTTGATGCTTATTAGACCCTAGAAAGAAAATACCCAAACAAGGAACTACCATTGAGCTTAGACCTTTAACAATGAAGTAATTGAAGGAAACTTAAATTGTGAAGGAAGGTAAGATCAGTGTCTATTGAATGCTTCCATATAGAGTATGAATGGTCAGGGAGACAATTTAGTGGCTAGGTTGTTTCTACCAAAAGAAAATGTCTAAAGCAGCGATTTGAGGATAAATAAGCTTATATAATGTTACTGTTTCAGTGAAATAATGATAGGTCTGTAGAAAACTATGATGCCAACATGAATACAAACGAACAATGTTGATAGGAGGACTATACAAGTCTGTAATGTATGGAAGAAATGACCACACTTGGTTCATGATGTGTTGACAGTGTAAGGTTCTCAACGAAAGTTCCAGTCATAGTAGCAAATCTTTTGGGAAAAAATCGGCACCTAAAATTACAAGATTTTTATGAAAAGATCAAGATTTAAATGGGAAAAAATGGGAAAAAATCAGATTAAAAAAAAACCGTTAAAATATGTTCAAAAAGAGATAAACACTACTTGTTTTTGAAACTTAAAGGCATTTCTATAGCATAAAGATATAGAGAGAAAATAAAATAAAGATTTTAGTCCATGAATTGTATAAAATAGAGAGTTTAGCTTATGAATTATCCAAATGAAAAGTTTGTCTAAAATAGAGAATGCAGTGTAGCATGTAAGCTTTGCTAATAAATAATTCTTTGGTAGGTTCTCTATAAAGTTTATAGAGTTATTGTAAAGTTAACAATAAAAAAATTCACTAAATGATATGTGAATGAATCTCTTGTCTTGTTGTATGATGTGAGTGGATGGTAAAATGCTACTAACAACACTGTATTTCAAATTATTATTAATATCAAAAGAATATTTAATCATAGAGATTGCACTATCATAACAAACTCTGAAACCTTTGAATACTTATTAAGACCTCAAAACAACTGCAATAAACATGTTTAAGAAGAATCATTTTATCACTAAAAAATCTCAAAGTCCAAATACAAATCTAATGAATCAATAAAAGAGAAATCAATACACACACGTCTTCTTGAAAAGGAGGACCCCCTCTTTTTTCATCTTTTATTTTAGGGGAGGTTTTGTGAAGCCTAAGTTTTCATAGTTGGAGTCAGTTTTGGTTCATCTAGGTTATAAAATTTGCATTCCTTAAATGGTCTTTACTTTGAGAGATTCGCGGAATTCTCACGCTGGTTGGGAAATTACGAAACTTTTGAGATGTCATGGATATAGTTCATTTTATGTTGACAAGGCATAAGTTTTGACATAAAACGAATTGCAGAATTTTGATCTGTATAGGGATAATATACCTTACCTACCAAAGTCCCACAATTTCCAAAGTGTTTGCGTGAAACTCCCTTTGGTGTCTCTTTTCTTCCGCCCTGAGCAGGTGGAGTTTTTCATGTTTTCATTTGTATGTCAGCTAGGGAATTTAGGTGGCCATTTTAGAAATGTTAAATCAAACTTATGTGAATCAGGTCGGCCTGAGAAAATATTTGAATTAAATGGATTTTGGGTATGGGATGCCCTAGATGGAATCATTGACCTGTGTCAGTAAAATGCGTTCAATATTAGTCTCGTACACGACACCTTGGCAAAATCTTTTAACACCATGTGTCCGTGAAACCAAAAAACCTAGTTTTGCAATGTAGAAATTTGTTCAAAACTCCCTCGGTTCATGGTATGTTCTCTATTTGGTCTTGGTCCTCTCCACGACTATAGTCAATTGATTCAACATTGCATTAACATTCATACTCTCTTTGGATCAATCTAGTTAAGTGCATTTAATCTATCCCTGATTTTAATTAAAATCTTAAATTACCATGTTCATTTATGTTGAATCATCATGTTAATTTATTTATTAGTTTAGGTTGATTTATGTTGATGTATATGAATTTTTTAATTATTCTAAATTAATATCAGGTAAAGTTTATTTTCCTTCATATTTAAATTATGAAAATTTATTTAATTTAACATAATATGATTTCGCTTTAGGGTTTAAATTTATCTTCATTAGTTTTAGGTTTTAGATTTATGCTTTCTAAAATTGTGCATCATATGTAAATTAAAATTATAAATAAATTTTTGTGTACTGCACCGATATGGATGGTCTTTGGGCACGTACTGATACATAGATTCAGAGATTGAGATTGATTTTAGATGACCCTTTGACTGCTGGGGTATACAAAAGTAATTGTGATATGATTTTATAGAGTTTAGTTAGGCTTAGGCAGTCATTAGGAGGTGCCCATGCATATTTTGGTGAGAATTTAGTAGTCGTCCTTGCTCAGATGAAGGATCAAGTTTTTGGTGATGTTCCTTTGAGTACAGTTTGATTGAGAGTGCCAAAGGAAACTATTAAAACTGAATTTTTTCCCCAGTATTCCACTAGATCTAAGGTGAGGGCATATCAGGTGACTAGGTGCATATGCCCTAGGATGCCCCCCTTGATTTATCCACAATTTCTTGCAACAAATTGATGTTATCCAAATAACGACCAAATTCCATTATAGTTTGCACAACAGTTATATGTTGAGGTCCATTTATGCCTCAACGTTAACTATTTGGATTTACCACCTCATTTGGGGCAAGGGTGTGGTAGGCTATGTGACAGGGATGGTTATCGTCATACAAATCGACAATCCCTAGATTTTAGGGCCTTGCTTGGACAAAGGATGCTTGCTATCACTCCATCCATTAACCCTATTAGTGATTAGGTTGTCATTTCTTCCCAACATGTAACTTCATTGGAATTGTACAACACATTTATCTAAATTATATAACTCAAAATTTTCTTTTTTATTTATTCATGTATATGTGTCTAGGTGGAGGTAGCACATGTTACTCCTAGTTTAAAGGCAAAGTGTGCACTCACACATTCTTCACCTAACCATGTCAGTGGATAGGTGAAATTTATTTTTCATCTAAGTTAGCATATATATATATGCACATGTTCACTTGTTCTTGTGTGTGTGAATATATATATTTAATATAATTTTTAATCATTACACTTTTGTATATGTATACCAACACATTTAATGGAGCATGATTCATGCTTAGATGGTCACTCTACTAGGAGCAAACATGATGAGCCAGAGACCAACTGAGGCACTAGTTTATACATGTGTTTATTGTTTTATGTATATATTATCTAGAACATGTGCATGAACTATGTTGGGGATCTATCATATATGTGCATGTGAACATTTTATGTTTATGAACTTATATTTCATATCTACTCTAGACATGTTTATATTGATTCCAGACATTAGAGTTTATGTTTATGTTTTAGATATATTGATGTATGTGCACATGTACATTTATGTTTGAGATATATATCATAGATTACATTTTTGTTTGTGACTTCTTATTTTCATATCTATGTATATGTGTATGTTTATATACATGTAAATTTCATATATCATGTGATCCCTCAGGGACATAACTTATGTTTATGAACTTATGTCTTAAAATGAGCGATAACTACATATATATATATATATATGATGTGTAGTATGAAATTTGGTTTTATATATATATGTGATTTGGATAATTAGATCTATATGTACATGTGTATATTTTCATTCAATTTGTATGTTAGAAGTTATATAAAATCTCATTACATGTGTAATATATGAAAAATAGGGCCACATATAACAAATAATGTAAATAAGTAAGAGAAAAAATGAGAGAAAAAAATCCTAGAAGTTTCCTAAACTACTTTGAACCACCAATTATTTTTTCTTGAAATTCTCTAACCATGTTGTTGAAATCCTCTAATAATGAGTTCCAATGGTTGTATAATTTAATATTAAATTCATTATCAATCAAAGATCATTTAATATGTAACTAAACGTTTTTAACCATAAGATGTGTAAATGCATTGCTTCTTTAAGGACCCTCTCAACTAGGATCCCATCATCATAAGATGATATTGTGTTCAAAGTTCCTTGTGCTCAATAGAATCAATTTCAAATATGTTACTATTTATGTGGAGTAATTTAGAACCAATTTGGATTTCTCTAAGAACTTTTTCATGATAATATGTCTAGAAAAAGACTTTGCATGCATACATAAAAAAATGTACCAAAGTGATATATCGTAGTTTGAGTTCTTTGTGATTGATGAATGATATTGAAATATTTAGGTTGTTTAGATATTAATTTTAAGGCTTGGGAGGTAAATTAATTGAGAAAATGATGGTAATGTAATTTATTAGCCTCTTGCTAATATTTAATGCATGTACGCCCCACAAGATTATAACCATGTTGTGAATTATGGTTCACAAGAGAGGTAGGAATAGGAGAGACATGAGCCATATTAGTCTAGAAAACAAATTAGGATTAAAAATAAATCTTGAGAGAATGGCTTTAAGTCCATAAGTATCATCATGTGAATTATGACTAATATATAAAAGTAGACAATAACAACATAAAGTAAACTCATTAAATTTAGATATAAGGAATTTACAAGATGCACCCAACCATGTTGTAAAGCTCTACCACTTGATTCTAGTATAAAATTGAACTAATCAATAACATAACATCATCTTTAATATAATTTAAATAGAAATAGAATATGATAAATTACATGTAAAGCTCGACATCCATAAAACCATCATAATCATCACATAAAAGTTATTCACTAAGGCTCGTGTATGAAACATAGAAAAAGTGAAACCCTTAAGATTTGACCCTAGGATTTAAGCATTTTTCCAAATGTTTCATTAGAGATTTGAGGTGGTGAGGGTTTGATGGATTTGGACAAGATATAAGATTGACTTACAACCTGAGAGGTGAGTCAACTTGACCTTAAACAAATTTGGAATGGATCTAAGGATGAAATTTAATGATTTGACTAGACTAATGATGCAAAGTATGGACTTACTGTGCACCTATGATATGAATTTGGAGTTGAAAATGTTAGACCAAGTCACCCAAACTGACTATGTCTCCATAGATGAATTATGGATTTGATTTCACAATCCTTTGGAACCAAATTAGAGCCTTCTATTTCTCCATGTTACACTATTGGATCATCGTCAGATGTTGAAATAATTGACTTTCCTTGAATTGTCAAGATGTAAGGTTTGATAGGAACAATGAAAAATTAATCTTCTAACTTCTCCCAATCTTCTTCAAACCTGAAACCTGCACATTCAAAGAGAGAGGAAGGGTTGTGCCATATAGGGGCTTGTCTTAGTCAAACCCTGTGTTAGTGTTTCCACTTTCGAAATGACAATGTCAATGATATAAAACCTATCCTTTTGAGGGATAGGGTTGAATGATAAAAAAAATGATGAATCAACAATGGATTGCAACTAGCACCACCCAAAAATGGCTTCCTTAAAGGACTAAAGTCATACAAATCTCTTCAAGGATTGATTTGTTGGACACCTACAAGGGTTAATCTTCACAAACAATATGATAACATAAACATGAACAAACTCACACACACTTTGAAATGTTTCTTGGATCTTGAATTGCTTCAATAAATTTATCTAAAATTCTACTCTTGACTTGCTTGATAATGTTATTGACAATAATTCTTGCTCTTGATTTCCACTTCTTTCTAGATAGATTTGAAATGATGCGATAACCAATTATTTATATGCAATTATTCTAATTTCTTATAAATCAAATCTTGATAGCTGACAATGGAAAATTGAAAATCAAATATTAAAAATCCACCTCCAACATATTCAAATTTGGAGCCAAAATAAGGAGACATAGGTGCCCTAGGCATTAGTGTCCCAGACCTAATTTTTTGGAATTAAGGTGTCGAGGGAAAAATATTAAATGAATGCATTAATTTTTCACTTGCAATTTGTCGATAAATGTTTAAATGGGCTATGGAATACATAATTTAGGAAATCAGGTGCTCAATTAGGTCCCCCATTGCTTAAAGGGGAGTAAAACATAGTGTCAAATTTTCAAGGGTGATGATTTAAGATGCTACATTTAGCCCCCGCTTTAGTGAGAGTATGAACTTATAATGCTCAAACTCACACTAAAGTAGAAAATATGTCAAGAGGGGTCAGATTGTCCAAATGTTGAAGAGATAGGATGGCAAAGGATTTAGGGGGAGTACACAAGCCTCCAAGATCCAAGATCCCATGGAAAACCAACTTAAGCACAAAGGAACACACATGTATGCAATGCAACAAGACAACATACACAAACATACATGGTGAAAAAATGAAGCATGCATGATGAAAACACATGATATAACATAACATATAGATGAAAACAAACACGATGCAAACACAATGCTAACATGAAGAAGACACACAACAAAACATAGGGTTAGTACTAAAGGATTCAAGTCAGTAATGCAAAGAGACCTCAGTCTTAAATTTTCTCAAATACCAAACGTTATGCATTGAATAAAGGAATGCTTCCATGAGGACTAACAAGTTGCATTATGCCACATCACACATGAGCTACATGGATCTACTAGCTAGCAAGTTGTGTTATGCTAGGTTTCCATGCAATATTATGAGTCCCATAAGGCTAGCAAGTTGTGTCATGCTAAACACTCATGAAACACATAGCTCCACTATCAAGCTAGGTGCACTGGTGGCCATGTTAAAAGAGGTGCTCAAGTTCATGAACCAGTAAGTTGTGTTATGTTAAATCCATGGACTATCTTGCCAAAGCCTCACCTAAGAAGGTGCATAAACTCACCTAAGAAGGTTCATAAATGACAAACTCACCTAAGAAGGTGCATAAACTCACCTAAGGTGTATAAACTCACCTAAGATGGCACATAAACAACAAAATCGCCTAAGAAGGTGCATAAAATCTCTTAAGAAGGCACATAAACTTGCCTAAGAAGGCGCATAAATGGAAAAAATGCCTAAGAAGGTGCATAAACTCGCTCAAGAAGGTGCATAAACATCCAAGATAAAGCTAAACCTCAAGGGGTGTTATAAGAAACACCACCACAAAAGGTGTTAAAAATGAAAAAGGGGAATTTCTCAACACTTGAAAGGTTACATCTTAGGGCATACCATGCATGAAATCACCACCAAGAGAGGACAAGAGATGGAATAAAAGCTCACACTTTAGGGAATACTAGTCGTAGTATTACCACCAAAGGGACCATCATACGCCAAGAAAGGTAACACTCTTAAGGGATACCAAGCCTAATATCACCACCAAAGAGACACTAACATAGATTGAGAAGGCCACACTTCCATTGACAAGGTCACAATTTCTAGGAGATGTATGCTATCATCACTAAAAAGGGACCATTTTCAATGCAAACAATAAGTGGGGGAGTATATTCCCCCCTTAAAATGTTAGTGTACTTGTTGTACACTCATATTTTAATGAGATACAAAGGGATCCCTTGCAAGAAGGAATACACCTAGTATAAGGCTACCTAACTCCTTGCCCCCAAGTGTAGGCACAAAGATGAGCCATAATGGATGATTGTACATGATGCTTCTTCCAAGATGAAATATGATTGCATAAAGCCTAGTTTATACCCCCATGCATGGTAGAGAGTATTATGTGATACTAAAACTACCACATGGCAAGGAGCAACAACTAATGTTGTTTGACCTATTATCCTATCAAAGTTGTCTTGGGAGAACTTTGCATGATGACATTGACATTAAGTGGTCTTTTTAGTGCTTTCATCATTTTTGAAAGACAATAACCAAGACCTCTTGTTGTTTTCTATGTATTGGGCTCTATGGGGACACATATACCTTGTTCTTTTACACTACATCCTTTTCCATTATAACCAAATTGTCTCAAAAGTTGATAACCTCTTCCATAAATGGCTTCCATTTCTTTTGAAGAAAGTGGTTTTTCATACTCACTTTCATCATATGTAGATGTGTATTTTGCATCTTCCTTATTGCTAGAAGTTGTGGATTTTGTTCTTTGTGATGATTTCTAGTTATAAGTTGTTTTGATACTAATGCAATTTCCTTCTCTTTTTTTGATTTTTATGCTGAAATCTTGTACTCCCCTATAAATGTAGGCATGAAATCTAATGATCCCCAATCATCATCCAACAATTTCATCACAAATGAAAGACACTCAAATTTTTCTTCAATTTGTAAAGGTTCCACTTTTGAGGTTGGTATCAATGTTCTAAAAGGACTTTTCATTCCTGTTTCAGTTTGTAAACAATTTTTTAGATTTAAGATCAACTTTTATCATGCAAACCTTATTGTTATAAGTGTATTTCATTAAACAATGAAGCGTTGAGGGCACACCTTACATCTCATGAATCCATGGTCTACCCAAGAGAAGATTATATGAACGATTATTGGGCTTGACATGGATAGGAGTTTGTAACACAAAATGACCAACTTTAATAGGTAATGTGATCATACCAAGTGGTTGTATTCCCACATTATCAAAACTACGGATAGACAAATCAACTGGTTGAATCAAATTATTTTTTGCTCCAATTTTATCCAAAATATGAACACTACAAACATTAAGCCCTAAACCATTGTCAATAAGGGTATGTCTAATTCCCAATTTTTTAATAACAACCATTATCATCAAGGCCCATCATTTTTTTATTGTTTCCAAAAGGGATAATTCACTTCAATGAAAACAAATTTCCACACTAGCTAACTTCATACTCTATAAGTAAAGTTTCCACATCATTTGGTTGTGCACTATAAGGTACAAAAGCTTTTTGCAAAGCATTTTGAAGCATGCCATGATAAATAGGTGATGTTTGAATTAAATCACACAAGGATATCTTTGCAGGAGTATTATGAAGTTGCTCAACAAGATCATATTCTTTACTTCTATGTTGAGGAATGTTAGGTGCAAGTGGAAGGTATGGTTGAGACATTGAGATGGATGTTGGCATTTTTTTGGGTTGCTCGCTAGTTTTAGTGTTATAAGTGTGAGCAATTACGTGATATCTTGGTTGTTAGAACACATGATTACCAATGAGTTGTTTTGTAAAGTTTAGCATGTGGCCATGAGTTTAGGAGGTCCTATAATGAGAGATGATTTAGGAGGTCCTATAATTAGAGGAATTTTAGGAGGTTCAATAATTAAAGGATTTTTAGGAGGTCCAATAATTAAGGAGATATAATAGTTAATTATGCATTCATAACCTCAATGAAGTTACTTATTGATGTACTTCTAGATCAAGGGGGATCTAATGTCACCTTAGCATATTCATCTATGCAATCCCTCTTACTATCTTTTGAAAAAAATATACCGATGATGTCATCCTCTTGTGCCATTATATCTTCCCAAGTAGGAGAGGTATTGGGAGAGAAACAAACAAGATTCTCATGAGGCTCAATGATTGGATCTTCTAGCACTAAGATACCTTCTACCCAAATAGGTGAGGTATCGAGAGAAGAATGTGCATGATTGTCATTATTATTAACGATTCAATTCTCTACACTAAGATAATCTCACATATAGGAGAGATAGTGGGAGAGGGATGAATTAAAAATAATAAAAGAGGAGAAATGAACTCATTTTCACACATGCTAGTAACATTTAAATTTCTTGAAATGCTTAACAAGATCTGACAATAGAACATGAATTATGAGAATACAATATTTTTGCAATGAGAACTTTGTGTCATGTCCTATGGATCAAGAAAGTAATGTTTTTAGCAAAACATATAGTTATAGGATTGATATTCAAAAATTGAGGCTAGATCTAGGCAGAGACTAGAGACAAGGTTCTGTACACCAAATTTCAGCTCAATTTAATTGGACAAGGGTGCTCAGGGTGCCTATGTCATGTACAGGATTTTACAAAATTCAAAATTTGACTATGTTTAACATTGCTTTAAGTTCCTTCTTTTGTGTTTGTATAGGTCCGATAGTAATTGTTTTCTTAGAATTTTCTCAATTTATGATTATGTAATTCACAATGCAAGTTCTGTGCAATAGTTTGCAAAATTTTCAAGCAATAAAAGGTAATTGTAAATGTTATTTTTTGATCTGAGATGCATCAATTGACTGATTCTAGTATATTAGACTATGATCTTTAAAGGGATAAATTATCTTCCTTCAATTGAGAAACTAGAGAGGAGTGTGAAATCTATAATGCAATTACAACCAAAGGCTAAGAAAAATACACCTAGGGCTAAACTAGAGGTTTAGGATGGACCTAATGAGGAGGATAATACGATCCTAGAGAATTTAGAAGAATAACCAAAAAGGTATAGTCTAGCCAATTTTAGATGTGTTTTTCCTTGATTTCTAACACTAATGAGCCTTAGTCAAAATATGACTAAGGCAATGTAGATGGATCATAGTGAGTCTGAGAAGGTGATCATGGATGAGGAGATGGTTTTTTAAAGAAGAATGGCACTTGTAACTTGGTTTAGTAGTTGAAGGGGAAGAGGCTCGTTGCAAATGCTAGACTAATTGCAAAAGGCTATTCCCAGATTGAGGGAATTTACTACATGGTGAGGTTTTTCTTTAGTTGCTAAGCTGACATCCATTTGATTCTTATTATCTATTGCACAACACAATTTGAACTTGATATTGATTATATGGATGCAAAGACAACTTTCCTACATGGTGATTTGGAGGAAGAAATCTACATGACATAGTATGAACACTACATGGTAAATATTAAGGAGCCACTAGATTGTAGATTAAGGAAATATTTTTTTGGTCTCGAATAGTCTCCCAAAGTGTGATTAAAATATTGATTTATAATTTTTAAAGCTTGGATTTGTAAGGTAAAAATGAGATCACTATGTATGTTTTAAGAAAGATGGTGGTCATTTTTTATTATCACTTTGTTTATAGGTGACATGTTGATCATATTTGATAATAAAAATGGATGATCTTAGGGATCTAATGTCTCAATTCTCATTATACTTTAATATAAACAACTTAAAGGCTTTCAAGTTCATCTTAGGTATGGAGATAATAAGATATAAGATAATAGAAAACTTTATATGGGATAGAGTAAGTATGTTGAGTCTATGTTACAACATTTCAACATACTATACAAAATATTAGTGAATGTTCCTACTTTAGTGGGTGCTAAATTATCAATTAAGTGGTGTCCATATTCACCTATAGAGATGGAAAATGTCTCATGTTCCTTATACTAATGTGAATAGTAGTTTGATGTATGCCAGGGTCAACACTAGACCAAACATTACCCAAGTAGTGGGATTCTTAAGCTATTTTATGACTAATTTCAGGAGAGAGCATTCATCAATAATGAAGAGAGTCTTCAAGTATATGTGGGGAAGTATAAAGTATTATATGTTTACTACCATATTCACACATAGCATCATGATGGTTACAAAAAAAATCATGGTGGTCACAGGTAGCATCATGGTGGCACTTGTAAAAAATTTAGTCAATAATTTTAACACTTGGAGATCTTAGGGTTTGTTGACTCAAATTGGGAAGGAGATGTGGATAGTGGAAGGTCTTCTACTAGTTATGTTTTTGAATCATTTAGTGGTGCACTTTGTTGGATGAAAAATAAATAGGTTGTGATCATTTTATGTACTACAAAGGTAGCACACATGAAAACTACTCACATCCATAATGAAGCAATTTGGCCTTAAAAATGATGCTTAGATATTAGGCTAAATTAGGGAGTAATTCAAATTTAATGTGGTAGTCAAAATTTCATCAATTGCATAATGAACATTACTTTTAATTCATGATTCATGAAGCATATAGATGTTTATTATCATTTTTTATGACATGGTGGAAGATGGAAGGTTGATGGTTGAAAATATTGACACTTCGACAAATGTTGTAGATGCATCGATGAAGCTTGTAAGCATAGACAAGTAGTTAGGGCTTCTTAGTTCTTAGTAGTCAATTTATAGATTATTGGAAGTTCCCTTTTATTGTTGCAAGGTGTCAATAAGTGGGAGAAAATTAGGAAATGTATCTTAACATTACATCCCAATGTTCGATATATATAAATATTTATTATTTTATCCTCACATGGGAAAGAGTGTCCCACTTTGAGGTGGCACTTTGTGTCAAATGTTGGATACTTTATAATGTGTGTAAGAAATTGTAAGAGAATTTTGATATCATTATGGCATTGTAAGATGTTGGGGTTACTTGTGTTAGACTCTATGAAACATGTAAGAACATGATTAAATAAGAAGTTACATAGTAGACTTTCTTTTTTTCAACTCTATTACTCATGTTATGATGCATCATAAGGAATATTTGAGTGGAGATAATGGAGCACACAATGGTGTTTAAGTTGACTATGATGGATTATGTTAGTGTAATAAAATATTCTAATATTAACATGTTGACTTATCACATGGGAGTTGGGAATTTGGCACTAGAATTCCTCATGGCCTGAATTTGGGTGGCATTTTTAGTAGTGGTATTCACCCATGGTTTATTGTTCACCATTTATGGATTTGTATATTTTATATATTGGTGCCTAGGATGGAAATGTAGTGGCTTCAAGAAATTCACTGCCAACAAAATTCACTGTCGTAAAATTCATCACCATGATAAATTCATCTCATCAAAAATTCACCACTGGTAATTCACTGTCGTGGATAATTCATCGCATTAACATTTTTTAATATATATTTCCAAGACTTTGAGTTTTTTTTGCAAAATAATAATTTCCACCACATTAATAATATAGATGACTGATATTGTTGTATAATTTGTTTACTAGAATAAAATAAAATATATTGAAAAATGTTTTCATTTTTATTATCATAAATCAAATTTTCTAATTGTATATGCGATGAATTATCCATGGTGATGAATTGCTAGTGGTGAATTTTCCATGAGATGAATCTTTCATAGCAATGAATTGTTGGTGGTGAATTTTCTGATGGTGAATTGTTACCAGTGAATTTTCCTTTAGCCAAATGTAGTATCATGTAATTTTTTGTGGTTTTATGCTACTAAAATTTATCTAAACTTGTGTTGATTGTTCTCTTGTGAAGGCTTGAATGCGATGATGTATTATAACTAGATTGATATTGTGAATATATTGGTTCGGTATTTGGATACTAGGCTTTTGGATGCTAGGCTTTTTCTTGAAAAGGTTTTCCCAAGATATAGATTATCATTGTTTACATGTATTTAGTTCCTCATTGATTAGCATAGGAAGTATTTTTGGCATGGAATTCCTTTCAATTTTTTCATAGATATTTATTCTCATATGATCATTGCTAGAAGAAATAAAAATAAAACTTTCTACATGCCTAAACCCCACTAAGAAATTAAATGGAATGGGCAATAGGTGTTTTATTCATATAACACAATTATCAAAGTGAAGTATCTAAGTAGAGTAGACATGCACTTCCAATTTATTTTTGAAGTAGAGAAGCACGTAGTGGCAAGCACTAAGGAGGCATGGGTGGATATGATAGAATAATTTGTATTATTTCTAAACTTTGAAATTGATTAAAAAAAATTTCTCTAGTTAAACACAAAACAATTGATGACAATTTTACACATCATCCAACTTAAACCTAGTAAATAATTTTCCTTTTTTATATTAGCAAAAATATACTTTTGACTATTCAACCATTCCTTACTTAAGATTTTAGTGAGAAATGATATCTTCTTATTTGCTCATTATGGTGATATTGTGTGTCTTTAATATTGAAAATTTAAAGATTGAAATATTAGAAATTGTGATATGATTCCTTTTTCAAGAAAAATATTTTATTTTGTTTTAATGTGAAAAAAATATGTATATATATTAAAAATAGTTTATAAAATCACACATGCAAACTAAGAGGTAAAGACCCTAATTTGAATTTTGTTAACCTAACAAATTATTAATATATATCTATTTTAAATAATTGGGATTAGTCTTAACTTACAACTCATTATCAACTTGTCCATTATAACTTAATATATTCTTAACAACTTATCATAATTTGTATCTTGACATAATTAAAAAGAAAAACATTATTAATAGAAAATATGAATCACCATTTATTTAGAAGATATTCTTTGGAAATGAATAGGGACAAGGTGGCATTTATTGTTGAGTGGCAACTTCTATCTCAATAATACACATTTTTAAAAATTAACAATCCATGAAAAAATCTAAATTGTATATTTTTAATTTTAATTGATTATAATTTTAATAAAAGTATATATTTTTTATTATTTGAATAGGCATCCAATATGTTGGATAAACACTAGTTTATTTATGTTGTCATTATATATAATCAAATATTTATTAAAAGATAAAGAAGAAAAATTGGACATGATATTGATTTATAGTAAAAGTTAGATTTTCAAAAAGTGCAAATGCAATGAATGAATGAAATATTTTAATAATGTTCATAAGATCAAAGTAGTGTATGGGATCAAGAGCATCAACAAAAGAGTAAGACACAAGCCTCGCCCCAAGACACAAGGCACCAAAGCTTTATAAGGTTTGTGAGCTCCTCTTGATGTCAAATCATTTGTAGTGGGTTGATCAAAATGTTCACAATTTTTCCATGCATCTTCAAATAAGTTGTTTAGATATTTTACTCTTTTCATTCCCTCCGATTGTAGCCTACACAAAAAATTAATCACTGACTAGGGAGATCGCAACCTATGATATAAATCAAAGGATAATCGTTGACCTAGGGAGACTTCAAAAAGTTTGATGAAATTAACTAAGGGAAATATTGAATACAAAAATCCCATAAGGTAAACTCTCGTTATGGATGCCCGTGCCCCCTCCCACCTAAATGAAATTTTGAATTGTTGTTTCTTTGAGGTTTCACCTCTATCTCTGCCAAGGTGTGATTTAGTTGTTGACCTTTCTACAATTGAGTGTGATGTGGGTTATGCTATGGTGGATGTCATGTCTAGTGCTGAGGATGTGCCTGGAGACCCTCGCATGGTGCTAGTTGTTGCTTTAAAGGATATTGCGGTTGGAGTTGTTGTTGGTGTTGTTGCGAGTGTATCTGTGGTTTCCCCTTTCTCTCATGTGGGGCAGAATGTCTGCCCTCTAACTTTTGTTGATGATTCAAAGTCTAAGAGACTTGAGGAGGGTGTTGTGCATCCTTTGTGATGTGTAGTGGTTGCTCCTATTGTTTCTCTTGGTAAGGAAGTTGCTAATAATATTGATTTTTATTCCAAGACTGCTCTTATTTGTAGATTTTTCCACTTGTGGCCTTCTCTTCCATATTTTCACCTTTGGATCACCAACCATTGGTCTCCTTTGGTTGATGGTTTGATGGATATTTACCCTTCTATAAACAATTTTTTTGTTGTAGGTTTCAATTCTCTTGAAGACAAACAAGTTGTTTTAGATCATGATTTGTGGGTTTGGGATTCTCATCCCCTCACCATAAGGCCTTAGGTTCATTCTTTTGAACCCTTTGAAGGAACCTTTATATGTGGTACCTATTTGGGTAAGATTTCCCTATCTTCCCTTACAGTTCTGATGTCCCTCTACCTATGAGTGCATTGGAAATACTATTGGTAGACTTTTGAAAGTGGATAAGGATTTTGAGAATTTTACTCATACATCCTTTGTTAGGATTCTGGTGGAGGTTGATCTGTGAAAGGCGTTACATGGTGAGGTTGTGTTGTAGATTAATGGTTGGTCTTGGTCTCAGCTTGTGGATTACAAGGGTCTTATTTTTCATTGTAGACACTATTTTGTTGTTGGTCACTTGGCTCGTGACTATTCTAGAGGCTCCTACCATGTTTCTTCCTCTACCTGGTGGAAGAATTCACTTCGTGAACACTTAACAATTCACCCTACTGTCAACTTTGATTCTTTTGATGACAATTCTAGGACTCCTCCTTCTGTGAGGTGTAATAAGAGTACTAAGGTGGTTGTTTCTCCTTCAGTACAAGTTCATTCTATTCCACCTAATTCGGTTGTGGTGGTTGTTGCTCCTCTTGTGGATACTATTGTGCGGTCTTTAGATATGGTTGTTCCTAATGTTGTTTGTGCAACCTCCTTTAATGCCCCTATATTGGAAAATTCTATTGTAAATCTTGTTGCTTTGGGCTTGGTTTCAGATGCTCCATCTAAAATATCAACTATTCCTCTTGTTTGCTACTTTGAAGGGGAGTCTACCCCTTCTGATCAAAATTTCTCAATTCTAGTTTATGATTCTCCTTGTACAACAATTCACAGAAAGAAGAAGCATTCTTATAAGAAGGTCACAGTTTCGTTTAACTCACTCTTAGAGGCTTTGCTAGGTTCAAGCTTTGTTTCTTAAACAGTTTCTCGTTGTATGTTGTTTGTGACTAGTCTTTTGTTGTTAGCTCCTTCTTTGCTACTAGTTGGTTTTGCAGTTCTTGTCTTGCCATTTCTCTCTAGTTGGTTGTGTTTGGCTTGTTTGTTTTGTTGAGTTGTTTGGCTCTATTTTTCATTTTGTAAGGGATCAGGGCCCTTCTCTACTTATCTAATAAAAAAAAAATCCATAAAGTAGTACTAACATATAGAATACTTTCATTAAACCCCTAAAGACAACAATCATTGCATCAATAATGATTAAGGAAGTCAACACAAAGGCAACACTTGGATTATGGAAGGGTGTATCCTTTGAAAGGGGTGCAATAATTACAAAGGTTGTGACTATTCACCCCACCATTAAGGATATAAAGGGAGGTGCAATCATTTTGTGAATGACAACAATCAAGTAGATTGGATAAAGGGAAAATAAGAATTTAGAATTATAAGAGATCTATTGGAATAAATATCATTTTTTTGGCAAGAATATTATTGGGAAGTATGTTTTAAATTATATATATATATATATATTAATATTATAATTGCATAATAAAATGATATTGGATTAACGATTAATATGATAAGATTCCTTTAGCAATATATTTTGAATTTAGGGTAAAAGCAGGAAGTTGGGTCTACGAAGAGAAGTTTCAGCCTAAGAAATCTCATAGAAAACACATACACGTTATTAAAAAAATACATATGCATTATGCTTCGAGTACCCGAGCCTAAAAAAATGGGTATGCACTAACAAACTTGCACGTGTTATAACAAGTACGCGTTATATTTAATGCATACGCGTTTTATAAGACATACAAGTCATTTATTTATAAAATTAAGCACCTTTTAGAAACATGTATACATTTTGTAATGCAAAATGCATACACATTTCTAAAAAGTATTTTTTTAAAATAATCAAGAAAGTAAAGAACATATGTATTTTGTAACGTGTATGCGTTTTTAAAAACACGTCTGTATTTTTAAAAATTTTGAATTCCCAACCCACATACTACCTCAGTTTTAAGCTTGGGAAAGGCTTGGCAACCCAACCATTAGCCTTTTCCCTACAACTAAAAAACTAAGGTAGATTAAAGAAGAATGTTCAACTTTGACAATATGGCTAATGGACTTTTTTTCTGAATCAATCTATAAAATTAAAACCCATTAGAGAACACGATATCTAGTTTCCAAATATATAATTTTTATTAATATTGGATTATATTTGTTATTTTTTAATTAATTTTTAAGCAAACTAGTCCTTGAACTTAAAATATCAGGCTTTTTTA
Source organism: Sequoia sempervirens (assembly GCA_007258455.2). NCBI lineage: Eukaryota > Viridiplantae > Streptophyta > Pinopsida > Cupressales > Cupressaceae > Sequoia > Sequoia sempervirens. The sequence continues at coordinate 308,420,255 of VDFB02000015.1, forward strand.
TTTTTTAATAATTTTTTTTTTGTTAAGTTTCTTGTAAAAAACATTATATGGCATCAATCTTCAGATAATTCTCTACACAATGAAAGAAAAAAATGTTTAGTTTAGGTCCAATTATGCTATTCGTACACGTTGATTTTTAAAAACAACAATTAAGGCCAATAAAAATTCAATAAAAAAATATATATTCAAAAAAAATTACAAAAAAAATTTCTCATCAATCTTCATGTTGTTAGCTCTCTTTCTTCAAAAGGAATTAGCAAAATACTTTTATTTGGGTCAAAATATAGTGTCCGTACATGTACATGGTATGGTAAAAAAAAAAGACTTTTAAAAAGTGGTTTTTATACATCCCTATCAAAATTTAATTTCTATCATCTAGGTATTTGAATAAATTACATATTTAAAAAAACTAGATTCAAAATGCTAAATTTCGTATTACTGACTTTTTTAAAGATTCATTATGTAAGTGCTTCAAATTTTCAATCCAAGTGTGACAATTTCTGAAAAACAACAAAAACACTTCCAATTTTTGAGCATTTTGTGGACCCAACTTTTTGCATCAGCCCTTTATAGAAGTGTTTACAAACAGGGAGGTTGATCAACCTTTCAGGTTCATGAGATGGGGAGTACCGAATTTCTCTTCATCAAGTACGCCACCCTCGAGATGCAATGCTCATGGGGTGGGGAGGCATATGAGTGCTCCTAGGTTTGTTAAGAGAGACAGTCTTCATGCATCTTATCAAGCATGCCACCCCCAAGATGCAACGCTTGTGGGTTGGGAGGCGAATGAGTGCTCTTGGGCTTGATCAAGGAGGATGGAGTGCCTAAAGGTAAACTAAGGGATGGTCTGGACTTGAGACCCTACCATGTTTGTGGGCCAAGAGGTAGATGAGTGCTCTCGATCTTGAGGTACTTCTCAGGTACACCACTCTTGAGATGCAACACTCATGGGTCAGGAGGTATGAGTGCTCTCGAGCTTGAGGTCTTCTCAAGTATGCCACTCTGAGATGGATGGACAAGGACCAATCCATGCTCTCACAATACAAGAACAACATCCTTGAGATTGCGACTTGTAAATATTTTTAGAGAATTCCTAATATGATTGGCTATCAAAATATGCCTTGGAATAATCATTAGTGATGTTAAGTTATTATGATTTCAAATTTTAATAATGATATGAAGTATAGATCTAACTATTAAGATGTTTTAGCTATGGTGTATTGTTCAATCTGAATATAACTATTAAGTTGATACTTGTTATTGCTAATAGCAGTTTTTAGTGTTTATTATTGTTTTGTAGGCCTAAATTAAGGAGTATTCCAAAAGAGGATATTATAACTCTCAAGATGTCTTTGTAGTTTATATGGATTTCATTATAGGCTAAGCACTCCATGATGTCCTATCATTGCATCTCTAACACAACAGTGTTGCGAAATAGGTATGCTCTTTTTTCCCACTCTTTCTTGAATATCGACCATCTTTAGTTTCACATTTAAGATGATGTAAACTACTTTTTAATTGAACTATCAACATATTTTTTCTTTCCACTTAATCTCATTCTCATGTAAATTTTTTGATCGTGATTCTCTAGAAGATTAAGTTCTTTGATATGGTATAATCGAATGGAATTTGCAAAGATTAAATTGTTTGACGTACTGCAATCGAGTATAATTTGCAACAAGGTGGAGACGATGTTACAAATTATATCCGTTGACGCGAATCGTGGCTTTTCTATTCTCTCTTTCGTACCAATGAAGACGAAGTTTGACTTCAAAGACTTTGTTAGAATAAAACATTTACAGATTAAATGTAACAGTGCGGATAAATAAGATGAAAACTTAGGATGCAAGTTAAGCGAAAAGACGTAAAAATAATATATCGCAGTACTTTACTGGAAATATGGCCGAAAGCGTGTGAATGGGCATCAATATGAAGTATTAAGGTAATGCAGCTACTTTCTTTATGATAAGACGGGCACCTGGATAATCATTAGCATATTAGCCATCATGCAGGCAACCTGCATTCTAAATTATATAAATTGTATCTCAGAGGGCAACTAATGTATTGTGAATAAACCATTTATAGTGTACAAAGTATGGAGAATGATTGTAGCAGAGGTAGAGGGAGATGGGGAGGAAGGGGTAGAGGCTTTACCGGTTCTTAAAGAAATAATGATTATAATAGTGGCAGGGGAGGAAGCAGAGGAAGGTTTCGAGGCTCAGGAAGAAGCCAGGGCTTTGGAGGTCGGCAGCAAGTGAACAGAGACCCTGCTGATAATCCGCTGGCTATTTCATGCGAATTACATGTCGGAGAGATTTCGGCTTTGCCCGCAAACGAAAATTTTGGCTTCATGAAGTTGGAGGGCACTTCGCAGACTGTGAAATTCAGACACGGCGACCGTTCGAAAACCGACACAGGCTTTCTGGATCTTGAAGTCGGTGATGTATTGCAATTTACTTTAGATGAAAATGCGGAGAGGCCACGCGCAGCGTACGCGCGCCTGGTGCAGTGTAAGCAGAGGAGCCCGCTGGTTCTCTATCTCTATCTGGATAAGCTTCTGCGTCTCTGCGCAGATGGTCCTGGGAAGGTACTGCGAGCAATTACGAAATGTTCGGTAGGGTTTCTTCTCGTGTTGGAGCTACGGCAGCCGCCACAGGAGCTAGTGTCTCGGGTGTTGGAACTGGCGTACGCTCTGCAGCAAGAAAGCGAGGCTTTCTACGGCGCCAGAGTGAAGCAATTTTTCAAATTCTTCTGCGGCACCGAGTTTTTGAGATCGACGGGGGCATTAAAGCAGTACGTTTTGGTTCAGTGCAGAAAAGAAGATGAAGAAAAAGGTTTGCTCATCGAAAATTTCATGCTCAGCCTTGTGGCGCACACTCCAAAAGGCGTTACCGATCTTTTGCCGCTGATTGAATCGATGATGGAAATCGTAAAGGAAGATGATATTGCTTCGTCTAGGTTTTGCGATTTCCTCGTGGAGCTTCTGCGTTGCCGTGCTGGGGTTTACAGCTCGGGTGCCGAGGCGCCGGAGGAAGTAGTGTTGCCGTGGGACAAAATGCCGCTAGTTCCAGTCTCTGCAGAGATTAAAAGCGGAGATGAATGGGCTCTTAAACCCCTTCCCTTCGTCAAGGAGGAGGGAAGCTATGGCTCTCTGGAAGAATACCTAGACACGTATTATACGCTTTTAAGGGAAGACTGCTTTGCGCCCCTGAGAAAGGGCCTCGCCGACCTCAAAGAAAACAAATTGGATCAGAGAGACATGAAAGTTTGGACCGGTGGACAAGTCCTAGGAATCCACTTTAGTAGAAGAAAACCCGGGATTACTTTAGCAATAACAGCCCAGAGACTTGGCGGTAGAGGACACCTCGAACCTCCCATTTCTGGAACCCTTCTCTGTATATCTGACGACGGAGGAAATTTCGAGTCTTCGACTTGGGGTGTGGTGGCCAGATGCGAGGGGGACAAGAGATCGCCAGTTATTTTCATGGAACCAGTGGACGGAAAAGCGGGCGCCACAGGCTCATCGGCTCAATGTATAAGCAAACTGTTGGGAGCTTCCGACCTTGTTTTCGCTGAAAATCCAACATTTTACAGAGCATACGAGCCGGTCTTGAGAAGGCTGCAAGAGATGGAGTGTGACAATTTTCCATTCCTGGAAGAATTCGTGTACGCTAAATGGACTCACCAACCTGCAAAATACCTTTCGGACCCGGCTACGATTGTGGACTGGGGATGCTTGTTTGGTGAGAATTGCGTTCGGTCTGGGGTTAGAGATTTGGATAATTTAATCAAAAGCGGGTATAAGACCACTCTGGACCCAAGCCAGCTAAATGCAATTAGACTTGCGGTAAATAACCGCCTGGTTTTGATTCAAGGACCTCCCGGTACAGGTATGGGCAATGAACTTCCTCCTGTAATTTTCTTTCTAAGAGTAATTTCCTTAACTGAATTTCGCACAGTTGGCCAAAGCGCAAGATTTGAAAAGTGATGGGACCTAGTATAGTCAGCTTCAGAAAATAAATAAATAGATAAAGTCAGCTTCCTTATTTTTGCCTTCGCTTTTTTTTTTGCTAATTCATTTGTCAATTATGGATCTTGATCTGAAAGGTGGTTCGAACATTTTTTTATTTTTATTTTTATTTTTTTTGCTCTTATGCCCATTTTATCTTTCATAGGAATTTGATTTATTCCCACTAATAAGATAAAAGTAGCCTGCTTCTTTAAACAAAAGCTCCAATTTAATCGTACATTCTATTCAAATTCATAATTACTTAATAAAAAGCATGCAAAAGTTGCAAATATTCACTTTATATATATTATAATTAATACTAAGGAATCTTCTTTAAATCAAATATAGAGATTTTGGTTTTATAATTCTTTAATAAGAATTGTATTTCCATTCACTTATGAAAACACATGTCTATGGGTGTAGTTGCTAAGCATTGAAGTCTTCCTTCCACATAGAAAAGATTGATTTTCAAATTATTATGTAGGTTTTTTTTTTTTTGGAAAAGTATGTTTTGATTATGTTTTTTATAATTGATGTTTAAATAATATATTTATTTTACAATAATTTTATTTATATTTTATATTTTTAGAATATATTATATTTTTTTTAATAAAGTATAAGTAGAGGTATTTGTTCTATTATTTTTATTTTTATATAAATTATTAAAAATATAATTTTTTAAAGAAAAGATAGAATAATATTAAAAATATATTTTAATTATTCTTTGTATAATGATTTTCAATGTTCATGAGTGTAAAATTGTATGTAAGAAAGATTTTGACTTAAACCTCATTCTTACCCTTTACAAAAAAATATAAAATTAAATATATGTAGCTTCAACTCAAAAAGAAAAGCTTAAATGGGGAGAAATACAAATTATAACAATAAAAAAAATTGTAAAAGAGAAATCATAATGAAGTCACACCTCACAAGGTTTTAAGCAGATGAACTTAGATTAACACCAATGTTAAAAATGAGACAACAAACCCTAAAAGAAAAATCAACCCTCAAGATTTACTAAAATTCCTTTTAGTTTTGATTGTTGAGTCCAAAGTGGATTATTTGCTAGCTTTTATATTCTCTAAATCTTCTTTAGATCTATTTTCATCATATTTCTTCCATCCTTTAACTCTTTTGACTAGTGACAAGAGAGGTGAAATCCTCTTCCATTGTTCAATCAGCTCAAAAATCAATATGAAACCAACAACACCTTTAACAATTTTTGACTCTACTGCAAATATTGTCTCCTTAATAGTTGTATCCATAAGTAATGTCACTTTAACAATAGGAGGAACAACATTAGAAATACTTTCTTTATTAGAAGCAAACAAAGAGGTATTTCTAATAAGAGAAACATCCAGGGACATGATCGACAACAAGTTCAAGTAGAAGGATCTGTAATGTCCCCATTTTTAGCACTACACTTTCCAGTGATAGTTAGCCTATTCCCGGATGCATGTAGGCTAGTCAAAGGTAGAATTAGGGTTTCCACTTCTGAGGAGGTTTTGAGGTCTTGCATGTGAGAGTTTCTAACGAGTCCCAGATGCATGTAAGCTAGTTAGAGGCAGAATTAGGGTTTCCACTTCTGAGGAGGTTTTGAGGTCTTGCATGTGAGAGTTTCTAACGCATGTCTGATGGAGCTTTCTAGGTTTTTGGAGAGCTTCGCGATGGGGTAACATGCATGACAAGATATTGACTTGCATTCTTGGCTACTTTTGGAGGCTTGCATATTGGAGTTTTTCACTTTGGACTCTGGATTCCTTCTGGGTTTTTAGAGTGCTTCGCGGTGGTGTGACATGCAATGGAGTCATAAAACATTTCTAGAATTACTATTTTTAGTAAGTTGCAACAGCTACTCCAAATGTGGAGAAAATGAGTTTGGAACAACTTACTATTTTTAGCAGTATGCTATTTTTAGTAAATACTATTTTTGGCAGTTCTATTTTTAGTAAGGTTTTTGCAATTTAGTTTGGTGGCTATATCTGGTAGGTCAGTTTGAGCAGTTTGGTTTCCAACACCCTTGGTGCTATTTTCGGCAGTGTTTCAGCAACTAGGTACTATGGCTATTTCTAGCAGGGCAGTTTGGCAGCTTGGTCTCCAACATTTGAGGTGATTATTTTGGCAAGTTTGATATTTGATAAAAATAACATTTTAAGTGAAATAATTTTGCTAAGGCTTGGAGGGATAAGTGATTTTAATTAAAAAGGAAATTTTATATAATATTTCACTTTATTATTCTAGATGCCTTATTGTGGAGAAATAAGTTAATTTTTAAGTTTTTCACCTTATTACATTTGGGTGCCTTTTTGAGGAGACATAAGTGATTTTTATTAAATATTTCACTTAAATATTTTAGTGAAATATTTGCAAGTTATAAAATATTTCTCTTAAGTCTACCTTGGACGCCTTTTGGAGATATATTTGCATTTTATAAAATTATATTTTCTCATATGGGTTGGAAATGGAATGCAAATGAAATTTGGTGAAAAGGTGAAAAGTGAATTTCATTTAGGCACCCTAATTGGAGGGAAAAAAAGATTTAAATTTGGAGATAGAAAAGCTATAAATAAGAGTGATGGGCTCTTTGTTTTGCATCCATGAAGAAATTATAATGTTATGCTGTTGAAATGATTTCAGAGTTAGCTTCGAGGAATGCATACCTCCTAGTTCTCACAATCTTGGTTTCTGCTTGAAAGATAGCACCTAGTTGAGTTTCAGAGACTGCTTCTCATTCTGAGAGTGTAGATTGAGCTTCACAGTTGGAGATTTTGATGTTTATTTTCAGTTTACAGTTGTTGGTTTTTGTAGTGTTGAAAGTGATTTTTGTTCATAAGTCATAAAATAAATTTTATATTGTTCTGGGTAGTTTGCATTTGTCATTATCATCATTGGGCACCCCCTTTTGGTGAGTTTTAGATTTTAATATGCAAATTTAGATTTTATTTTGCAGAATTCACCCCTCTTGAGGCTTTTCTACTTCATCATGCCTAGCAAATGTTTAGATAATTCATTGAATAGTTGTTGCAGCTATTTCTTTGTCATAAATTGGTTGCCATCTTCCTAGGAGTTCATTGCATTTGGTCTCATGTCATTCAAAGTAGTTATTAGCATTTTAGTGGGTTGTCTAATTGCTGGTTTGTGCATTTTGGTTGTTGGTCTGTCATATCAGCTTGCATAAAGTTTATCATTTGAGTTTGTTTTGGGTTGAAAGTCATTGTGAACATTGAAGAGACAATATACATTGTTGCAGCATTGATATACTTCTAATTCATTGATCTTGGTAGGCATTTCTATATCATTGTAAAGTTGAATAGTAGTACTGTCAGCTATCTTATTTACTTGCTAAGCTTTGTATTTTCCCACTCATAATGGAAGAGATTGGCCACTGTTTAGTCTTCATTGTATTGCATTAGATCCTCAACACCATATGTTAGCACCTAATCCATTCTGGGTTTGAATGCACATTCTTGGTGTTTGAGTTACTTTCAGCATTGCATCATTTACAATAGAATCTCTGCCAAATGGTAGCGCCTTACCCACCTTGGGTTTGGAAGCACATTCTTGGCGTTGAGTTCTTTCAACATTGTTTACTTTAAGCTCAACATGCATAAGATCCTTTGACCATATGTTCACCCGTCTTAGGCACATTCTTGGTTAAAATTACTTCCACATCGTTTTGGTTTTGAAGCTAACCTTAATGGGTGCGTGTTGCATTGTAATTGCTATTGAGAAATTGAAAAAAATTGGTATGGTTCATTATAGTGGTATTAGAGCCAAGATCCTGCGATCCTATGAAAAAGACAAAGTTAGTTGACAGATGAGTGACAAAGAAATCAAATTCTTTACCCGAGTTCAGTTTAGCTTTCAGAAGTTCTGAAGATGTTGCATTTTCTAAGGTCCAGGAATCGTGAGAAGTTAGATATGATTGTGTCTTCTGAAGAATTACAGTTCAAAAGGCAATGTGAACATGAGGTTGCCATACTTTTTAAAGAATATCATAACATGACGGATGAGTTTAAGAATGATGTTTCGTTTGACACCTTTTTGAATTGTGTGGTGATTCATAATCCTGGAAAGTTGGCTATGGTCAACTACATCAAGAAAATGATTAAAGAGGAAGCAGAACATTTCATGGTTGTAGGCGCAAGGAAGGAAGAAGAAGTGCCTATTTGTGGATTACGGCCCACAAATGAACAAGTTGAAGAGAAAAATCAGTCAACTAATATTGAATATGGCACAAGCAAGGTGCACATGTCACCTCAAAATGATCGTAAGTTTGATAAAGAAACCGTGACAGTTGAAGAGTGTGTGGAAAAGCCCCATAATATGCCCCTTGACTTGCATGTGATAGCAAGTGATGAAGAGCAGTACGGTGGAAAGAACATAACAACAGTCTTGAGTCCTTATGAAGATTTGTCCATTGAAGGTCTTGAGACTAAGGGCTTCGCAAAGATGATGGTAATTATTCCAATGTGTTTGTACCTCCTCCTATTGAAGATTGGGAGATGGATAATTTCCCTCTTGTTGTTGTCCAAACTCCTCAAGAGTTTTCACAAGATGGATTTATGACAAGTGATCAAGAAGACCTTTTTGGCATGCATATGACTATTCATGATGAGATCATAAATATACCCATAGATGATGGGTTCGTTGAATATAAGGATGATAAAGTTTTCTAAATGGCTAGCACTAAAGATTCTTTACTTCATTACAGTGACGGTGTCAAGGGTGGTTTTTGGTTTGAACTTCAAACCAAGCCATTGGAGGGATGTATTTATGAAGATATCAGTTTAAGTGAGTTGGGTGGTGACCTATTCAAAGAGTCAACCCTTGAAGAGAAGCACAAAGAGCACTTTCCTTTCGATCTAAACAATCCTGTAGCACTTGGGATCTAGGAGTGAAGGCATTTAGTGATGACAAAGAAATTGTGTGGGGTGAGTTTCCCTTTAATTCCGATGAAGTTCAAAATTCTGATTGCTTTGCAAGCTATGAGGGGGTTGCCATAAACTTTGATCATGAAGACAGTGAAGTGGAAGTGGAGCTTGAAGACCATATGGCTCTTGAAGGTGGGAAGTTTGATGGAGTTCTTAAACACAAATCCAATTTATCAATGCTTGAAGCTAGTTGTAAGCATTGGGTTGAAGAATTTGCGGAGTCTTTGTGATATTGAGCAATATCAGCTAGTAGGTGGTGAAGGAAAGGAGTCTTGGAGCAGTTATGAGGGTAGTGAAGATGAAAAACAAAGTTTTGATTTTCAGTTGCAGCCTATTAGCAGTTCACCATCTTTGCATGTCCATGAGTGGAAAGATCAATGCAAGGTATCTTTTGAAAAAGAAGTGTAAGCCTATCCCTATTTGATCACACACACAATTTGGTTGATGATCTCTATTGGAAGGCTTAGTTTGAAGAGAGACAAAGTGGAGTTAAGGATGAAGTTGCTCTTCCTAATTTGTGACTTATCAAAGGTTCCATGGAGACATTGAAATCAACATACATACAATTGATTGAAGATCAAGATTATGCCTTCGAAATTGTGAAGAAGACCATTGGTACTTTCCAAGAAAAGGAGAGAAAGGTTGATGAGCTTACCCTTGAGCTTGAATCAACAAAGGACATGTTGAAAGAAACTCAGTTGGCTTTAATGGAGGTTGAAGACCAATTTGTTGACTTCAAACTTTTCAAGGAGCAAGAGGGTGCACAAAGAGTTAAAGAAATCAAGCAAGTGATTGGAGAGCTTGATAGTCTTCAAGAGGAGTTTGATCTTGAAAGTGTCTCAAGAAAATCAGAAGTTGCATGTGCTGATTTAGAGCAGCAAGATGGAAGGAATGACTTTCAAGTTTTTAACAACCCTCTCTTTGAAGTGGGTTTGTTGAAAACTTATGATAATCCTCTTTTGTGATGGAAGATGAACCAGAACATGGTGTTTGCACTCTTGTCAATCCATTCTTTGGGTTGAGTGACGCTAGTCTATTTTGGGAATTAGATTTGAAGTCATCTTACGTGTCATGCTCCAATGTTGTTGAAGCTTCCATAGATTGGTTTTAGAGGTTCATCAGAGGGAACACCAATTTCACAAGTATGCACTTGATTTTGACCAACACTCAGAGGGGTGTTATGTTTTCTTTCCATAGTGTTGGAGTTTATTTGCAGTTGGGTATTCATGTTTGGGATACTGAACTTGGCTTGATAGAGTTTATTACATATGGAAAAGACTTTTGGAGGGATAAGGATCAAATTTCTAGATTTTTTGGTGTTGTTCCCTTCTTTTCTAGCCACTTGATGGTTCTATTTGTTCATCAACAAATGGATTGGAGAGAAATTTTGAGTATGGGTTGGAGAGATGAATGATTTGTTTCTCTTGGGAGTGACTCTTGGCTAAGACAAGGGAAAATTTTGAGACACGAGCTTGTTGGTTGGAGGTAGACCAACCACCTTTCATGTGGAGTTACTTTCATTCAAGAGAGTGGGTTCATCACTTCTTGTCAAAGAGGTGGTAGTTTTCTGTTAGAGGTTGCTCTAGTGTATTTTCCAGCCACTTTGGAGGTGTTATCTTGCAACTCAATGCCCATCTCATACACTCAAACTAGGGAATTTCATTGGTGTTGTTTTTCCTTGTGTAGAGCTCTAGAATTAGATTGTGCTATGTTGATTCCAACCTTGAACAATAGCGATTATTTGTTTCTTCACACCTTTCCTACTCTCCAAGTTCATCTTATGGAGGTTTGTGATATTAACTTTGATAGTTTACTCTCATTGTTGGTTTAGGACAATGAACTACCACTTGTTTTGATTCATCATTTTGAGACTCATGAGGTTGGAAAGTTATGAGAGATTTTTGTAGTCTTCATGGTGGTATCAATATAATTCAGATGAGGCACAGTAGCTCCATGTGGAGTTATGAGTATGAGTTTGTTGAGCTCTTGCAAAGGATTGCTTTCCTCTTTGCAAGAAGATTTGGAGATGTCACATTTGCAGTCGTGGCTCTATTCGATACCTTATGGCGATATGTTGAGGTGTTTGATTTTGAGTTGAGTAGACTATCTTTCCTATTTCCTAGGATTGTGATAGACAGTGGTATGGTTGATATTGTTGACTCGGAGCATTTTGGACATGAGACATTGCATGATATTGATCTCAGTCCTTTAGGATATTTCAGTTTGAGTATCATAGATGGTAACATTTCAGAGTTACAAGGGATGTTAGTGTAGCATTGGCATGATGTTTTCACTGATGTGATTAGAGTGGTGCAACATCGACATGGTAGGTCCTTCCTGAGACGAACATGGGACCCTGGGATCATACTTGTTTTGGTATGGATCAGTTTTAATTTTTCTGGAGTTGTGGTGGTATTACTTGAGGACAAGCAATTTTGGGAAGGGCGGATTGTAATGTCCCTATTTTAGTACTACACTTTCTAGTGATAGTTAGCATATTCCCCAATGCATGTAGACTAGTCAGAGGCAAAATTAGGGTTTCCACTTCTGAGGAGGTTTTGAGGTCTTGCATGCGAGAGTTTCTAACGCATGTCTGATGGAGCTTTCTAGGTTTTTGGAGAGCTTCACGATGGGGTAACATGCATGACAAGATATTGATTTGCATTCTCAGTTGCTTTTGGAGGCTTGCATGTTGGAGTTTTTCACTTTGGATTCTTGATTCCTTCTGGGTTTTCAGAGTGCTTCACAGTGGTGTGACATGCAATGGAATCAGAGAACTTTTCTAGAATTACTATTTTTAGTAAGTTGCAACGGTTGCTCCAAATGTGGAGAAAATGAGTTTGGAACAACTTACTATTTTTAGCAGTATGTTATTTTTAGTAAATACTATTTCTGGTAGTTCTATTTTTAGTAAGGTTTTTGCAGTTCAATTTGGTGGCCATATCTGGCAAGTCAGTTTGAGCAGTTTGGTTTCCAACACCCTTGGTGCTATTTTTGGCAGTGTTTCAGCAACTAGGTATTATGGCTATTTCTGGCAGGGCAGTTTGGCAGTTTGGTCTCCAGCATTTGAGGTGATTATTTTGGCAAGTTTGATATTTGATGAAAATAACATTTTAAGTGAAATAATTTTGCTAAGGCTTGGAGGGATAAGTGATTTTAATTAAAAAGGCAATTTTATATGATATTTCACTTTATTATTCTAGATGCCTTATTGTGGAGAAATAAGTTAAATTTTAAGTCTTTCACCTTATTACATTTGGGTGCCTTTTTGAGGAGACATAAGTGATTTTTATTAATATATTTCACATATACCTTATACCTTGGATGCCTTTTGGAGATTATTTATATTTTGTTAAAGTGAAATGATAAGGTGATATGAAATGCAATTTGGAGAATGTTGGAGAAGTGAATGTGAATTTGGGTTTGGCATCCATTTGGAGGGAGATTGAATTTGAATTTGGAGACAAAAGGCTATAAATAAGAGTGTTGGGCTCTTTGTTTTCATCCATGAAGAAATTATAATGTTATGCTGCTGAAATGATTTCAAAGTTGGCTTCGAGGAATGCATACCTCCTAGTTCTTGCAACCTTGGTTTCGTGCTTGAAAGATAGCACCTAGCTGAGTTTCAGAGACTGCTTCTCATTCTAAGAGTGCAGATTGAGCTTCACAGTTGGAGATTTTGATGTTTATTTTCAGTTTATAGTTGTTGGTTTTTGTAGTGCTGAAAGTGATTTTTGATCATAAGTCATTGTACGAATTTTCTATGGTTCTGGGTATTTGCTACATCTCTTCTACTATCTAGGGCGCCCCTATTTGCAAGTTTTCATAATTTTTAGTGGAGTCTTGGATTTTATATTGCAGGTCGCCTTCTTGGGAGGCTGTCTTGCCTAGCAAAAGTTTAGAAAATTCATTAAGGAGTTGTTGCAGCTGTTTCTTAGTCACAACTTGGTCGCCATCTACCTAGGAGTTCATTGCATTTGGTCTCATGTCATTTGGAGTAGTTTTGAGGAAGTTATGAGCATTTTAGTGGTTTTGGGAGTTGCTAGTTTGCATTTTCAGTTTGCTGGTTTAGTATATCAGATTGTAGTAGTTGGTGTTCTTGGGCTTGTTTTTCATGGTTGGGAGTCCTTTAGAGTTGGAGAGACATTCTATAATATTGCAGCATTGAGACACTTGAAATACATTGATATTGGCAAGAGTTCTATCATTTTGTAAGGCTGCACAATAGTACTATCAGCTACTTTCATTTCTTGCTAAGTTTCATTTTAATTCCCACGGTTGTGGAAGAGACTGGCCCTTGCTCAGTCTTCATTGTATTGCATTTGGATCCTCAACACCATATGTTAGCACCTCACCCATCATGGGTCTTGAGTGCACATTCTTGGTGTTTGAGTTACTTTCAGCATTGCATCATTATCAATAGATTCTCCGCCATATGGTAGCACCTTACCCACCTTGGGTTTGGAGTGCACATGCTTGGTGTTGAGTTTACTTTTCAGTATTGTATCATTTTCAGTTGTTCCTCTGCCATACCCACCTTGGGTTTGGAGAGCACATACTTGGTGTTGAGCTTTCCTTCAGCATTGTATCTCCTTCAGTTGCTTCTAACAACCCTCGACGCCATATGTCAACACCAATCTCATCCTGAGTTGTGTGTGCATTCTTGGCGTAGAGTTACTTTCCAGCAGAGTTTGGTTTTGGGCTAACCTTAACGGGTGATTGTTGTGATTGAGCTGAATTGTTTATTGAAAAACAAAAAATTTGGTTCTGATTCTTTACGTAAAATCTAGCACCAAGCCTCGCTACTCACTAGAATTTCATTCTATGACTATTCCTGTAGCCAAAGTAGACAAAGTAGTGCCCTGTTTGTTGCTCAAATTTTCATTTTGTTATGCATTTTAGTTTGATGTAGTTGTTGATTGATGATTGGCATTTATGGTATTCCCTTCTAAGCAATTTACTTTCAGCATTGTGTGTTCCTTAGTTGTAGAATGAAAGGGCTACTTTGAAGTTCCTAGTGCACATATTTGCCGACCCATTTCAAGTTCACATCCTTGGGTTGAAAAGTTAAATGCACCTTCATGATGATTGAAATAGCTATTCAGGTTAGATGTCCAATCTCTGAATCATGGTTGTAGGGGCTTAGTTATTAAATCATTATAGGAGGGCAACAACTACTTCTCTTTTTCAGTTACCAGAATTTCTGTTATTTGCATTTGGCACTCCTAGATTACCTTGCATTTGCATTCACCCCACCTTTTGTGGTTCTTGTATGAGTGTTTGGTGCCCCACTGCTAATACTTTAGTGAGACGAAGTTATAGACTCATGGCTTCTCGTGATAGCACTTTTGTTGTGGACCTTGGGATCTCAAGAGTTCCTACTCCTAGTATGGACAATGGCGCATTAGGCATGGAAAATACCACCTCTATACCTTCATATTTCCATCCAATCAATGTTGACACACAAAACAATTCCATCCCATAAGAAAAGTTCATTAATATTCATGAGGATTTTGCACACTTACAACAAGACTTGTCCCTTGAAAACATTTCCACCACTGCCATACTAGCCATAGAAAACCTTCATCGTTTGATAGAAAGTGATGATGGTCTACAAGTTATGAAAAGAATTTTTGAGATTTACAATAAACATGCTTCTTCTAATTCCCAATCAACAAACATAGTTGCAAGCCAAGGAGGACCTCACATTTCTCCCCATTCAACCATAGCATCCATACCAACTTATACCACTCCTTAAAGGTTACAATAACTATGCAATAGGTTAGTCATGTGGCTCCTTCTTTTGCAATTCCAACTAGAATTTCTAGTTCTATTATGGTATCACAAGTCCCCTCTACTACCTTCACCCCTCTTAGTGTTCCTTTCACTTCCCCTAACATTACATACACTCCATTGCCATTTTCTCTTCCACCTCAAACCACTTACCCCAACCCCATCATTACAGAGCTCCTTAATATTGTTTCATCCATGCAACAAAAAATTTCCACCATTAGCCAAAGTCAAAATTCTCCACCCACATACCATGTTTGTAGTAGTCCATTATCCTTAGAGATCTTATGCACATAGATGCCACAAGGGATAGAAATGCCTAGGTTTGAGAAGTACAAAGGTAAAGGAGACCCTATTAACCATGTCAATGCTTATACAACTTTATGCAATGATTTTGTCCTTGATGATAAACTCTTAGCCAAAAAAATTCCTAGAACCCTAAAAGGTACTACATTAGAGTGGTTTTCAAACTTTCCTAATCATTCCATTTGATCATTTAATGAATTGGTGGATGCCTTTATAAGTCACTTCCATGTTCACATGACTCCTAAAAATTCAATGGCAGACCTAATGCGATGTAGACAAAATGTCGATGAAAAGTAACTAACTTCATTTCACGTTATCAGTCGTTGTATGCTCAAGTTGATGTCAAGATTCCTGATTCACATTTGCAGAAGGTGTTTATCAAAAAATTGCACACAAACCTTCAGGATAAGTTAACTATGATGAAATTCCCTTTGTTCATGCACTTATGCACAACCATGTGTGACTATCACAACTCGGTTTCTAGTTGTGATTCAAAGTCCACTTCTAACCAAGCTAAGAAGTTTGAGCCTAATAACCAAAACAACACACAAAACTTTTGAAAACCAAACAGAGGCTTCTTACAATTCAATTTTCCTCCTCAACTCAACCACAAACCCAACCTATTCCAAATCAAGTGGCAGTTATTAAAGTAGCAGTGCCCTATACCTACAAGGACCCAAAGAGACAGTTTACTCCCTTACCTGATACCCTCCATAATACAATGAACCAATTACTCCAACAACAAATGATCACCTTGCCTATCATCAAACCACTTGATACCACCAAACCTTTACACCCACCTTTAAACCAAATTCTTATTGCCATTTTCATCGCCCAAATGGCCATAAAACCGGACAATGTAAGCATCTCAAACACTTAGTTCAAGACCTCATTGATTTGGGTCATTTTTCCATTGTGGGTGTTAATGATCAAGGAAATAAATCCATTGCACCCCCTAACCAGAATTTACAAATTTTCACTAGCCCCATGCCTAAACACAATATTTCATTTGTCAAGGCTAGCGAACCTTCAAACAATGATGTAATGAATGTTGATACCAATAATGAACAACATGATATCACTTCAAATGTTACCCAAGTTAATCCTATGGATGAACTAGTGGGTGCGATAGACGTTATCCCTCATCAGGGCCCAACCAACAAAACTCTTGATATCACTTTTTCTTCTAAAGACATACTTCAAAAGCTTCTTGATGGTCTTCTTTACATAGCCGATAGAATCTATGATAAGCCCACCAAAGGGATATTAATAGATCCCACTTGTGGCAAGAATGTGATCACAAAAGAGTTTTTAGTATTACATGAGTTGTATTAAGATGACTATAATAAACCAACTACATGGATTAAAAGACATATTGGTTGTGTGTACCCTATGATTGGATTGATCGTACTCCCCTTACAAATAGGACCCAAAAATTTGGAAGTAACATTTTCAATTATTCCACAATTGGATCAATTTCGTTTGCGCCTAGGCCACCCTTGGCTTCACTCAATGAAAGTGGTCCCTTCAGTTGTTCACAAATGTTTGAAGTTTCCACATGGCAATGAGATATTTACCATACACCATAGTGGCTTTAATCCATTATCGTCTAAAGGTAATTTTTCCTTAGAAGCCTTTTGGCCTGAATCTATGGAACCCATCACCCCCCATAAAGATCTCTTTTTCATAGCCTATCAAAAGTTCATAGCCAAACAAATAGATGAGTTGTCTCTTTGTAACAAGTCCCCATCCGCTTCCACTCTTCCTATCATAGATGAAACCATGCTTCATCCTGATTTTGATCTTGAACAAACCACACAACCTCATGAACAACCACCTCTAGACACTTCCCCTCCATTGTTTAAACAACCAAGAGAAAGTGAAACCAATCCTGTCATGCCTCCTCACATTAAACAAGTGTATAAAGCTAAAGAGAAAGTGATTGACCCATCCTCTTTGGTTTCTTCCATTCTTCCCTCTCTGGAAGAAAAGGAACCTATGATGAATCAACCTACTCTTACACCTCAACAAATTCAAAATAAAATTAAATACAACCGTGGTGCTAGGGAACATAGGTGTCGTCATCGTATCCTTGCTCGCTAGTCTCGAATGGAAGAAAATATAGAAAACCAACCTCCACCTTTGACCGAAGCAATAGATGACCACCCTCTTTCTCTTGACCCACCACAAGATAGCACAGTCCAACCCTCAAAACAAAATGAACAAATACAACAACCACAACTTTTGATACATCCTTCCTTAGAAATCACCCTTCGTCCTCCTATCATAATCAATTGATGATGAAGAGAGATCATAAAAATAGATGAAGAAGTGCATAACAATCTAAACTCTTTATTTTCATCTACCATGAGCTTAAATGATAAATCTTCTCAACCAAGTGAGGAACTTTGGTACATCTCCTAGTTTGACACTTGCAATTCTTCCTTTTGATAGTCAACCACCCTCACAATACACTGAGCATGATTTGGAGACAAATGACTTGTTAGATGGTTGACTTGCATTCACCTTACTAGCCTTTTAAATTTTTCTTTCTTTTGCTATTGTATGTGTGTATTGTGTTCCTTTGTATAGTGTGATTGAAGTTTTCTCTCTTTATACACTTCCTCTATTCGTACCCCTATTCTTCTATATATGTCATGCATTTTTCCTTTGCTTTTTGTTTCTTTTAGATGGCACAAAGCATAGATTCCCCTATGTCTCTTCGGGATGTTGACCTAAAAAAGGTCCCTTCCTTCCTTTGTTTTGTGTTTCTTTTCCTTTGGGGATGATGCAAAGCGCTGAGATGCCTTATGTCTTTCCATGTTGGACCTAACTGGGCCCATTTTTCATTTTTCTTTTATCTTTTCTTTTGTTTTCATTTTGGGATGATCTTGCCATTTCGAGACAATTCCTATACCCATGTTGACTCAATCAGTCCCTTTTTCATTTTACTTTTGTCTTTTCTTTTTTGTGTTTCCTTTGGGGATGATTTTAAGGCATCGAGACCAAAAAATGTCTCCCTTCCATGTTGACCCAAAAGATTTTCTTTTTCCTTTTTTTTCCTCGGGATGATGCAAAGCATTGAGACTAATGATGTCTCTTCCATGCTGACCTAAAATGTGATCTTTTTTCTTTTGTTTTTGCTCTCTTTGTGTCATTCTTCTAGTTCTATGTGCTTTGGGGAATGATGACAGCTTCGAAGCCCTTTTTAATAAAACATTGCAAATAACAACATACTAACCTCTAAATCCATAGATCCCTTTATGTTTTGGTGTGCTTTTTCTCCAAGTAAACTCCCTTTCTTTTTGTTTCTTTTTTTCTTTTTTTATTTCATATTACGAAGCAACCTTTTACTCTCGAAACATATGACTTGGCATAGGGCTTCAAGTTGGCTCTCATGTCTTTTTTTCCTTCTTCCTTTTTCCTTCCTTCATTACTTTAAAGTAATTTCTCACATAACGATGTGTAGCAATTCCTTTAAAGTGGAGGGCATACATTACTATAATTCATTTGCATTCTTGGTTCCTAGTGTAGCCTTGTCATTTCATAGGATGCACTTGTTTGTGGATAACATTGGGTATGATGTCCTTATATGGGATTTTATCTTAGCATATTACATTCCTCTTGGTGGCCTAATGTGACGTACTACATCCCCTAAGTTGTGAATATTTTATCTTTGATCGGTCCTTTCTTGGAGACATTAGACACAATGTTCCCTAAGTGGTAGACCTCGCATAAACTTAACAAGACTCCTTTGAACATCCTTTCCATTTTACACTTTTACAGTTTTACATTTTTGCATTTTACACTTTGCACTTTTTACCACCTTGCATAGCTCAACTTGCATGCCTGTGCTACCATCCTCTATGTTCATGAGTTATAAGCATATGAAGCTTTTCTTGTCTTATGAAGCATGAACTAACATTTTCCTTTGTGGTGCCTTTGCTAAAGCACGTGAGGTATAACGCTAATTTAGCTGGGAGCTAGAATCCCATTCAACAAAGACACACCCTTTCCCCATAGCCACCTTTTTAAGGATTGTGAGGAGTGCATGCCTCAACCTAGTGTATGTATCTTACCTTTGGGCCTTCTCACCTGGATCAGCCATGAGTTCTATCAGCCCAGTATAGTATGTATTCTCTTTTCAAACAAATAGCCTGCATCTAATCCACAACTTAGCTGGACGTGTATGACTGTGCTTCATCCCCACCCCCTACTCTAACACCTATGTTCCCTTTGTTCTTATGTTTAGTTTGTAATGGGATCTCATCCTAGGGGCTTGATCATCCCTCCTGATTGTTGTTATTCCATCCCTTTAAGCCAGCATATGCACTTTGGATACTTATTATATTCATGCTACTTTAGTGAGTTTGAAGCAAGTTCATCCTCCTCACTAAAGTGGGGGCTACTGCACCCTAGAAAATGTCCCCTTTATCATTTTCATGGTCTTTTAGGCCCTTCTTCATGATTCTTGGTCCATTTTCTTTTATTTTAATGTTGTAATGTGACCTTGAACATGCACATTAGGTCTTAAAATTCAAATAAATTTGCATCTTGTGAAGGTGTTGTGAAGTGTTGTAAAACATTCTACACTTTTCTAAACTCTTTCATTATAATTCATACAAAAATCACTCATCCCCTACTGTCCTATTTTAGTTGTAAAGTTTTCTAACAAGATTTCATGCTTTTCTAGGCATAGTCTAACTATTTACACCTTTCTTATGCTTTATTTGACCCCTTTAGGCCC
This sequence comes from Sequoia sempervirens, assembly GCA_007258455.2. Classification (NCBI taxonomy): domain Eukaryota; kingdom Viridiplantae; phylum Streptophyta; class Pinopsida; order Cupressales; family Cupressaceae; genus Sequoia; species Sequoia sempervirens. The sequence continues at coordinate 308,440,041 of VDFB02000015.1, forward strand.
TTATAAGGCTTAATTAAGTGCATTTTTAATGTAAACTCAACAAACAACATTAAATGTGACTTAATTCCTAACACCCACTTTCAGTTCAGTGGGACTCCCATTCGCCATGGGTGGCGAATGTCCCCTGCTATTCCAAATTTAAAATATTTCAAATTTTCTTTCAGGTTTTATTCAAAATTACTTGATGTTAGACTGTGATGAGGTATCATTGGGTTACTGAGGCACAAGTGTGTATAAATAAGTGTTTTTACATCCATTCTAACCCCCCAATCAATTCATCAAGTTCACTAATTCATCCACTTATTCAAAGATTCAAGCACTTTCCATCATTCAATCAAGCATCTTAATCAAGCATTTTGTAGTAGCCATTGATATCTCTTAAATTTTGAGCATCAAAGGTGTGGTAAGTCACATTATATCTTCAGGATGTTATCTATTTATCATACTCTTTTCATTTCATTTCATTGTTAAGGGTTTGATTACCAAAGCGGGGTTTGACCAAGGAAAACCCCTATTCTCTAACCCTCAACCATTTTCCCCCTCTTGCATGTGTATTTGTAGACCTTTGTATGCAGATTTGACAAGCAATTAGGTGTTGAAGAGTGGTCATCAAGTCAATAAGGTACTTCAAGTCAAATCAACCTCATTTCAAGCTTGGAGAAGACATTCTATCTATTTTCTGTAGAATTACTTCATCAACTTGACAAGCAGACAACCTCAGATCTGGTGTTGCAAAATTGTTCTCTGATTTCTTAGAATTTTGGGAGAGGAAAAATTCACTATCAATGGTGAATGAGTCCCACCTTAAGGCTGGAAATTTAGATTTTGTCAGATTTTGGATCCCGACACTCAGAAACTCATTCCTGACAGTTTTCCTCAGAAGCAGGACTAATTTGCCATCAGTGGCGAATGAGTCCCACTGGTGATTTTATGTGATCTTAGAAAACATTCAGAAGATTCTAGATTCTCCATTCTTTGCTCAGGTGCACTCTGATTCATCCCTTTTCCTTTTTGTTTTGCATTTGTTCATTCATAGTTCATATTTGCAAACATCACTGTGTTTTCCAATAATGCATAAATCTTAGGTTTGGCATTCATAATCAGTCACATAGATCATCTAATTCTACTTAGTTCATTCCATTTAGTCATACTTACATCATACATTGCATAATTTGAGTGAACCTAGCATAGATCTTTTGCATGGGGTTTATCTCTCTCCTTTTAGGTGAAACATCCTAAGAGAGTGCAAGAGTAGCCTATAAGCCCTACCCAAAATTCTACAGTTATGTTGCAAATCCAAAAAATACCCTCCTTAATTAGCTTAACCCCTCTTTTGAGAGTATCCCAAATCATAGATCCCTTCCCCTAGAGACTATATCGAGGAAAATCATAGGAAGTCACCCCACAAAGGTACTTATGGGTGAGAATTCTAGCTCAATCATGTTCCTAGCAAGAGCACCATCTCCAATAAAATTTAGCAGCCAAAGATTGACCATTCAAACCTACAGACTTGAGACCACGACCACCCTCCTGTTTCAACCTAAAAATAGATTCCCACTTAACCAAACTCCACTTCAAATTGAGAAGATTACTTGCCCAAAGGAATTGATGAGAAAGGGCATCAAATTCCCTAGCAAAGTGGGTAGGATCAACCTACACAAAACACTAGTAAATAGGAAGAGATTGAACAATAGATTTGAGCAAGATCACACAACCTCCCAAAGAGAACCGCCTATGAGTCCAATGACTAACCCTCTGATGAAATTTATCAAAGAAATCCTACCAAATTTCTTTAGGTTGAGGGCCCACAGTAAGGGAAATCCCCAAATAGATTAGAGGAAGAGTGCTAATTTGAAATCTAAGAATTTGAGCAATCCTAGACTGAATAAGTTGAGGAGTATTGAAGAAGAAAATTGAGGACTTATTGCCTTTAATCTTTTGACCAGAGGTAGCCAAATAAGTATCCAAAGCCTTAAATTCACTGCTTCATTTATTATGGCCATTCCCATTAAAGCACTATCATCAACAAATTGAAGGTGATAAAGAGGCAGTAGACTGTTAGCCCAACTCCACCCTTGAATCAACCCTTGACTAACACAAGACTTGATAAATCTCCTAAGCCCCTCAACCATAATGATGAACATGTAAGGAGAAAGAGGATACCCTTGTTGAAGACCCCTAGAAGCTCCAAATAATTCTAAAGGCTCCCCATTGATAAGAATTGAAAAAGAGTTAGAAGTCACACAACTCATTATCCAATCAACCTACTCTCTGGAAAATTCAAAAGCTAAGAGAACCTTATGCAAAAAGGCCTATTTGACTCTCTCATAAGCTTTTTCCATATCAAGTTTAATGAACATAGCCTTGTCCTTAGAGACAACCATCAAATGAATGGACTTAATAGTAATAACAACCCCATCTAGAATTTTTCTACCAACAAAAAATCCCCCCTGCTCATTGGAAATCAAAGAAGTGAGCCAATGTTTAAGCCTTTCAACAATCAGCTTAGTAATAATCTTATAAACCACAATGCAAAGAGCAATTGGGCGAAAATGATCCATGGAGCTAGCACTCTCCCTTTTCATAATAAGAGAAAGAAAAGTGGATTTCATGGCCTTCAACATTTTTTTATTCCTCTATGATTCCTGAACAACCCCCAAGATATCCACATTAATAATCTCCCAAAAAACTTAAAAAAACTCAATAAGAAAACCATCAAAGCTAGGGGCTTTACCCTTTTTCATTTGAAATGTTCACAATAGTATCCAATTCTTGCAAAGAGATGGGATGAAAAAGAGCCTCATTCATCTCAAAATAAACCAGAGAAGGAATACAAGCCAAAATAGAGTTTTCCTCCATACCCACTAGGAGAGAATCCTTAGTAAAAAGAGCAAAAAAGAACTGAGAAGCCTCTCGGGAAAACTCAACCTAAGAAGAAAGTCAAGAACTCCCTACGAAGACACAAAAGAGTTGATAATATTACTGTTCCTCCTTGCAACAACAGAGTGGTGGAAGAAGGCAATATTTCTATCCTCCTCCTAAAGATAATCAATTTGAGACTTTTGTTTCCAAAAAATATCCTCTCAGCTCCCATTCCTCAAGAGCCTTAGTCGCCATACCCTCCTCCCCACTCAACTCAACTTAGAGACCAAGATCATGAATTTGACTAGTGATTGAATTCAAATGAGCCTAAGTAGTCAATTTATTGTGATGAAGATTCCCAAAACACTACATAATCCACTTCTTGAGTCTATATTTCAAATATTGCAATCTCTTGACAAAGGTATACATGGTAGTACCATAAGTAGGTCTCCCCTCACATCACCAGTCCAACACCAACTCATGGAGGGAAGGATCCCGTAACAACGTGATTTGAAACTTGAAGGAAGGGTTCTTATGAGCTCTGAAAGGAACAATTGAAAGTTTAATTGGCCAGTGATCCAAACCTCTCCAATCTAGGATCTCAGAGCTAGTAGTCCAACTATCCCCAACCCAAAAATAAGAGACAAGAAACCTATCAAGCCTCTTTGAAATAGCTGCATCACCATACCTTCGATTATTCCAAGTGAAGATACCATTATTAAGTTTCACATCAATTAAATTCAAGCTAGCCATGTTGTCTATAAGAAGAAAAGTAGAAGGGTCCAACTTAGCAATACCCTCTCTCTTCTCCTCCAAACAAGAAATTACATTAAAATCTCATGCCAAAATCCAAGGATGCCAAGGAACAAGCGACTAAACATAACTAATATGAGACCAGAGTTGAGACTTACCCAATAGATCAATGGGAGCATAAACATTAGTGAAAAGAAAAGATTCACCAGATTCTAAACTAGAAGCAATCATAGAGATAGAAGAATGACTCAAGATCCACCACAAAGGAACAACCTCTCTTGGATTAAAAAAAAAGCCACACCTCCAAAACTACCAAAAGTACCAACACACTGGCAACATCCACTAGGCCAAACACTGAGGGCTCTATCCATCATACCATCAATTGACAACTTAGTTTCTTGAATAAAGATGATATCAGGAGAATGACAAATGGAACCATCTCACGAATGGCCTTTTGTTTATGGGAGATATTCAGGGAACTCACATTCCATGAAATAACAATCATTTATGGGGGTGCAAGAAATGAGAGTCCAAGGTTTTCACCAACCCAGATTCCACTAGATTCTCACCCATCGACTTAACCTTCTCAAGGTCTTTCTTACGACCCGTTGTAGAAGATTTATCTAGAGGCCCCTTTTTAAGGGACTTTTGTTGCAAACCCAAAGCCTGCATGATCCCACTATTTTTCCTCGAATCTAAAGACTCATTCACCTATGAAGGAGAAGGAATTGCCACTTCTCTATCATTATTTGAAGCCAAAGGTCCATTAAGATTTGAGGCATCTTACAATTGGAGAGGAGCATCCATTTCCATTTGACCAACCTACAAGTTTACCCTAGCCAAGTTTTGATTACCAATCTCTACCTCCCCTTGTAGGACCACCTCTAATGAGCCAATACTAGGAGAAATCTCAATTGGGATCCCCTCTTCTTAAACTAATTCATCCAAAGCATCAAACTGATTAAAGATGCCATCACTTTGTCTATCCTTGAAAGTTCTCTTCTGACCCCTCCCCTTATTGCGAGGCTTAACAGGAACAAAACCTTCCATATCTGCAACCCCCTCCACCATAGGAGCCTTCCAATTATCATTATTAGGAGTAGGATTAGATAGACCATTAGCTGCAATAGTCGCCTAATTAAATTGAGGGAATTTCCTTTGCAAATTCCAATATTCATGACAAACTCGCGAAAAGGGAGGGTTTCATAGTCAAGTTTTTGAATCCAAGAAGCGGATCCAACTAAAACTTCAATAGAATCAAATAAAGGGTTATTTAAATCAACATCAACATAGATTCGAGCATAAGAGATTACCTTCTTGTCCAGAGTTTGTTGGGAAAGCCCAACTAGCTTTCTAAGAAGATGAGCAATCATATACAAAATATTGCTTCTCAATAATTCCATATGAAGCTGAGGTAGACGAATCCAAATTGGGACCCACGTAGGAAGTTCTTTAATAGAGTTGAAACCCTCATGCCAAGGTTTGCTGAAGATCCCAATTTGATTGTAAAAATATGGACCACCTTCAAAAGCCTTATTCCTATCTACCATGCAAGAAAACATGACCAAAATATAATTAATGGTAGCCATCATTATCTCCATATCTCCTTCAAGATTTCAACCCTGGCGGGTCCAGGATTCCAAAGCTGGCAAAGAAATGCAAAGACCCATGAACTTATAGATTAGAGCACATGTGATTACTCAAATAAGTAACATCCTCTGTAATGGAGTCTGACCGAATCACCAAAATGGAGCAATCCTAGCAACGCTCCAAACAACCATTCACCTTTTTAATTCTAGGAAAACCCCCTATTGAGGAAGACCCTTCACCATTCAAATTTCTTTCAAAATAATCCATAACCAAAGAGGAAAAAAGACAAAAAAGCAAAGCCCACGAGCTGAGCACCACTCAGCTACAAAACCCAACAGCAGGAAAATAACAAAATCAAGAGAGAGGGCCTCAAACCCACCGCTCCAAGGAAGAGCAAGCAAAAAATAGTAGAAACTCCACCCATAGATCAACGCACACCCCACATCAACCACACACCAACAACAAAACAAGCAACAAAATAAGAAAAAACTAAACCAAAGCCCCCCCAACACACTTTAAATACCCAACCACAGAGATCACAACACTCCCAATCACCACAAGCCACTTCCAAACACATGCATGCAACAACACTTACATGCAAACCACACCCATTACAAGGCTCGGGCCTACACATGTCTCCTGTGGGAAAATTCCATCTTTCTGCCATCAATATGTGAAATGATGAAAATTCATTTTAATCCATGTTGTTGATTTCTCATCATTAATGATTAATTAATTTTCAATTGATGTCCTAATTACTCCAACACCAAGCAAGAAAGGTTCAAGGAAGGAAATATGGATAAACATATTTTTGTGGCCATCTCTGGGAAAGTATAATCAAGTGTAGAGGTAATTTTTGAACTCAAAAATAAAAATATATAGCTAAGGATGGGTAATTTGCTTCATGCTCTAATAAATAATGGATTTTGTATTTTAGAGCATATTTTCACATGACTAGGGATAGATCTTTGTTTATTGAGTTTCATGAAGGAAAAAAATTAGATCAAGAAATTACCATTGGCAATAAAATGAAATTGTCAGTTCTAGGAACGTGGACTGTTAGTGTAATAAATGGAACTTTGAAAAGTGTTTGATTGGTTGAAGGATTATGGGTGATTGTTATTTTAGTGTATAAAATTACTCAATATGGTTATGAGTTTGCTGTCACTACTTATCAAGTCATTATTAGAGAAAGAAAAGACCCATGCAATATAATTTCTATTGGAAGAGTTGATCATAAAGAGAGTCTCTTTATTTTTTTTGGCTTTGTTGATAATGAACATGCACTATCCCATGCTTTTATTGCTCAAAGTGATTATATGCAAAAGATTTGGCATGCTAGACTTTGACATACAAACTATAGAAAATTACAAGACATAGTTAAAATGAATATGGTTAAAGGATTAATAAAGATTTTATTATTTGGAGGTGTATGTGAAGGATGTGTGTTAGGTAAACACCATCAAGATCCTTTTGATTCAAGAAAAGAATGGAGATCCAATCATGCATTACAACTCATTCATAGTAATTTATATGAATTGGGATATCCTTCTATTCCAGGTGTCAGGTACCTTCTCACTTTCATTGATGATTATAGTAGGCAAGTATGGGTTTATTTTCTTGAAAGAAAAAGTGAATCGTTTGAGGTATTTCAAATGTTCAAGGCATTAGTTGAAAATTAAAATGGAAAAACAATTAAATTCTTAAGGACAAACAATGGGGGTGAATATTGTACTTATGCATTTGAATCTTTTTATGAAAAATATGGTATGAAGGTACAAAGAACACTTCCATATACCCCTCAACAAAATGGGGTGGTAATAAAATACCCAATGTGAGGCTTTCTTCCACTCCATGCTTCTTTAGGGGTGACATTTGTGAAGGATGTGGTGGGGATTCTATTCATAATATATACAACACAAGAGATAGCCAAACCACAAAAAAATATTATGCAACTTTTAAAATGCAACCTACAATGAGCATTTCTAAATAATGTTAGCTAAGATTAGGGAGGATTTAATTAATTAATTAATTAATCAGGGATTAATTAATTAATTAGGTTTAGAAGAAATAATGAATGAGGGTTAAGGTTGAGTTAATTAAATTAATCAACCTTTAGGAGAAGGGTTATAATATAATAAATAAAATATAATTTAATTAATTACGAGGATACAAGATAACTAATTAAATAAAGCTATTTAATTAATTGGGGAATGTGACAAGACAATGAATTTAGGAATAATTATTTAAATACTTATTTGATTAATTATAAAATAGAGAGTCGATTTCAGGGTGTCTACAAATACCATTGCAAATAGAAATACTCAAATAGATAGTAATTTACACCAAACATATTTGCCCAAAGATAATTAAAAACAATATATAAGCCAAAGTAATATTACTCAAATAAAAAGAACAATATTGTATGAAACATTGAGCTTTCAGAGGATTCGAAAGATGCATAAGGCTTGTAGTCCTTTGTGAGCTTTAACTAATAAGAGAAATAAACAAGAGTGTGACTTCAATGGAAATTTTGACAAATTTATCATAAGAGAGCCAAGAGAGGTTGAGATGCAAAAAGATTAAGTTTTCAAAAGAGAATAGGAAGTTTGTTTGGTTGAGTATGAGAATGTGGAGCATTACTTTTTGAACTCGGCATTGCAATAGGTATCATAGAATAGCTAAGCAAAAGACTCATGTTTCAAATTCAATAACATCTAGGATGCTAGTATGTGGTACTTTCACCCTAGGGAAATTCACCATAATTTTATGTATTTACAAAACATGGGTTAAAAGGATATTGTGGTTCAAAATCTAAGCAAAACTTAGTGTAGGGGAGAGAGGCCAAGACTCAAGCTCACATGGACCTAGAATGTGTTGCAAAAGTAGAGACTAAAGTAGGTTCAAAGCACAACATGAAATTATGTACATGTACACAATTTTTTATGTTACACAAGGACAACATAAGAAAGAGAGTTTTTATGGTCCTAAATGTGTTAATTGTGATATTAATGAGGAGTGTCATTCATCTCTTCTTTCAATGTTCTTTCTTTGAGGATCTTTGGAGATAATAGTGGCACATCTAGAACCGATCTTCTAATAAGGTGAATATAATAAGTAAATTGTCTCCTATTTTGGGTTTTTTCAAAATTAACATTGATGGTTCTTTCCATGGTATCCTGAGTGCTACGGTGACAGGCAGAATTGGATGAAATAGCATTGGTTCAATTCACTTAATTTTTTTATTGGGGATTGACACCAATAATCAAATGAAGGCTTGGGCACTCTTTGTGGCTTTTGAAAAAGCTTGTGAGCTAAATTGAAAGAAAATAATTTGTGAGATGGATTCTATGATATTGACCATCCTAATTTCAAGAATATTCTTCAAGATCGACTTTTAATGTTGATCAAATTATTTGTCTTTTGTAAAATGTTGAATCTATTTCTTTTGTTCTTAAAATTCTTTTATTGAAAAAATGCATTTTATTAATAAAAAAATAATTTACAGAGGTACAAAGTACCTTTGAAATTATTATTTTTTTCTTAGTTGCAAATAGTTTGACCAATAAACCTTTGATATTAATTGTAGTTGAAAAATCACATATTAAATGTCCCTGTCGTTTGCTGCAATTTCTGGGTACAACTCCATAATGATAAAACTCATTAAATTTTACTCCTTGGACTTACAAATTTCACGTGATGGGTATCTTTATAGAGATTAGAATGGGACATTTCGTAGCTGTAATCACAGTAAAGTTTCCATTTTAAGTACGAACTGAATTTAAACCCTAATATCTTTTCTTCATGTATTAAAGCCGTCGCAGAAATTAGGTTTATAATAGTACCTGATGTAAGGAAAGTAAAGTAATTTATGATCTGTATGGTGGAAGTTTCATTGCTAAAATTTAATGAAGATGGAAGAAAAGATCAGTGGAGCCTATATTACCTTTGTTTAGGCTTTCATAAGAATAAAATTTGGTCGATAACTTGTGTTAGACGGTTTTGTTTCATGTATGAAATTTGGTCGATAACTTGTGTTAGACGGTTTTGTTTCATGGACCCTCAGTCTGAAAATGACGTTGGTACACGTTAATGGCTGCGAGGTGGGTAGCCACGTTAATTACTTTCAGTTTGCGTTCAAGTGATATTTGAGCTGGAAGAACTCAGGGATGTCTGAAGCATGAAGAAAGCCACATAGAATTTTTTTTGGTACGCAACCCCCATTTTTGTTCTCCGATGGTATGCAGCTTCTTCTTGTGCTCTCATATAACATTTCTATGCAATGTATTAAAAGTTTGTGATGATTTATATGGTTCAGTACGTAGTGTCGAGTAGATTTTTATCAACCCATACTTTATGGTAAACAAAGAAGCTGCTCTTCTGAGCAGCAGCTTTGATTGTACTATTCTATTGCTTCTTCCAATATGAAAAACCCATACTCTATGACTGTTTTACTTGATTTTTTTAAATACTTATGAATGGTCTTGATGTTATGTTTTATAACTTGTGGATATCGTTTAAATATAATAAATTGTGAGTACTCCAGTGTTTTTCGAATATGAAAATTAAAGTAAGTTAAAGAATTTAATCAATAATTATTAAGAATTTCAAATAGTAATCAATAATGGTAGAGTCAAGATAGGATGCAAACTGCAGTAAATGTGGATGATCATATATTTTCTTTTATTCTTCATATTTTAATATATTATGTATGGTTTAAGAAAATTTGTGAGATATTAAATTGGATTATAAATATATACATTTAAAAATAATAAAAAAGAAAATTGGATTATGCAATATTGAAAAATCTAAGTTTTAGTCAGTTTAATAACATTCTGTTTCCACAGTCCATGATCATTAGTAATCAAGATTTCTGGATAAAACTGTGTGCAATTTTTCTTCATCAACGTTTTGGATCATACTCCATTATCCATCATCAGGGTGTATCTCTCTATCTGCTAATCATCCTGATGATGGATCATGGAGTATGATCCGAAACGTTGATGAAGAAAAATAGCACACAGTTTTATCCAGAAATCTTGTATAGTCAGTTTGTCAATAAGGTAAGAATCTATATCATAATTAAACTAATATTACTTGTAACGTTGTTATTTTCAGTTGGGGCATCTTGTTATTATGTTTGTAAATGTTTAGCTATTGCTACTTGAGTCACAGTTATGTTGGCTGCATGCTTACAGCTGTGTTTTATGTTTGTAAATGTTCAACCAGGTCTGTTTGATGTTGGAAGTGTAGTTCCTAATTCTTTTTCTTTCTGGGTCCCTTTTTTGGATTGATATTTATTCTATTGTATCTTTCCTTAAGCTTCATTCAATTTTTAAAAAAATATCACTTTTAAAGTTACGTACTTTTATTTAATTAATTAATTTCAAGACACATTAATTCATTTAATTACTTTACTTATCTCATCTTATAACCTTGGAGAGATTTATTTATAATAATTAATTAATAAATTTATTTTAAATTATTTATGTAGGATAGATTTATATGGAGTGGTTCTATTTCTAATTTTTATTATAATAATTTATTATTGCTATGTTATACTAGAACAATTATTTCTCAGTCAAACTTGTGGATGAAGAAAACTATTCTCCCATTCAAATAATTGATGAGAGAAGTTATTGTAAATTTATTTCAAATTAAGATCTCTACAAGGGTTGGTAGACTAAGTACTTCAGCTTCTTTAAAGACTTGTGAGATGATCCCAATGGTCAATTGTATTTTTCATTTTATTCTTATGGCTGAGTTATATTTTGGCTGTGTCTATTATAACTTTCATTCTTCTAATTGCTTTGATTCAAAATAAAATAAAAGATTGTTAAAATGAAAGAATACAAAATAAGAAAAGGAGATATAGTTTGATTTCTTTTCCTCGAGCTCTCTGTTATCCTGATGTCAAAACACATGGTTGGAGAAAAACTCCAACACAATCGAATGAAGAAACAGTATTTATCAATAATTATAAATTGTGAGAATGTGATATCATTAATACAAAAATATTGTCTTCCAATCACGGATAATCCTTAAAACAGACTATTATTAAATCGTCCAAAAACTTAAAAAAACAAGACAAAATCAAAAGGATTGCTTTATATTTTTAAATGAAACTATTATTAAGCAGTCTTTAAGGAAGCTGTCGGATTCATATAGAATGTTTATTAATTATCAATTTCTGTCCAGTGCAAATACTTATCAATCCAGTAAAATAACCTTAAAAATCGCTTAGAAGTTGAGTAGGACATTGCATTGTCACAGAAGTGCTGTCAGGTTCATATAGGATGTTTATTAATTATGAGTTTTTGTTCAGTTGCAAATACTTATCAATCCAGTAAAATAACCTAAAGATCGCTTAAAGTTGAGTAGGACATTGCATTGCAACACAAGTACTGAGCACATGCAGATATTGGCATGCTTGCAAATTTCGAGGGATGGATATCATTATATAGATCACAATCGGACATTTCATAGCTGTAGTCGTCAGAAAGTAGGTGTCTATTATTACCCGACATAAAGAAAGCAGAGTAATTTTAGATCTGGTACGAGTAACTTTCAGTGCTAATATTTAAAGAAGATGGAACGGATGACCAGAGCAGGCTATGTATCTATGGCTAACTTTGTTTTGACCTTCACAATTATGACGGATTCGAAGTATTTCTAAAACATCTCCACGCGGCTTTTTACCATGCCTACACAATTATGACGGATTCGAAGTATTTCTAAAACATCTCCACGCGGCCTTTTATCATGCCTAATGTAGTTTATCTTTCACATGGTTCCCTACAATGCCTAAAAGATTATCAAATGTCATCATACTGTGAAACTTTCATGGTTAATAGTATGTGGTAGATGCAACTTTCAGCGGTAAAATTTAATGCAGATGGTAGAGACGAACAGCGGAGACTATATATCACGATACGTTTGTTCTGACGATAAGCTTGGAATTTGATCGACTTGGGGTTAGAGGGTTTTGTTTCATGGAGCTCAGTCTGGAAACGTCGTTGGCAGACATTAATGGCTGCGAGGTGGTTAGTCCCACCAGTCAGACGCTCTGTACTTCGTTGCTTTCACCATGCGTTCAGGCGATAGTTGAGCTGGAAGTACTTATCGATATCTATAGTGCGAAGGAAGCCATAAAGAATGTTCTTTTGCTGAGGCACCCCCGTTTCTGTTGCACGATGGTATGCAGCTTCTGCTTGTGCTGTTACACAATAATTTTATGCAAAGTATTGAAAATTCAGTGATGTTTTTTATCTGCTCAAACTTTATTAGTTATGAATGGTTTTGATGCTAAGTTTTATAACTTGTGGATATGGCTTAAATATCATAAGTCTCTAAATAAACTAAGATTGGGTTTTTCCAAACCAGATAAAATAGTTAAATTTTTTTTAAGTAATAATTAAAATATTATTGTATTTTATTTAATTAAAAATTTAATGTTTTGTTTAATGGTAGATCCAAGATAGACATGGAGAGCTGCATTGGATGAAAACTGAAGTGAATGTGGAGGATCATGTATTTGTTCCAGAATTTCTTGAAGATCAAAATGAATATGATGAAATAGTGAATGATTATATTGGTAATATACATCTAACCCCTCTTCCCAAGTGCAGGCCTTTGTGGGCGTTCCACTTTCTAAACTACAATACAAGCAAGGCGAAAGCCACTATGATTATAAACATGCACCACTCCTTAGGGGATGGTACTTCCCTCATGTCCTTACTACTTTGTTGTGTCACCAGAGCAGATAATCCCAATCTCCCTGTTACCTTTCCTTCCCTTAAATCTCCATCCCAAAGAGCTATTCCATATGATTCATGGGTTTCCACTGAATTTATGTACTACATATTTCAGAGGCTATTTGTGCTTGTGCTTGTAATGTGGTACACTGTTTCTGATTTCATTAGCAGCTTCCTAAGAGTTATATGGATGGATGATAGCAAGCTGCCTATTCGAGGACCTCCTGGTGTTGAGATGCTGCCCAAAGTCTTGTCCTCTACAACCTTCCTCATGAAAGATGTCAAAAAAATAAAGAATTATGTCGGAGGCGTAAATTCTTCATCTCACTCTCATTTAATCTCTACGTTGAATTTTTATTATTTCCAACTTATTCATTATGTCTAGCTTATTTTGGCAAAATACTTGTGCAGACGGTAAATGATGTGGTAATGGGTATAATATTCTGTGGTTTTCAACGATACCTACAAATAACTTTATCTGAAGGTACGAGCCCAGACAATGAATATCCATAATTTCTTAACTGTGATTTTTTTAAGGGTTTATATTAAGTACAGAACTGTTTTTCTATTTAATATGGGAGCACGAGTCATAGGTTGAATTTTTCTTACTGAAAATGAAAGTCTGAGGGTTATCCATTCCGTTAAAGTTGTCCAGGAAAGATCCTGACCTAATCTGTTGATTTCTGATGAACTTATTCAGAATTATTCAGAATTATTCGACATCATCAGCAGAATGAAGACCCCTTGATTTCGACTATAATTTCAACTTATTATTTGTAATCGAATATTATCTTAATTAATGGACGATGAGTAATTATCTATATTTCTGCAGGAGAAATGGCAGAAGCAAGGAAGGAAATGGAGAAGGCAAAAGTAACAGGGATTGTAGCTGTAAACACAAGAGCAATATCGAAATTTAATGTATTACACAATCTGTCTCTACCTTTCCATAATAAATGTGTACAAAGGTTTTTTAAGCATGATATTACTTTTAGCATCTATGGTGAATTATAGAGCTCCCTTCATTTCTTGTCAGTACAAAATACCGAAATTTTATTGTGAATTTTTACAGGATATAAAAGATCTGCTGAAACTTAACAGTCAATCACCATGGGGAAACCGCTTTGGGACGGTACATATCGCCTTCCCTGTAGCTAATGCAGATAGTCCATTAGACTTCGTACGAAAAGCAAAACAAACCATGGATAAGAAGAAAATGTCACTTGAAGTCTTCCTTACTGCAAGACTAGTCAGTTATCTAGGCCGACAGGTATGTTATTTATGCTGAGTGCGATTTCATTACTTTTATATGGTATGAAATATCAGTTCGGAATTAAAGCTTGTGCTGTTAAGTCTTGCAGACATCTGCTACTGCTTTGTATAAAACTCTGGCAAACACAACACTAGTAATATCGAATTTGATTGGCCCAACGGATAAGATAGCAATCAATCAAATGCCGGTTAAGAGCATCTCTTTCTCTGTATCAGGGATTCCTCAGGCAAGTAACTGAGAACTGGAATCCTATCACAGATGTTTACTATCTTTATCATGACTATGAATGTGGAATGTGAACTGAAACTGGATGTAGGAATATCTATCACAGACTTACAATGTAATATGGTAGCTTAAAAATCTAAACTCTTTTTTCTTGGAAATGTTATTTGGTGTAACAAATTGTTAGTTTTGCAGACGCTTCTTTTGACGGTAGTGAGCTACATGGGAAGCGTTAGGTTGGAAGTGATTGGCACCAAAGGTTATGTTAATGCTGATACTCTGGCCAAGTGTTTTACTGAGTGCTTTGAGGAGATGAAGGCGGTCACCAAGGGCTTATGAAGATAACTTAATTGATATAACTGTTCGACTCTAGCTATATATGTGTGTTAGAATTAATATAGGGTAATGTTATGTAATAGAGTAGGTATTAGTTTAGAAATTCATTCTGCATAAAATGTATGGTTTAAGAAAATTTGTGGGGCATCGAATCGGGCTATGTGGCATTGAAAAAACTAAGTTTTTATCACCCCTGTCAATAAGGAAAGAAACTATTCGTTAAGCTAGCGGCTTGTTGGTGGGCAGATTAGATCTAATGTTAAGATTTGTTCAATTCTATTCTATTCGTATATATTTTCAATTCTATTGCCAAGTATCGTGTATGGAATGGACGAATGTAGAATAAGTTAAATTATTTCTAATGACAATATATACAATTTGACCTCATTTCACATTCAATGTGAAAATAATTGAATAGTATTAATTAAAAAAGTTTGGTTGCTTCATTTGTGGTGCATGCTTCATATCAGAATAATTATATCAAAACTTGGTGGGGATTCAGATCAATAGCACTGCATTAACATAAATTAGTTGTTTACAGATTATTACTAAAGTTTATATAGTGAACCAATGGAATTAGAAGCAATAGGGAAAATATTATCTTTTACATCTCATATGTGAAGTAGAAAACATTGTTATTTTTATAGTTTGAAAATCTCTTCTTCAAGCTTGGGAGTTGATTGAAGTCTAGTAGCTGATGGCAACTTTCCTTACAAAATGATATATATATATATACAAAATAATGTTTATATATTTTATTGTTTTAAATTTCTTATCTTTTTATTTTTATTTTTAAGTTGTATTATATAATATGTTAGAAAATTATATTAGAATTTAAAAATTGTTTTAAACGTCAGTATGTGTGAGATGTTATCATTTTAAAACATTTTTATTATATTAAATTTTGAAATGTCAAAGCAGTCCAAATATTTGTGTTTCTTATATAATCTGAAGACATTTTTATCAATAGTGGTGAGATTGGAAGCCACAAATTATCCTCAAAAGATCTTTGTGATTTGTTGATACACACAGATAAAGGGCACCTTAACAAACTTGATCAATAAGGTTATTGCAAACAAGCATTGACTTAAAGGAATGTTAGGCTGCTCCACATTTTGATATTATTGCTTTTTGAACATAGGGGCATGAGAATCTATGGGGAAATATTAAAGATGATATAAAGTCTTAAAAGGTAAAGGATATGGTAAAGATGGTGGAGGTTAAGAGAATGTGGGGAGTTTGATAAAATTTCTAAATGAGATGTGGTTTTGATAAGCAATTCAAATAGCTGCCACAATCCTAATAGAATCATCTTTTGTAGGAAGGGATTATTTTCTATTTAGTGGTTCAAGTATTGCAACAAGGAGATCACTAGTGGTATAGCTCCATAAAAATAATGGTATTGAAGTAAAGTATGCTAAATATTTTTTAAATTTTAAAGAATGGTGTGTTGGAGCCTCTAGTAATTCTTCACGTTGTCTTTAAGATGGAAGGTTTTGCAAGTGGTTGAAGGAGGGAAACATGGCATTCAAAGATGTAGACTAACTAGGATTGGGTTTGCCTTCCTAACCACATGCACTCTCCCTTAACTTGAATTTTTTCCTCTTTTTCGCTTTGTTTTCACATTTACTTTATGCACGTTTATATCCATAAATTGTTGTCCGATCTTTGCTTCTTCACTCTCTTCATATCTAAAACACCCTAGATGTTGTAACACATAAGGGGTGAAGATACTAGGCTTTAATGAAAAGTGATGTGTTGGTAGCGAGCTATCCACCCAATATATTTGAATTGAATTTAGGCCTAATTAACTCCAACAAAAATAACTATGAATAGTATAAGCACTCATTCAAAGACATAGTAGTTGGTGTGGATCATTCAAGTCCCCTAGATTTGGCAAAGTTGTTAGGTGTGGAGATGGTGAGGAAATTGAATGTTAGGAAGCCGACAGAGGAATTGGTGAGTACCCTCCTTGCACTAATAAATTATTTCTTGCCCCTAAACTAGATATGGTAGAGGCTATTGGAAAAGAAGAATGTAGATTAAGTAATGTATCAATCATTTTGGTAGCCCTAGACTAAAATAGAATTTCGACAAGGAAATCCTTGATGAGTGGTTCAGTAATGTTTCGTTTAAGAAATTTGGAATTCAATTAACATTATGTGGGATGTTGCAAAGAGGTATGTCTGTAGCTTTTTATAGATTATTCAATGCAAGAGAAAGTGGTAGGGAAGCAATTTTGGAATATTGGGAACTCCATCTTTAGGGTGGTGCCTTGGTCCTCAAATACCCTAAATGAAGAAGTTTTGGCACTTTCCTACCTAAGATGGGTTACGATTAAAGATGTGCCTCCCAAAATCTGGGTGTTTCTACCCCAATTAATAGCCCCATTGGGAAATGTTATGAGAATAGAAGAAACCAAGTTGACTTTGATGAACATGCATGCTAGACTATTGGTAGCATTAGAACCAAGAATTGACATTTTAGATGAGATTGTAATTGATTCTACGAGAAAGATAAGTTGCAAAATGGAGGTTCTGGGTGGATTAAATGCTTGTTTCCTCTATAAAAAAGAGGGACATGTTAAAAGAAATTGCCCTATCCTAAATGGAAAAATGGGTAACCAAAAAATTATCCATAAATCTTCAAATCCTAACTTGAGGGAAAGGCTTGATGTAGAAAAATAATGGTTTGGATTTTTAAGAAGTCGTAGAACTTCTAAAAAATAGTGGCCCTAAATTTAATAAGCTCAGTGTTGATAGTAAAAGTAGAATAGAGGAATTGGGTACTCTTGTGGTAGGAGTCGATCTACTCCATAAAAAAACATATAATGGAGAAAACTAATTTGATAACTCAAATTAATCACCTGAACATCTCCGAAAATGGAGATAAAGCACCCTCACATTTCTTGATTCCCCACCAGAATCCACAAGAATGGAAACAACAAATGTACTAATATGTTTTCAGGGGCACCAAAAAAATGCCCAAGAATTGGTATTAGAAAAAAATTAAACAAAAGGAAATTGTGGAAAATAGTAAGAAAAATGTCTCCTTTAGTAAGGATGAACTGCAAAATGAATTCAATTTGGAAGAAAATCTAAGGTTTATAAAAAATGTTACAAGCTTAGGAAAAAAATTATTTGAACTTGAAAATGATAATATCATAGAAAGCTCCTCTCATACTAGTAATACTGTTGGAAAAACGAACCTTGATAGCTGATGAAGTAAATATAAACAATATAGATAGTTTATTTAAGTCTAGCCATAAATTTGGGTAATGCCTACAAATTTATTTGGTCAGAAAGAAGAAGTATTAAGATTATCTCTAGATAAAGATCATCAAGAAACAAAAAACCCTTGAATGAAAGAGGTTGGATCTGGTTTGGAACCTAATAGATGCAATAAATAAAATGGTAACAAGAAGTCTAAATTTTCCTTGTTTGACACTAACTTCCTAATCAAGAGGTTACACTTGATCAAGGAATAATATTAGACAAAGAAAACCTAAGCAACTCTATGGTATTGGAAAACAGTTGCTCTAAGGAAGAGGCCCATATGGTGATTTTATCCACATCCCTTTTGATAATGCTGCAAAACAAAGAATTTACCTAGATAATAAGAGGTCGCTCCCCTAATGCAAAATAGTGATCACAAGGAATCCAATAACCTTTCTATGCAACTAGAAGGGCTTAAAAAGAAAATGTAAAGAAAGAAGCAGTATAGAAAACTTGAAAGAGATTCATACCCTAAAAGGAAAAATAAAAGTAAAGAACAAAGTATACCTAAATGCTTTGATAGCTTTAGGAATAATATAGAGGAACCTGAAACCATGGACGCTGATACTCTTTAACTGTTCAAGTTGGAATGTCAGGGGACTTGAATCCCCTGGCAAAAACTAAATTGTTAGAAGATATTTAAATCTGGAAAAAAAAAAAGATGTCCTCCTCTAAGAGGTGAAAGTAGTCAAATTCACACTTGAAAACAATCGCAAATTCCTTTGGAAAGAAGCATCCCACTTTTATACCAATCATGGCAAGGGCAAAGGAGGAGTTGCAATCCTTATTGCCAATAATTTGTCTAAGCTTGTAATCGATACCAGTATCTCTCCCTGCAACAAGGTAGTTTGGATTATCATAGAAATGAACAATAATAAATTTGGTGAAAATAAGGAAATAAGGGGGCTTTATCTTTTGGGAGATGGAACACTAGACCTATTTCACTTAGTTTCACTCAAGGAAACCCTAGAGATCTCAATCTAAAGATGGAATGAAGGAAAAAGATTTGCTAAAGGTTGTCCTAGGGTATGATTAAAGGCTAAAAAGGGGTTCACCACCAAGCTAGGGCTTGGAAAGACAAGTAACATGCAAAACCTAATTATGAAACTTAATGATATGCAAGACTATAATAAATGACTTAGAAATGAATGCAAAACAAAACAACAAACTGAGAAGTTAGAAAGGTGCACCTAGAAACCTGTAGCAGTTTAAGTGAAGACCTGAAATGCTGGAAATTCTGAATTTAATGCACACTGGGACTCATACACCAGACTGGGCGATTTAGTCCCATATTAGAGTTTCTAAGAAGGAACAATAAATATTTATCACAGATTTTTAATGTAATGTGGTAGCTTAAAAATTCTTCCACTTGAAGTTCCATCTTTCATATTACGAATAGGATAACGTAGCTAATAGCTAAACTTTGTTTCTTGGGGTTCATCGGGTAAGCAATTTAGTGGCCTGAGAAGAAAAATGTTACCCAAAAACCTGTAGTATGATTGTCTGCAACATTTTGTGCTTATGAATATAATCTGACTATCTATCACAGGCTTTTGATGTAAGAAGATTCTGCTACTTGAAGCTTCACCTTTCACATAATGCTAAAATCTGTTCTCTTGGAAGGATGTTATTTGATGTAAAAATTAAATTTGGTTTTGCAGATGCTTCTTTTGACGGTAGTGAGCTACATGGGAAGCGTGAGGTTGGAAGTGATTGGCACCAAAGGTTATGTAAATACTCATTCGCTGGCCAAGTGTTTTACCGAGTGCTTTGAGGAGATGAAGGAGGCCACCAAGGGCTTATGAAGATAACGTAATTGATACAACTGTTAGACTCTAGCTATATGTGTGTTTTAGAATTAACATACGGTAATGTTATGTAATAGAGTTGGTGTTAGTTTGGATATTCATTCTGTTCGTAATCTAAAATATATGTTTAAAGAATTTTTAGACTTAAGAATATTCTCTTTGGGGGCATCGAATCGGGCTATGTGGCATTGAAACAGCATTGAAAAAACTAAGTTTTTATCACCCCTGTCAATGAGGTAAGAAACTATTCGTTAAGCCAGATTCTGGTTGGTGGGTAGATTAGATCTTAATTTTAAAGAAGCAGATTATTAACAACCATATAACGATATATATGGAAGTGCAAGTATTGTGTATGGACGAATGTAGAATAAGTTAAACTCTAACATAAAAAACAGAGTTTTTATGGTCCTTCTAAATGTGTTGTTTGCGGTTTTAATGAGAAGTGCCATTGTTTTTTCTCCTAGGATCTTTGGAGACAATAGTGGTACATCTAGAATAAATCTTCTAACAAGGCAAATAAAATAAGTAAATTGTCCCCTATTTTGGATTCTTTCAAAATTAACATTGATGGTTCTTTCCATGGTATACTGAGTGTTAGGGTGATAAGAGGAGTTGAGTGGAATAGCATTGATTCAATTCATTTATTTTTTTTATTGTTATGAGGATTGACAATAATAATCAGATGGAGGCTTGCACACTCTTTGTAGCTCTTGGAAAATCTTGTGAGCTGGGTTGAAAGAAGATAATTGAGTACGAACTGAATGTAAACCATTATTATCTTTTTTTTACATCTGTTAAAGCAGTCGCAGGAATCAGGTTCATAATAGTACCTGATATAAGGAAAGTAAAGTAATTTTTGATCTGGAAGGTGCACCTTTCAATGCTAAAATTTAATGCAGATGGAAGAAATGATCAGTGGAGCGCACCTTCCAATGCTAAAATTTAATGCAGATGGAAGAAATGATCAATGGAGCCTGTATGTCTTGTTGGAATGTAATTTCTCCCGTATAACTTGCAGTTAGCTGGGCATACAACAGTTATCAGTTTCAGTCATGTGCACTAAAAGCAGTTTGCGTGTTATATTCTACACTTCAAACTTATTCGATGCATAGATAGACTTCAGTTGCATGTTAATTTTGTAGTTTTAGGATCTTAGTTATTTTTCATAACCGCCTTTCGATCCGATAAAGATCTCTATAATGAAGGCTTTTTTAATCTTTTATGCAATCAAGTTGAAGACCTGAATAAAATAGAGGAGATGGTATTGCTATAGCAATTATTATTTTTCTTCTCTGTTTTACTCTGTTTTTTAAAATTTGGTCGATAACTTGGTGTTAGACGGTTTTGTTTCATGGACCTCAGTCTGAAAATGACGGTACATGTTAATGGCTGCGAGGTGGGTAGTCACGTTAATTACTTTCAGTTTCCGTTCAAGTGATATTTGAGCTGGAAGAACCCATGGATATCTGCAGCATGAAGAAATATTCTTTTGGTACGCAACCTCCATTTTTGCTCTCCGATGGTATGCACCTACTTTTTGTGTTCTCATATAAGGGAGAGGGGCGTGGGGGCTAACTTTGTCAACATGTAGCAATTGACTGGAATATCTAGAACCTTCGTTTTTTTTTTGAAATGTGAACTGGCCTCTTATCTATCTATAACTAAGGTTTGGAGGTGTGACTCATCATGCAACTTGCCACATCAGCACATCTATTGAGAAGTGTCTAAAATTTGACTTTTTAAAGATTCGACCAAAACCTAATCCTCGAACCCTAGTAGTTGAACAAAAAAATACCATTTGTTACTTGTAAAATATCATGCTATTATTTAAAATAAAATTAATATGCAACTAAATGGACCAAATACCTATGGTAACCATAAATCTTTGATATCTCTAGTTTTTATATTCAACACATATGGACCAATAGTTGAACACAAAAAATATTTGTTGTTATAAAAACAATACATAATTATTAAAAATACAACTTATATCTAACAAAAATGGACCAATAGTTGAACACTAATTTTTTTTGAGAATCTTCACATTTAATGAAGAAATACATGGTATTTATTGTGCTCACTTTTTATATTTGTTAGAGGATAAACTATTAATATAAAATACTTCAATGTTGGTACATTGCTATCCCAATACCTAGTTGTACACATAAGAACAATATTTTTTCACTATAATAAGAGTACTTGTTTAAATGAGTGTCTTATTTTATTAAATGAGCATTTTATTTTTTAAATGTCACACTTAAAGTAGATAGTTATGAAATTTTATTTGAGACAAAAAAAACTTATTTCACTTTTTTATGAATGTATTTATGTTTTTTTTATATAACATAAAGGTTCTTATGTGTTCAAGTATGGGTCCACTTTTGATCAACATTTGAATTTTTTTTTATTTACATTTGGACTATTTATTTACAATATATAGTATAAATATGTGGTTTAAGATTGGGTATTATAATCATAATTGACTACACGACTATTGGACCCTGCACGACTATTGGCTCCTCTTCCCTAACATTTCTATGTAAATACTTGTGGATGAAGAAAACTATTTCTTCCATACAAATAATTGATGTGACAAATTATAAATTTATTTCAAATTATTTGAAATATATCTGAACACGGTTGCTAGACTAGGTACTTGAGCCTCTTTAGGGACTTGTGAGATTATTTCAATGGTCAATTGTATCTCTTATGTTATTCTTGTGGCTGAGTTATTTTTGGTTGTATAATTCTTCCTTTCAGCTATCTATTGTAGTTTTCTTTCTTTTAATTGCTTTGATTCAAACGAAAATAAAAAATGTTAAAATGAAAGAACACACACACAAAAAAAAATTAGTTTGATTTCTTCTCCTCCAACTCTTTATTATCTTCATGGTGAAACGTCGAAAAAATTCCATCAGAGTTGAATCCAGAGACAATATTTATCAACAATTATAAATTGTGAAAATGTGATATCTTTAATACAAAATTATTGTCAACCAATCATTGATAATCTTTAGAATAGGCTGCTACTAAATCACCCAAAACTTTAAAAAACATAACTAGATGTATTAATGGAAAAAGTATCCCTTTTTTCTGCATTTGAAAATAATAAACTTAATGTTGCTTTGATTTAGTGTTGTAATGTGTTGTACACATTCACATTGAATCTAGAGCCCTTTTTAATAAAACATGTACTTAATTTGTACCTTATTTAGGGTGTTGTAAAGTGTTTTATTACACTTTCACACTAATCTAGGGTTTCATTAATTAATTATGGTTAGTTGAGCTTAATTGACCCTTTAATTCAAAATCAAGCCTCATTAATTATATTTTTCAAGGATCTATCCTGACACCCATTAATTATATTTTTCAAGGATCTATCCTGACACCCATTAATTATATTGAATGACATTTAACTTGGAAAAATTGGTGTCCTTGAAATCTGTGCTAGGACTCATTCGCCTCATTAACCTTTATTGGCGAATGAGTCCTCCTCACATAGGACACCCCTTTCTTGGCATTTTTGAAATGGGTTTTTGTGTTATTTCATCCCCCTGAAGCATGGTCCTAGAAAGTTGTGCTAGGACCCATTCACCCAAGGTGGTAAATGGGTCCTCCTCACCTAGGACACCTCTTTTTGAATTTAATTGTGGCGGGATTTTAATGATTTTCAATTCTAGATCCGATGTCAACTTGGATTATTTGAATTTTGGGGTTAATTCTTAGATTTAGTATAAATATAAGGTTAATTCACATTGTTTCATCCTAAGACTTATAAGCAATCAAGAGTACATTCACAAGAGAATTATAGAGTATTTTCAAGAGTAATTTCAAGGGCATTCAAAGGTAGATTATCAAGGTTTTATTGCAACAATTTAAGATTATATCATGTCATGTCAAAGGCATAATGCATCAAGCATGTTGTTGAGGTAGTGTGTGTTGATGTAGCATTGAAGATCTATTTTCAAGCATTATTTCACATACAATTCAAGATCTAGATTTACATTCTACATGGCCACTTCATGTTAGTTTGCAGATTTACATTCCAAGACTTCATCCAAGGTATCATTGTTCACGTTTCATTGTTTCATCATAAGGTTTGATTACCTAAAAGGGGTTTGACCAAGACAAACCCCCATTCTCTAACAATCAACAAGTTTTTCTCCTCTTGAATGTCTATTTGCAAGATTTAGGTTGAAGATTAGGTGGAGAACAAGATTGGAGCAAAATTGTCAAAGTTGTCAAGTTGTAAAGTTGTCACCTACATTGCAAGAACATGAAAATAAGTCTACAAAATTTATTTCAAGTTTTCGAGAGCTGATCACTGAGGAGTTGAGAGTCCAGATCTTGAAGTACAAAGCCTAGAAATCAATTTTTCAAAACCCTAAAAGGACCCATTTACCACTAAAGGTGAATGAGTCCTTAGTGGGGCTTGAAGCAGTGAACATCTAGAATCTAGGGTTGTAGATTGAGAGGAACAAAACCTAGAAATTATTTTTTCAGAAACCTTAGTAGGGACCCATTTGCTGGTAAAGGTGAATGAGTCTTTTGTAACCTAAAAATAACCTTCTTGCAACAAGGTACACACCATTTTAGCCTCTCAAAACTCCCCTTGTTGCTATAACAATTATGATTAGTTTCTGATTGTTATTTAGGCATTTTGGCCCTCATAATTGAATGAAACATCCCTAGAAAAACATAGTGGTTTATCATTTTGTTCACTCACCTTGGTGGCAAACCCTATTTCTCTATGTTTCACTTGACAAAAATAATCTTTAGAATTTTAAATGAAACTATTATTAAGTAGGACTCTCCTTAAAGAAGATGTTAAGTAGGACTCTCCTTAAAGAAGATGTCAGGCTCATATAAAATGTTTATTAATAATCAAGTTTTTATCAATGCAAATACTTCTCAATTGAGTAAAATAACCTTAAAATTGCTTAGAAGTTGAGTAGGAAATTGCATTGTCACACAAGTACATAGCACATGTTGATTTTAAGATGGTAGTTGTTCATTGCAGTTTTTCTTTCCTTCACAGTCTTCTTGTTGGACCACTATTTATTTGTAATCTTTCTTTCAACTTTGTTCAATACAAAAAAATAGAGTACCAAGCACATGTTGATTATAAGATGATAGCTAGGTTTGTAAGTTGGTGTACTTTGTAAGTTGTTGTTGGATGTAGTTTTTTTTTTCCTTTAGAGTCTTCTTGTTGGATTTCTATTTATTTATTTGTAGTCTTTTGTTAAGCTTTGTTCAATAAAAAAAGAGTACTAAGCATAGATATTGACATGCTTGCAAATTTCATGAGACATATATCATTATATCAATCACAATGGGACATTTCATAGTTATAATTGCTAAAAATTGGGTGTCTAGTATTATTTCATATTTAAAGAAAGAAGAGCAATTTAAAATTTGGTATGAGCAACTTTCACTGCTAATATTTAAAGTAGATGGAACAAGTGATCAGTGCAGGCTTTGTATCTATAGCTTTAAATTTGTTTTGGCCTTCACCATTATGACATATTCAAAGTATTTCTAAAACATCTCCATGTGGATTTTTACCATGCCTAATGTAGTTTATGTTCACATGGCTCCTTACAATGCCTAAAAGATAATCAAATGACATCATACTATAAAAATTTCATTACTAATAGTATGTAATAGCTACAACGTTTAGCTGTAAAATTTAATGCAGATGGGAGAGACGAATAGTGGAGACTATATTTCTCTTTTTGTGAAAATGAAAGTGAAAAAACCCATAAACTTAAAATATTATAGCACAAATTAGTTGCAATGAAATATAGAAGATAATAAAATGGAATAACATAATAATAAACAAGACACTGATTTACATGGTAAAACCTTGACAATATGCCAAGCAAACATCCATGGGGCAATGTATCAATATTCTTAATGCCCAGAGAAACTGTTTACAACCTTTACACACCTAGTGCTCTTCAATTACAATTCATTGCGATATGATTTATCCTTCAAGGTAGCAATATATGTATAATATATCAACTTGTGTTAACATAAAAAGATCTCCCTTTTTTTTATTGTTTTGTAGTTTTGTTTTTATTGTTTTAAATCTTTATCTTTTTCAAAGATAGGATTTTCTTTTCTTTATTTCCTTAATCTTTTTCAAAGATAATACTCTGCTTTATTTTTAATTTTGTTTTTATAATCTAACAATCTCCACCTTGACAACAATTTACCTAATACTTTCCCATGCCCACTCATCACCTTTTCTGCAAGCCAAGAGAAGTCAAACTCCACTTCAACTTCTCTAACTATCTTGGTTTTGTAAACATGTCTGCACAATTTTCTAGTGTATAAAATTTAAATCAAGAGCTACTCCACCTCCATCAATAAACTCTCTTACAAAATGGTATTTAACTGCAATATGCCTAGCCTTATTGCAATAAGCTAAATTTTTAGTTAAATGTATAATACTTTGACTATCACAAAATACAATCACCTTGTCCTGCACTTTTTCAAACTCACTCAAAAGACACTTTAACCAAATTGTCTCTTTGCATGCATGTGAGACAACCATATACTCCACCTCAGTAGTGGATAAATCAACTATTTCTTAAAGCTTTGACATCCAAAATATAGGTCCTCCTGCAAGAGTAAAGACATAACCTTAAATGTAAATATGATTTTGTCCAAATCACCTTGTAGTGTAGAAAAATGTATCCCTTTACATTTTCACACTTGTTTAGGCCCTCCTTGATAAAATTGGTCTTCTTTATGCCTTATTTGGTCCTATTTTGCATCCACAAGCCTTATTTAATGCATCTTTCCAAGGATAATCCTAAAACATATGTAATAACCAATTAGGATTTAATGATTTTGGTTTGTATGGATTTTATTTAGTGATCTAGGACTCATACACCACCTTGAGTGTATGGGTCCCAACTAAGTTTTGGGGCCTAAACTTGAATTTAGCATAAAACATAATATTTCTTGAAATTTGTGTCCCAAGCCTAGCCTACTGGGACTTATACGCCCCAACTATTGTATGAGTCTCGCTTGGCTTGGACCTAATTTTTAATTTAAATTCTTGGTGGGATTGTATTCTACTAGATCTGATGTCAGCTTGTAAGGATGTAATTTTGGGAAATTTGGCATAAACAAGTATAAATACAAGGTTATTTCACATATTTTCTCCTAGAAAGTTAAGTGATCTTAGGAGAATTCAAGTGAGAGGATTACAAGAGCATTCAAGAGTGTTTTTCATGCATTTTGGAGCATTATTCAAGATTCAAGCATCATGTGAAAGTCATCGTGCATCATGTTTGTTTTTGAGCTAACATTTGTGATGTAGATATCTTATGATTCAAGCAAGAATTCAAGTCAAGATCCATAACATACAAGCAAGAGTGAAGATCTACATGCATGCTAGCCATTACATACAAGATTGTAGCCTTTACTACAAGGGTTTGGTGAGTTGCAACATAGCTTACAAGTTCATTCACCATTCCTTCTTTTTATTTGATTTCATTTCAAGGTTTGATTATCAAAATGAGATTTGACCAAGGAAAACCCCTATCTATTAAAAATACATTTCCCCCCTCTCTTTGATGTGTGATTTGCAGATCTAGGTTGAAGGTCCATTAAAGAGCAAGATTGGAGAAATTTTTTCAAGTTGCAAGTTGTCAAAGTTGTCATCTACATTGCAAGATCATGAAAAGTCACCTACAGGTTACAATTTAGTGTTTCAAAATCAGATATTTGATAGGAGAGAAGCTACAAGAGAACATTAGAAGGATATCAAAATTCTAGATCAACCCTGATACTAGGACTAAATCACCAGTTGTGTATGAGTCCCAGTATATACCTATTTTCAGGCATTTTCTATAGATCCTGGTTTAGTAGTTCCAGATTTTGATTTCATCCTGAAACCCTAAACTAGGACTAAATCACCCCTATTGGCGTATTAGTCCCAGTGTCCATTAAAAATTAGTATTTCCAGCATTTCAAACCTCAATGCAAGCCTCTTCAGTTTCTAGGTGCACCTCTATCCTTTCTCAGTTCATTCCTTTGATTTTTAGTTTCATACCTTAAATTATATTAATATTACATATCATTGCATCATTTCTTTCTTTCCAAGCCCTTGCTTGGTGGTGAACCCCTTTTTAGCCTTTAATCACACCCTACTAAATCTTATTGTAAATCTCTTTCTCTCATTTCCATCCTTAGATTGAGATCTCTAAGGTTTCATTGAATGAAACTTGGAGGAAATTAGTGGTTCTATCTCACAAAACATAGAGCAACAATTTTCTTCATTTTATTTTGGTAAACCTAGCCTTTAGAACACCTTCTTTTCTGATTTGGAGTGCATCATAGTCCTAGATCTAGCTTACATTAGCTTTGTATTAGGTCTTGCATTAGTTAATTTGCATCTAGGGTTTGTTAATCTTGCATTAGTGAAAGTGAATATAGATTGCATTTTTATATCTCACATCATTAAATTTCATTTGAAACCTATAGTTTTGCACTTAGTCGATAGACATCATTCAAACTAGAAAACATAACATTCACTTAGAATTTGCTAAAATTTGTGTCAAAACCCTAATCTAGGACTCATATGTGTTGCAAGTATGAGCTAGTTTGGTGGTGTTGTCATTAATGTTGTCATTGATGTCAACACAGTTCAGTATGTTATAGATTGTACATGTATAGTTGAGATTCTGTTGAGACATTGTGAGTACATGGAGCTATCTTTATGACATTGCAGATGTACTAAATTGGTGTGTTTCCAAGTGCTTTTGAGAAAATTAATAAAAAAGAGAAGTCATAATGATGAATGTGTTCAAAATGTGTTTCAGTATGTGCTTCACATTTCTCTTGCATTGATCCTATGCTTGTGCGGATCTAAATGTTTGATAATGATGTGAACCAAATATTTTAATGGTTAGGAATGCTATGTCTCTTTTGCTCAATTAGGGTCTCACACCTAATGGAAAGAGATAGATTCCACACCAAAAATCTAGGTGGTTCACTCAAATAAAGGAATGTATGATGTAATTATGACTAAATGAAATGATCTAAATGCAGCTAATTGATGAAAGTGATTGATTATTAATTCTAAACTAATGAAATGTAGATTGTTTGAAAACACATTGTGTAATGCAAAAACACCTAGAAATGAATGCAAACTATAGCATAAATGAATGGAACTGAACAATCACACCTATAAACTTGCTGAAGAATTGAAATGACTTTTGAAAAGTTGTTGATCCTAATTTTTAGGCCTGGTGGGACTCATTCACCATTCTAGGGAAATTAGTCCCAATTTTATGAAATTGTTCTGGAACCTGATTTAGACAAATGGACATCCAAAACTACAGAAAACCAAAATCAGGCCTAGCAGTGGGACTCATTCGCCACCCATGGTGAATGAGTCCACTTTTGAATTTCTGAAAAATCCAAGAGTGGAAACTAAAGTCCCCGATCTGCTCTTTGGCTCTTGACAGGTGCCCACCTCTGAATGTCTGATTTCTGAACCTGAAAGTGACTTTTTGTTGATATTTTTCCTTGGTCAATAGGAAGGTGTCTTCAATAACTTTACAAATGGATCTTCAATTATTTCCAAGTCTTCAAGATGCCTAATTTTACAAACACACAAGACAAGAAAGAGAATGTTGGATGTTAGGGCATGGGGGTTTGCCTTGGTCAAACCCCTTTTAGGTAATTAAACCAAAATGATGAAAGAATGTAATGAAACATGCAATAATGAAATTAATACATGATGATTGATCTTGAATGTCTACAAAAACATATGAAGAATCTTCCCTTGAATGTCTTAGGAATCTATCTTGATGACTTACAATGATGAAACCCTAACTTGCTTGACTTGAGATGGAAGAATGATGGATGAATAATGAAGAATGGTTAATGAATGAGTTAAGAGATTAATGGGGGTTAAAACGGATGGAAAAAAACTTATTTATACATACCTATGCCCTAATTACCAATAATACAACATCACAGGCCGACATAAGGTCTTTTTGAATAAAAACCTGAAATAAATTTTGAATTATTTTGAATTTGCAGCCAAGAGGGACTCATTCCCCACCAATGGCGAATGGATCCCACTCAAGGCTTGCAAGTTGGTGTCAGGAATTAAGTTGCATTTAATGTGATTTGTCAGGTTTACATTAAAAAATACACTTAATTAAGCCTTATGCGTGCATAAAGGGGTCATGTAAAGCATAAGAAAGGTGTAAATAGTGAAAACAAGCCTAGAAAAGCATGAAATCATATTACAAGACTTTACAACACTTTAGAATAGGACTTGACGATGAATAAAAAGGTGATTTTTAGGTGAATTGTAATGAGAAGATTCTAGAAAAGTGTAGAAATGTGTTACAACACTTCACAACACCTTTACAAGACATTGTTAAATGCATTTGAAAGGGGCCAAGACCTAGTGTGGATGTGAAAAACACCTCACAACACCAAATCAAGGCCTTATTAAGTCTAATTTATCATCAATTAATCCCAAATCAAGCAATTTTCTTTTTTCTATGGTACATTTAGCCCCCACTTTAGTGAGAGGATGAAATTGCTTCAAACTCACACTAAAGTAGACATTCAAGAG
The DNA here is from genome assembly GCA_007258455.2 of Sequoia sempervirens. Taxonomy (NCBI): domain Eukaryota; kingdom Viridiplantae; phylum Streptophyta; class Pinopsida; order Cupressales; family Cupressaceae; genus Sequoia; species Sequoia sempervirens. The sequence goes on from VDFB02000015.1 coordinate 308,470,526, forward strand.
AGATCTGATTGTACAGATGTAGATGAAAAAGAATGAAAAAGATCAAGAAGGCAGTCAAGCCCACATGATCCAAGATCCTAAGTCAAACCAAAAAGATACATAATCATACAATGACAAGAAAGGAAAATTGGGTGGAAAAGATGTGCTCACTCTAGGGCCACAAAACATAAGGTCGTTCGTTGGGTGAGTTGTACCAAAGAAGTGGTTTAGTGAGAAAGTCATGCCAGTGTGCCAGCTTCCCATCGTATAATGAGAAAGTCATGCTAGTGTGTTGAATTTCCATTATACTAACAATACAAAAGTTATGCTCCTGATAACATTGATAAGGTACCACAATGAAAATTCTTTTTTGTAAATGTTGAGTATGTAGAGAATTTTGCTAAAGGGGATTTTTCTTTGTTCATGTAAGGTCTTCTTCTTAGGGAGCATTGTGCCTAATGTCTCCAAGAGAGGACAAGTCAGGGTGTCAGATCATTATCCATAGGATGCATTGTTTGCATCAAGCCACTTCAATTGATCATACACTCTTGGAAAGAATCAAACCCAATGACACCACCAAGAAGAGGACACATCACAAGAAAAAGGATAAATCACACCATGAAATTTGCAAGTAAAGATGTTGTCTATGTATGCCCCCACTTTAAAGCGGTTGCTACACCATTACTATGAGCAATTGCTTTAAAGTAGAAGAGAGTATGAAAGCTTACTTGAAAAGCCCTATGCCAAGTCATATGTTTTTAATAAGCTGCGTCATGAAGAAAGGTAGTATGTCACATGCGAGTCAATCTTAAGGCATGTCATCCACATCCCAAGATTTCTCTTATACATTCATGAAAGGTTAACGATTAGCCGAAAGAGACAAAAACAAGTGACATATGGGGATAAGGCTATCAAACCCTTTGCACCCACTTAGTGCAGCACAAGGGTGAGCCTGGAATGGATGATGGTATGCTACCCTTGCGATGGATGCAAAACATGCAATAGTGAGTACGCGATGATCCTACAACTATTGCATGGAAAGGAGAAGCAACTAATACTATTTATGTGGATAAGGAAAAAAAGTTTTTGCTTGATACATGTGTAATGAGTTATCCAAAAATTTAGGATGTATCAAGGTTAGAGGATGCTTGGAAGAATCTTGTGTGATAGTATTGATGTTGAGTGAAGGTTTGTTGGATGGGTTGATTTCTATGAAGGACAATCAGCAAGACCATGATTTGGTGCTTGTGTTGTATACTCTATAGGGGTATGGAGACCTTGTTCGATAGCATGACATCCTTTTGTAGGTTGTTTCATAAGTTTTTTAGGTTCAAGGTTGGCTTTGATTGTATGCACTTTGTCAAATATGTGAGCAATGTCATTGGAACTTGGTTGGTATGAAACATTGTTCGTAGGTGGGTAAAGGATGAGTTTGGGTTGGTTTTTAGTTTGTTGTTTGTGTGATGGTGGGTAAAGAATTAGAGGATTCATAGGATGTCCCACATGGTATGTATGCAGTTCATTGATCGAAGGGGATCGAATGGAAACTTGTGCATGCATAACCTCGACGTTCTTGGTTTGATGTATCCCTAAGGAAGACATATCATTTTCTTGCACCATAATAGTCACCCTAGGAGGAGAATTATTAGGAGAATGGAAATCCAAATGTTCTTGACTTTCAAGGATTAGTTCTTCCAAAATGTCGTCATCTTAAGTAAGGGAACTATCCATGGTTGAATTTTCTTGTTCTAGGATATTCTCCCACATAATATTCTCATGATTCTCATTGATTGGATCATGTAACACCATAATATTGTCTTCACGAATAGGAGAGATATTGGGAGAGGGGAGAATTTTATTTTTTTCCATAATCTCATTGTCTTGTGCCATAACATCTACCCTAGTAGGATAGCTTTTAGGAAAATGACAATCAAGAGGTGCATCACTTGTCATGGTTAGATGTTGTAAAGAAGCTTCATCACAAAGAGGGGAGACATGAAGGGGAGGACACCTAGGATTTTTATGTGTGTCAATGATTGGATCTTCTTGTTCAAATAGACCATTCCAATTGTTAGGAACATTAGGAAGGAGAGAAATAATGCTATAAATATCAATCATTGGGTTTCTTGATACCAACATATCCTCCTCAAATGTGTTTGTCATGATCATTCTTGAAAGAATTGTTACAAATAGGGGAGGTGTTGGGAGATGAATGGAGACTAAGTAAAGTGGTGGCAATGTATTCATCTTGTATTGTTATACTATCTTTCCAAGGGGAATGAGAAGGAAAAATAAGACTTTCATGATGCTCAATGATTGTACCTTCTTTCGCCAAGATACCTTCATCACTAAAATGAGAGGTATCTAGAGAAGTACAACTATGATCATCATGGTTATCTATGTTTGTATTCCCTTCTAACATATCATCCACACAAATAGGAGAGATAGGAGGGAGTGTAAGTTTAAGACAAGCATTAACATTTTCATTCTCTTGTGCTAAGAGACTATCATTACTAGGGAATGCATGGAATGAAGGACTAGAATGCTTGTTAACTAGCTCTTTCTTTACAAATTTGGAGAAGATTGAAACTAACATTTTGAAAGAACAATCTAGGCTAACTCAAAATGCAATGTAAAAGGTTGAAATGAAATGCAATTTGCAAATAAAAATTGATTGATTATGCTATGTAACAATATGAGAATGCAAATGTGAAATTTAAACCATGCATGAAATGAGCTAATTTAAGCTAGATCTAATAAATTGCATGTTACAGAAACTCAACCAACTGATACAGATGGATAATGGCACCAAACAAAAGCTTTAAAATAGGGTTTTCAGTTCTATAAATGGAAGTTTTAGGGGTGAAAAGGGACTAATTCGGCCAAGGTGGCAAATGAGTCCCAGTATGGACTTTTTTTAGAATTTTTAGAAATTTTTGAGTGATTTTGATGTTGTCTAAGTGCTATGATGCATACATAAGTTAAAAATGTAGAATTTCATAAAATTTTAATGATTTTAGATGACAAAAATGCAACCTAAATGCACTTTTTATGAATGCAAAATTTGAAACCTAGCATGCCAATTCACTAATGCAAACCCTAATGCCAAGTCAATGCAGGGATATATCTATGATGAAGGACTCCAAATCAGAAAAGAGAAGTATTTGAAAAGGAGGCTCACCAAAATGAACCAAATATTTTAATGGTTAGGAATGCTATGTCTCTTTTGCTCAATTAGGGTCTCTCACCTAATGGAAAGAGATAGATTCCACACCAAAATCCTAGGTGGTTCACTCAAATAAAGGAATGTATGATGTAATTATGACTAAATGAAATGATTTAAATGTAGCTAATTAATGAAATTGATTGATTATTAATGCTAAACTAATGAAATGCAGATTGCTTGAAAACACATTGTGTAATGCAAAAACAATTAGAAATGAATGCAAACTATAGCAAAAATGAATGGAAATGAAGAAGTGCACCTATAAACTTGCTGAAGACTTGAAATGACATTTGAAAAGCTGTTGATCCTGATTTTTAGGCCTTGTAGGACTCATTCACCATTCTAGGCGAATTAGTCCCAGTTCTGTGAAACTATTTCGGAACCCGCTTCAAACAAATGGGCATCCAAAATTGCAGAAAACCAGTGGGAATCATTTGCCACCCATGGAAAATGAGTCCTCTTTTGAATTTTTGAAAATCCAAAAGTGGAAACTAAAGTCCTTGATTTTCTCTTTGGCTCCTGACAGGTGTCTGCCTTCAAAAGTCTGATTTCCAAACCTGAAAGTGAATTTTTGTTGATATTTTTCCTTGCTCGATAGGAAGGTTTCTTCAAAAAAATTACAACTTGATCTTGAATTATCTCCAAGTCTTCAAGATTCCTAATTCTGCAAACACACAAGACAAGAAAGAGAAATGTTGGATGTTAGGGCATAGGGGTTTTCCTTCATCAAACCCCTTTTAGGTAATTAAACCAAAATGATGAAAGAATGTAATGAAACATGCAATAATGAAATTAATACCTTTCCATGATGATTGATCTTGAATTTCTACAAAAAACATGAAGAATCTTCCCTTGAATGTCCTAGGAAGCTATCTTGATGACTTACAATGATGAAACCCTAACTTGCTTGACTTGAAAGAGAAGATGGATGATGAATAATGAAGAATGGTTAATGAATGAGTTAAGAGATTAATGGGGGTTAAAATGGATGGAAAAGCACTTATTTATATACACATGCCCTAATTACCCAATAATACATCATAGAATGACAAGGTATTTTTGAAAAAAAACCCAAAATAAATTTTGAATTATTTTGAATTTGGAGCCAAGAGGGACTCATTCACCACCCAAATTATTTTGAATTTGGAGCTTAGAGGGACTCATTCACCACCCATGGCGAATGGGTCCCACTCTAGGCTTGCAAGTGGGTGCCAAGAATTAAGTCGCATTTAATGTAGTTTGTCAGGTTTACATTAAAAAATACACTTAATTAATCGTTATGAGTGCATAAAGGGGTAATGTAAAGCATAAGAAAGGTGTAAATAGTGAAAAAAAGCCTAGAAAAACATGAAATATTGTTACAAAACTTTACAACACTTTAGAATAGGACTTGATGATGACTAAAAAGGTGATTTTTAGGTGAATTGTAATGAGAAGAATCTAGAAAAGTGTAGAAATATGTTACACCACTTCACAACACCTTTACAAGACATTGTTAAATGCATTTGAAAGGGCCAAGACCTAGTGTGGATGTGAAAAACACCTCACAACACCAAATCAAGGCCTTATTAAGTCTAATTTATCATCAATTAATCCCAAATCAAGCAAGTTTCCTTTTTTCCATGGTACATGATGGTATAGTGGTGATATCTCATGAATTTTAACTTCTAGTGTGATGGTATGTGAAAGTTATGTTCACCGATATATGAACTGTTCTGGCAGAGTTGGTCTTCTATGGACCGAGAGAAATGTTTATGCTCCATAGTCCTCCATTGTTTTATTTTAGATCTTGCGGATTTGGGATATGTATTGTGAAGGTGTTCTCTAAGTTCTGACAAAGAATTTTGAGGTTTGGTGGTTTGGAAGTCATGTTTTAGTATTGTTGTGTGTGTTTTCTTAGTCTGGATGGACTGGTGGAAGTTGTTTAGTGTTCGAAGATTGTTTCACTTGATGTAGATGTATCTGAAGTAATCAAATATGTGTTCTTGTGCATAATGAAGTGTGTTGTGGAATCTGCATGTCATCTTTCTGTTGGGAAGTGTGTACATCAATGTTCATTTGTGTTTTCATTAGATTTGGCTGACCTAGTGTTTACACTTCATTCAAAGAATAAAATATAATTAAGTGTGTGGTTGATCCAAGACATTTTATTTTTGGTCTTGGTTAAGTATTTTTTGGTCCACTCTCATTCCTTTCCACCACAAGAATGTTGAGTTTCCAACCTAATTTGAATTTATGAAATGAGTTTTTGTGGGTGACCTTGGAGAAAGGTTCTAAGGTTGAAGATGGTATAAATCCAATTCAAATTGTGAAGAGTTGTATGATAGTGTGATACAAAGTGACGAAGTGAGCCAAAAATCATAAGAGAAAAAGTGTGTGAAAGTGTGTTGAGGCAACAATTCTTCATTGTGTTGGATTCCTGAAGGCAGTGAGCTAAAGGTTTCTTCAATCCTTTATTCAAGGCTGTGGATGTGTGTTAATTGTTGTGGTGGATATTTTGTTCTCTTTTGTATCTATAGGAAGTGAGTCCTTTCTATAAGTAGTGAGCCTCCTTGTTGGACAATAAGTCCTTTCTGTAGGTAGTGAGCCTTTGTACTTGGATAGTGAGTCCTATTTTGAGCAGTGAGCCCTTGGTAGTGAGACTTTGTATTTAGTTTTATAATCTCTTTATGTTGTGATTTAACCCATGGTTTTTCCCTCATTGGGTTTTACACGTAAAAATTTGTGTTCACTATGTTGATTTTCTTTCTATTATTTGTGTTTCATGCTCATACTTAATAACATAATAGTGTGGTTGTGGAATTGATAAGTGTTGAAGTTTTTAAGTTTTAACTTTGTGACAAATGATTCACCCCCCATCTTAGTTGTCTTGCACATGTTTAACAATTGGTATCAGAGCTTTGGTTCCTTGGTGTAGAGCTTAATCACTTAAGGAAGATCCGATGGTGCATATGTTGGAAATCCCTATGTTCGATTGATCTAATTATAGTGATTGGAAAGTGAAAATGAGAGGATATATTGTTTCTCTTGGTTACAAGACCTGGAAGGTTGTTGAGACGAAGTATACTCCTTTGACAAATGGTCCTACTTTTGCTGATGAGGTTTCTACTTACGAGGAGAATGAGAGAGCAAGGTATGCTATTTTCAATGCTCTATCTAAAACTGAGTGAACTCAGGTTCTTTCTTTAGATATTTCTCATTAAGTCTAAATGAAGTTGGAAGAACTGTATGAAGGAAATGAAAGAGTAAAATTGATAAGAAGTTGGCGGCAAAGTGAAAATTTGAAAATTTAAAAATGGAAGAAGTTGAAGAGTTTACAAGTTATTTCTAGAGGGTTGAGACATGACAGAAAATGAAGTTAAGAATCAAGGGGGAAAGATGACCGATGAAGATATTATTGAGAAGATCCTGATCACCATACCAGATTGCTACAGTGAAAAGATCTCAATTATTGAAGAGATGTATGATCCTACAAAGTATACTAAAGAACAGTTGTTCGACACCTTGCAAGTATTTGAGATGAGAAAGTTTAGGAAAGAAGATAGGAAAGAAAAAAAGGCAGAGACAACATTTAAGGCAATGAAGAATGAAGATGATCTAGAGAGTGATGGTTCAGATGAGTTGGAAGTGAACTTCACTAGGAAGTTGAAGAAAGTCACCAAAAATTATAAAGGTATGTTGCCCTTTAAATGTTTTCAGTTGTGGTAATATTGGTCATTATGCTTCAAGATGTCTGAATAGAGCTGTACATAAGAAGAACAAGGATTATAAAGATAAGGATAGGAAGGATAAGAAACACAAGAAGTTGGACTATGTTAAATAAGAAGCCAAAATATCTGATGATGAATCTAAAAATGAGATTGATGATAGTGAATGCTTATTCTTAGCCTTGGAAAGTAAATTTGTATCTGCTAACCCTGGAAAATGTGCAAGCAAGAAGGTTCTAGAGAATAAGAGGAATAGGATGGAAGGTACTTTGGTTACCATTTTTCATACAATATAGGATGAAGACTACTGGGTAATTGATAGTGGATGTTCTGATCACATGACCAGAGATAAGAGTAAGTTCACTAAACTTGAAAGGTATGATGGTGGTTTAATCATGTTTGGTGATGATTTTAGGAGCTAAGATTTGTGGGAAAGGTTCAATTAGTTTTGATGGAGTGCACAACACTGATGATCTATATTATGTGATGGGTTTGAGGTATAATGCTTTGAGTGTTGGATAGATGTGTAACAATGGTTTTAAACTTGTTTTTTAGAATAATAACTGTGAAATAAAAAAAGGATCCAGAAATGGAGATATGGTTGCTGCTGGAAGGAGAACTCATGGAAACATCTATTAGCTTAAGGGAGTTGATGGTCAATGCCTTGTATCTCAAGTAAGTGAAAGTTGGTTATGGTACTAGAGAATGGGACATGTAATTGGTTCAAAATGGGTGTTCTAGAATAAGCTTAATGAAAATGGAGAAGTTGTAAGGAATAAGGAAAGACTTGTATGCAAGGGATATTCACAAGTTGAAGGCATAAAATTTGAAAAAACATTTGCCCTTGTCACTAGAATGAAAGATATTAGGATGTTTTTGGCATTTTATGCCCACAAGGATTTAAAAGTGTATCAGATGGATGTCAAGTCAAGATTTCTAAATGGTGAATTGGAAGAAGAAGTGTACATGGAACAACCTGAACGGTTTCAATTATCTGACAAACGAGACATGGTTTGTAAGTTGAAGAAGGCATTGTATGGGCTGAAGCAAGCTCCTAGAGCTTGGTATGCAAGATTGGAAAAATACTTGACAAAGCAAGGATTCAACAAAGGCTCTACTGGGAGCAATCTTTACTTCAAAGTGCAAGGTAATGAAATGGTGATAGTAGTTGTATATGTTGATGATATCATTTTTGGTGGAAATGAAGGAATGTGTAAAAATTTTGCTGAAGAGATGTAAAAAGAATTTGAGATGATTATGATTGGTGAATTGAATTTCTTTCTTGGTCTTCAAGTGAATCAAACTGATAAAGGGATATTTATTTTACAATCTAAGTATGTAAGAGAGCTATTGAAGACGTTTGGGATGGATTATTCCAAACTAGTTAGTACTCCTATGGTAACCGAATGTAAACTGAGAAAAGATGTTGAATCCGCTAAAACTAATCAGAGCAAATACCTATCTATGATTGGTGGACTGATGTATCTTACTGCTACCAAATTGGATATTATGAATGCAATATGTATAGTTTCCAAATTTCAAGATCCTAAAGAGGCACATGTTACAACTGTAAAGAGGATATTTAGATATCTTAAAGGTACACTAGATTATGGTGTATGGTATCCTAAGGGTGTTGATTTCATCTTGAGTGCTTATACCGATGTAGATTGGGCTAGTTGTGTGGATGAGAAGAAGAGTACGAATGGAGGTGCTTTCTTTCTTGGCAGAAGATTGGTTTCTTGGTTGAGTAAGAAACAAGACTCAATTTCTTTATCCACTACAGAGGAATAATATATTGTTGCAACATCTTGCTACACATAGGTTTTGTGGATTAAGAAAACTTTGAAAGGCATTGGAGTAATATGTAATGAGCCTATTCCTATTTTCTCTAACAACACGAGTGCTATAAACATTTCAAAGAATCCAGTTATGCATTCAAGAAAAAAACACATATCTATCAAATATCATTTCTTGAGAGAAAAGGTGGTGGAAAATGAAGTCAAACTAGAGTATGTGACAATAAAGGAACAAATTGCAGATATATTTACTAAGGCTCTTTCAAAGGATACTTTTGAGAATCTTAGGGAGATGTTGGGGGTCATTGGCCCTCTGAAATAGGTGCAAATGAAGGTGCATCAACCCAGTGAATTCATAGATTCTTCATTTATCTAGACTGATAAATGGGTCTACTCCATAAGGGGAGTAGATAAGGTTTTCATGTTGCAGTATGAGTGTACTCCTACAGGGAGTGATCAAAGTCTTTGATCTTTGCCATTGATGTCAAAGGAGGAGAAAAATTCATGTGAAAAATACTTGTTAGGGATATTGTGTAAGATGTTGTCTTTGATGGTTTTTCACATCATGTGTTTCCATCAATGGCAAAGGGGGAGATTGTTGCAAGTATGAGATAGTTTGATGGTGTTGTCATTAATGTTGTCATTGAAGTCAACATAGTTTAGTATGTTATAGATTGTACATGTATAGTTGAGATGCTGCTGAGATGTTGTGAGTACATGGAGCTATCTTTATGACATTGCAAATGTGATGAATTGGTGTGTTTCCAAGTGCTTTTGAGAAAATTAATAAAGAAGAGAATTCAGAATGATAAATGCGTTCAAAATGTGCTTTGGTATGTTCTCTACGTTTCTCCTATATTGATCCTATGCTTGTGCAAATCTAAAGGTTTGATAATGATGGTATAGTGGTGATATTTGTTGAGTTTTAACTTCTAGTGTGATGGACCATGTGAAAGTTATGTTCACCAGTATGTGAACTATTTTGGCAGAGTTGGTCTTCTATGGACTAGGAGAAATGTTTCTGCTCCACAATCCTTCGTTGTTTTGTTTCAAATCTTGTAGATTTGGGATATTTCTTGTGAAGGTGTTCTCTAGCTTATGGAAAAGAAGTTTGAGGTTTGGTGGTCTGGAAGTCATGTTTCAGTATTGTTGTGTGTGTTTACATAGTTCAGATGGATTGGTGGAAGGTGTTCAATGTTCAAAGATTGTTTCACTTGCTACAGATGTATTTGAAGTAAACTGAGATGTGTTCTCATGCATAATAAAGCGTGTTGTGGCATCCATGTGTCATCTTCCTGTTGGGAATCATGCACATCAATGTTCATTTGAGTTTTCATTAGGTTTGGTTGACCTGGTGTTTACACTTTATTCAAAGAATAAAATTTAATTAAGGAAGTGTGTGGTTGATTCAAGAAAAAATATTTTTGGCCTTGGTTAAGTATTTTTTTTCCACTCTCATTCCTTTCCATCGTGGGAATGTTGAGTTTCTGACCTAATTTGAATTTATGAGATGAGTTTTTGTGGCAAACCTTGGAGAAAGGTTCTAAGGTTGAAGATGGTATAAATGCAAGTTGAATTGTAAAGAGTTGTATGAGAGTGTAATACAAAGTGACAAAGTGAGCCACAAATCATAAGAGAAAAAGTGTATGAAATTTTGTTGAGGCAACAATTCTTCATTGTGTTGGATTCCTAAAGGTAGTGAGCTAAAGGTTTCTGCAATCCTTTATTCAAGGTTGTAGATGTGTGTTAATTGTTGTGGTGGATCTTTTGTTCTCTTTTGTATCTATAGGTAGTGAGCCTCCTTGTTGGACAGTGAGTCCTTTTTGTAGGCAGTGAGCCTCCCTTTTGGATAGTGAGTCCTTTCTATAGGCAACAAGCCTTTGTACTTGGACAGTGAGTCCTCTTTTGAGTAGTAAGCCCTTGGTATTGAGCCTCTGTATTTAGTTTTAAAATCTCTTTATATTATGAATTAACCCTCACCATTTTTTTTTCCTCATTGGGTTTTCCATGTAAAAATCTGTGTTCATTGAGTTGATTTGCTTTACGTTATTTGTGTTTCACACTCATACTTAATAATAGAATAGTGTGGTTGTGGAATTGATAAGTGTTGAAGATTTTAAGTTTTAATTTTGTGGCAACCGATTTACCCCCCTCTCAGTTGTCCTATGCTTGTTTAATAATATGCCCCTCTAGGCGATTTAGTCCTAATGCATGTGGTTTTACCTGATTTCTGGGTATTTTGTGTGGATTGTTTATCAACATTTAAATCCCTATAAAATCTTGATTTGGACTCATAAACCCCTCTGGGAAATTTAGTCTCGTGTTAGACCTAAAACTACATTTTATAGTATTAAAAACTCTATTTCTGTGTTTCAATTTGCTATTATTAGATTTTTATTTTAGTTTGCAAAGTTTCTGTTTCATTCATTTCATTGCATCTACCTTAATTTAATTTGAATCAAAGTATACCATTTATCTTATGTTCATTGCATTGATCTTGCATTCATTGATTGTCCCTTACACGAGCTTTACAACTTGGTGTCTTATTGCTAATACTATAGTGAGACAAAGTTCAAGACTTATCTCATCCCAAAATAGAACTGTTGGCATATGGATTTGAGAGATCATTCTTGGCTACTTGTGTTGTCATTGATGGCAACTGGAGTTAGCAGTATGGTCCATAGTGTTAGCATTACTCCTACCGGAAAGGGAAGTAAGATTCTGTAATCTACTGATAGAAAGAATGAAGAGAAAAACATCTGGTTGATAAGTTGATCTCATCACTTCACTGGATCATTATTTCATGGTGTGGATCTCCTGGGAAACCTTCCTAGCATGTATACTATCCTACTAGTGAATTTTGTGGTGTTGCATTAGTCAGAGTTCGAGTTAAGAGGTTTGGTTGTATGGTTCATGGTTTATTCTCTCATTTTGGCCGACATGTTTTATATGGTGTATTGCAGATGTATGTGGAGTATGTATTTAGTTACTTCTTATGTTTGGAACTTTGTTTTGGGTCCCTACTATTGTCTAGCTAACTTGTGTGGGTACGCATAAACTCCAATTAATTATTTGAGCCAACATAAGCAAGAATATTATATTTTGTTGTGAAGTTGACATACTATGAATTCCTGATTAGCGGGTATATAAAGGAAATCGGAAAATCATTTTGAGTGTGATGTAGTTGTGGTAGAGATAGAAGTGTATGTGTATCAAGAAGAGAGAGAAAAAGGACAGATTAGTTATTTAAGGGCAGAAAATTTTTTGTATGCTAAGCGGAGCAGAGGAAAAGTGCGAATTGGTCAAAAGATCCAAAATCTAATTATGAGCTTCATTGGAACTGAATCTAGGCAGTTGTAGATGCTATATTCTTAGTTCAATTTTTTTTTGTAATTTCAATTATACTTTGTAAGGAAGTGAGCCTTTCTCTCTTGAGTAGTGAGCTCTAGGTAGTGTGTCTGAATGCAAGTGCATTCCCCTCTTTTATCATACTTTTAACAAAGTATACATTATGGATTAATCTCCACCATGGTTTTTCCCTTAACAAGGTTTCCACGTAAAAAATTATGGTGTTATGGTGCTCATTAATGTGATTGCTTGTTTCCATCTGTCTATATGTTGTGAATGTTGTTTTAAGTTCAATTATTGTTGTTGATAGTTTTAGATCTGATTTGAAAGTCAAATATTATTGAACACTGATAAACCCCCCCTCTCAGTGTTTCTAGTGTCCAACAATTGGTATCAGAGCAGGTTCCTCTTCTGGAGTTTAAGAACTTGAGGTGGATCTTGAATTACAATGGATGTAGCTGGTGGTCTTCAATAGTAGCTTATGGTTGCACTTGATGATCTTGATCAATCCAAAGAAGAGGTCATGGAACTAAAAACAAATCTTGTGGATGCCAAAAAATTCATTCAATCTTGAAGGATAAGATAAATGAGTCAAGGGAAAAGAGGAAGGAACTATATGATCAATTGAAGCAAAAAGAAAGAAAAGGTCCAGATGATGTCCATCTGAATCAAACCCTAAGGGAAATAATAGAAGAATGTGAAAAGATTTCTAAGGAAAATACAACTCTAAAGCTTGAAATGGAATTTGTGGTGATGAATTTTACCAAAGAGATTGAAGAAAGAAAGAAGAATGAGGAGAATCTGGTCTAGTCCTTGAAAGAAAAATTTGAAGAATGCAGTAGAACTAATAGTGGATTCATTCAGTTGGAAATTGAACTGCAACAATCCAAAAATAATGAACAAGAGCTTGAGAGATAGATAGTTATCCTCATAAATGAGCTTGCTACTGCAAATGAATTCAAGGAGAAATTTGGGATAGGCTTTGTTAGGCTTGATGAGATAACCAAATGACAAAAGGATACAAATGACAAGTGAGGTCTTGGATATGAGAAGGGTGAAAGTTCTGAATCTGAACAAAAGAACCTTGAAAAGAACAACAAAGGTAGAAGACATCTGGTAAGGCAACCCAATGCTCAAAAATTTAATGGATATTGCTTTACTTGCAATAAATTTGGACTATGGCTTCTCATTGTAGAAGAAAGATAAACCCTAGCACTCCATCATTTTCTGGTTAATGTTTTAAATGCAAAATGTTTGGTCATAAGGCATTGGAATGCATAAGTATGTCTGTCAGTGCAAGTAGCATTAAATGCTATACCTATGGAAGATTTGGACATGTTTCTAATCAATGCAAGTTAGGAGGAAATTAGTGGAATGGATGGTATGGACTGAAAAATTTGGTATACTACAATTGTAAAAAATTTGGGCACATTGCAAGATTATGTAGGAATAGAAACATGAACAAAAGAGGTCTGGTTTATCAAGGAAGAAATTCATAGAAAGAAAACAAAGAAAAAGAAAAATAATTTGTGGAAGAGATAAGAGATTAGATGAAGAAAACTTGGGTAAAGAAAAGTGAATCTGATGAAGGAAACAAGGATGTACCAGAAGCTCCCTCTGGTAACTCTTTTGACAATTGACTTTAGGCCAATGGCCTAGGGGGAAATTTTCATGAAAATCTCTTGTCCCCTTGTGATATAGTTGGCACCGAATTGCAAGATGTCATTAGCTGTTGTGTTATTTATTGTTGAAAGTATTAGTAATCATTTGTTGAGTTGGACGAAATGGTATAGATCCGCAGTCAAATTCTTCGTTTACTGTCTGAGTTTGCAGAGTAACCAGAACTTCTAGGGCAACACATTTAATGTAGCAGGAAGTTAAGTATGTGAAGTTATAAAAGGGCATTTGGAACCCTAATTCGTCATTGTGCATTGAAAGATAATAGTTGGAGAGCCCTTTCAGCAAAATTTCAAAGGTGCAAAAGGTCAATTTATGGCGAATTCTTTAGGTATTTCTATTGCTTATTAATTTCATATCTATTTGACAATCGATAGAACCTTGTTCGACATGAAAAATGAAACAAACCAAAGGAATAGTAACTTTGGATGAGTATAGCAGTCAAAAAGTTAGGGATGGAAGAAATCTATTGTCTCCCATCGAATTAAGGAAGCTTGAAGGATCAAAGCATAAGAATTTGGATATCTAGAATGAATTCCCTCATTTCGTCAATGAGGAAGTGATTCGGTTTATCTTAAATAGATTGGACAAAGATAACCTTACTATGGATAAACCCTATCGAATCTCTGAAGATGTAATTAAGAATCTAACAGTTCTGTGCAATGTTGGTAATATTTTGAAGAAGAAATCGATTCAAAATGTTGAGGTTGAAGCCCTAACCAGAATAAGGGGAGATAAAAGGGCTCTGATAATTGGATCGATTAAAGATCCATTGAAAGGGTATGTTGCACATGGAATCTCATATAAGATCTTCTTCAGAAATTGAGAAGGATCAACCTCGGTAGGTGCTGTATATATCGCTCATAAAATGATAATAGAAAATGAAGACTTTGACCTATGTAGTCTGATGAAGGATCAACTGATGGAGAATGTACAATTAACGAAGGATATTGACTACTCCTTTAGGTTTGAAACCCTTGCAATATGCATTATGATGTGATTTCTAAATTTCTTGCCTCTGAATGACAATGTGGTGTGGAAGGAAAATATACTAGTCTGCAAGAAAATATTTGAGCATTACAACTCTTTTGAAAATGGGGAATGAGTTTATGAAAATTTCTTTAGAAAGGTGTTGGAAAAGTTTGGTGTAAGTGTTATCTCCCTTCCGATAAAAATAACTAAAGTTGGATTATCCTCTGGAAAGATAGAGAAAAAAAAGAAGAGAGGAAGAGATTTGGTTGGTGTCACTCCTCTGGCACCTAAGTTAGAAAAATTTGAAGAAAAAGGGAAAGGAAAGTCGGTTGTGGATGTAGTGGATGAAGAATCTGATGAATATAATCCTAGAGATCAACCAAAAAGAGGTGAACCAAAAATAATAATAGTTGAAGACAATGATGAAGAAGGTGCTTTGTTCAAATCAAAGATAATGCAAATTATTTAGGATGAAGATGGGATGAAAAATATATCTGACATATGGTTGAATGGACCATCTTATGAGCAGGATCTCATTGAGAACACTTTATGAAGACACTTTTCTAATAACAATATTTAATTGGAGAGTTTGCAGGATGTTCTCCCAGAAGAATTGATTGCGTGTGTTAAGGACGTTATGGAATCCGTGCCTTTGGATAGGAAAGAGGAGGAAATAATTTCCCATTTGAAGATGTAGTTTAGGCTATCTCTTGCTAAGCTAAAGAAGAAAATGAATGTGCTAAGATAGTGCATTGATTCGGCCAATAAAGTCTTCAATTACTGTCTAAGGTGGCCTCATGTGGTTGGCAAGTACAAGGATTAGTTGGAGGAAATTGAAAAATAGCTTGTCAGAATTGGACAAGACTAAAATATGTTTTTGGATAAGGATGGAAAGGTTAAGAAAAAGGTTCATGATCTGTAGGCTGAGCATGCAGAGGTTCACTTTGCTAGAAATACTCTCATGGATGCCTTCTAGAGAGTAAAAGACCTAACTAAAGGCAGACTAGAGCAAATGATTGAAGTCCTAAAGATAGGAGAAAAGATGGAAGAAGCAATCACCATTCCTAAATCGCTTGTCCATATTATCAATAGGACATCAGAGAATAATAACTTGATTATAGCTATTGGGATTGTGGTGGACTCTTGGAAGAAATTCCTTCTAGAAAATAAAGCTAAGTATAAAATAATCTTATGATTTTGTAGCAGTTTCTCAAATTTTGATCCAACTCTCTATTTTGCAAAGGGGAAAGAATAAGAAGAGAAGTATAGTAAAACATTACAAGGAGAGCAGAAGAAATAGAATCTTTGTCATTGATGTCAAAGGGGGAGAGAATGCAGTGAAAAATTCCTTGACATCAAAAGGGGGAGCAATAGTCTTGGTTTTGTTGAGTTTTTGGTTTTTACACTTAGTCAATTTTTCACTAAGTGTTGCCATCAATTCCAAATGGGGAGATTGTTGGCATATGGATTTGAGAGATCATTTTTGGCTACTTTTTTTGTCATTGATGGCAACTAGAGTCAACAGTATGGTCCACAGTGTTAACATTGCTCCTACCGGCAAGGGAAGTAAGATTCTCTAATCTACCGACAGAAAGAATGAAGAGCAGAACATCCAGTTGATAAGCTGATCTGATCACTTCACCGGATCATTATTTCATGGTGTCGATCTCTAGGGAAGCCTTCCTAGCATGTATGCTATTCTTCTGGTGATTTTTGTGATGTTGCATTAGTTGGAGTTTGAGTTAAGAGGTTCGTTAGTATGGTTCATGGTTTATTATCTCATTTTGGCTGACATGTTTTATATGGCATATCACGGATGTATGTGGAGTATGTATTTAGTTATTTCTAATGTTTGGAACTCTTTTTTGGGTCCCTACTATAGTCTAGCCAACTTGTGTGGGTACACATAAACTCCAATTAATGATTTGAGCCGACATAAGCAAGAATATTATATTTTGTTCTGAAGCCGACATACAATGAATTCCTGATTAGCAGGTATATAAAGGAGATCAGAAAATAATTTTGAGTGTGATGTAGCTATGGTAGAGATAGAAGTGAATGTGTATCAAGAAGAGAGCGAAAGAGGACATATTAGTTATTTGAGGGTAGAAAAAGTTTTGTATGCTAAGCAAAGCAGAGCAGAAGTGCGAGCTGGTCAAAATATCCAGAATCTGATTATGAGCTTCATTTGAACTAAATCTAGACATTTGTAGATGTTGTATTCTCATTTCAAAATTTTGGTGTAATTTCAATTATACTTTGTAAGGCAGTGAGCCTTTCTCTCTTGAGTAGTGAGCTCTAGGTAGTGTGCCTGAATGCAAGTTCATTCCCCTCTTTTATCATAATTTTAACAAAGTATACATTGTGGATTAATCCCCACCATGGTTTTTCCCTTAATAGGGTTTCCATGTAAATTTTTTTGGTGTTATGGTGTTCATTAATGTGATTGCTTGTTTCCATTTGTCTATATGCTGTGAATGTTGGTTTAATTTCAATTATTGTTGTTGATAGTTTTAGATCTAATTTGAAAGTAAAATATTATTGAACACTGATTCACCCCCCCTCTCAGTGTTCCTAGTGTCCAACAAGAACAAGCATCATGGATCTTGGGTTATCTAGCTCTTTCACTCCTAGTGTTGACACTAGTTCACTAGGATGGACCATACCCTTAACAAATCTTTGCCTTCAAGTAGTGTGACAAGTGTTGAAATAATGGTTGATAGTGACAAGATAGCATACATTGCATGATTGAAAGTGAAGAAGGAGTTGAACTTATGCGTAACCTAGCTCAAGTTTTTTGGAAAACATCTTACCTCAACAACTAGCTATGCTTTACCTTTGAACAATGTCCAGCTCAAGGAGGAACTAAAATTCCTCCTCCTACAACCATTTCCTCTATTCCTACCTATACCAACCCTCACATTACAATAATGATGCAACCTACTAGTAATCTCATTCCTACCTTGGGTATTTCCACTAGAAATCCTATTACCTTTATGGCATTGCACATCATATCTCCTATCACTTTACCTCCCATAAGCGTTCCATTCACTTCCCCCTCGAACACATAAACACCTCCACCACATTCAATTCCATCTCAAAGCACAACTAATGATGCCACCATAAATCAAATTTTGCAAAATGTTTCATCCCTTCAAAAGAAAAATTCTACCATAACCAAAATCAAAATGGCCAACCTACATACTATGTCAAAACCAATCCCTTATCCTTGGAGATATTGAGAATTCCAATACCACAAGGTCTAGAGATTCCTAGGTTTGAGAAATATGGGGGGAAAGGAGATCCTTCTAACCATGTTTCTACTTATACCACCTTATGTAGTTATTTTTTCCTTGAGGATAAGCTCTTGGCTAAGCTTTTCCCTAGGTCCTTGAAGGATACTATCTTAGAATGGTTCTCCTTGTTACCAAATAACTCAATTTATTCATTCAATGAACTTGTTGAGGCCTTTATTAACCATTTCCAAGTGCACATGACTCCTAAGATGACTTTAGCTAATTTGATAAGATGTAAGCAAAAGGATGATAAAAAATTTATTGACTTTATTTCATGCTATCTATCGATTATTCCCAAATTGACGTAAAGATTCCCAATCCTAACCTTCAACGAATGTTGTTTGAGAACTTGCAAATAAGATACAAGATAAGCTTAGCATGATGAAGTTTCATTCCTTTGTAAACTTGTGTACTTCCCTTCATGATTATCAAAACTAAATTAGTAGTCGTGAAACAAAACCCACCTCTAGCTCATGACATAAAAAGTCTGAATCTGCAAATCAAAATAATTATCAACATTTTAGGAAATATAATAAAGGCTTCCTTCAACTTAACTCCCCTCAACTGACTCAACATGTCGATACCCAAGTGGCTGATATAAAGAAAACAAGTCCTTTTACATTTGGGGATCCAGCTAGACAATTTACTCCCTTACCCAATACCCTCCATAGCATAATGTCACAAATTTTAGAACAAAAAATGATCACTTTTCCTCCCGTTAAGACACCCAATCCTAATAATCCTTTACCTCCAAAATTTATATTGAATTCCTATTGCCATTATCATCGAAAAAATGGACATGATACAAAATATTGTAAGAGTCTTAAGCATCTTGTGCAAAACCTCATTGATTTTGGTCGACTTCAAATTGGAGGTGTTAATGATCAAGGAAATAAGTCTGTTGCCCCTCCTAACCAAAACTTGCTAAAATTTCCAACCCTCTGGATATTGATGAAAAAATTTGTATGGATTATATGGTTGGATTGATCAAAATTCTACCTCGTAAGGGTTGAACTAAAAATCCTCTTGGCATTGCTTTCTCATCTAAAGATATTATTAAAAATGCACCTGATGATCCTCTTTACATAGCCGGTCGAATCAATGACAAGCCCACTAATGGGATATTAATTGATCCAATCTATGGAGAGAATGTGATCACCAAATAATTCTTACTTGTGCATGAACTCTATCAAAAAGAAAAATGATAAACCAAAAGCTTGGATAAAAATGAATAATGGTTTCACTTGCCCTATGATGGGATTGATCACCCTTCCTCTAAAAGTCAGACTGAAACAATTAGATGTTTCATTCTCCATCATCTCGATGTCTGATCAATTCCATGTGAATTTTGGTTATTCATGGTTACGCTCCATGGAAGCCGTCTTGTTGGTTGTGCATAAATGCTTAAAGTTTCCCTTTGACAACAAAATTTTTACTGTGCACCATAGTGGATTTAATCCTCTATCTTCCCACATGAGAATTTTTCATTGGATTTCTTTTGGCCCAAGCCTATTGAACCTATTTATAACTTAGGGAAAAATTCAGGTTAGCATCATAAAGCATAAACAACTAAAACCCTAGTTAACAATGAAGTACAATGGAACATAAAATCATGAAAACAAGAAACAATCTCACCAAAGCCTTCATGTCCTCCATGAATCACCTTCATTACACCTTCTCCATTTGCTGCAATATTATGTTTTCCCCTGGATTTTTGATGAGCAACTTATGACTATGCCTATGTCCTCATAAAATATTGAAGGATTCTATTCAAAAGCTACAAATGAAATTATGCAAGTGTGCAATAAGCCTAAAGTATGCAGAAAATAGCCAACATGGAAATGTCTGAAGCATGACGTGTCTCAAATGAGGCTCAAATTGCCTTTTTATAGAAAATCCAACTTTAGATGAATGGCCAAGATTGATAATTGAGATATTCCCTAAGATCAACATTTGGCTAAAATTAAATGTGACAACCCAAAATTAGGGTTAGGGCAACATTAGGTTAAAATTTGAAATAGAGGGCTATGACTTGTTTTTAGAAAAAACAAATCAATGCATAGAGATGCATGTGACAAGAGAAAAAGTTGGAGATTCAAATAATAATTTAAAATTATTTGATTTAAAGACTAAGTTGACCTTTTGAATTAAAAATTAATTTAATTCAAAAGTGGTGGGACCATGTGACTGTAAATAATAATTTAAATTATTTACTTAGAGGGAAAATTAGAAAGTGGACAATTTTAAATAAATGTCTTTATTTAAAATTAGAAAAAGAAAAGGTGGATAATAATTAAATAAATTATAGAAATTTATTTAATTATAAGAGAACATTTAGAAATTAATGACGTATTTAAATAAATAAAGTTTATTTATTTAAATAATCAGGAAGAAATAATGGACAAATAATTAAATAAATTAAGGAATTTATTTAATTATGGAGGGACGCAGGAAATTATCGAGGCATTTAAATTAAATAAATATAATTTATTTATTTAAATAGTTAGGATGCATAAAAGATGCGAATTAATTAAATAATTAAGAATTATTTAATTAATACTATAGGACATAATTAAATATTTTAATTATGTTGAGAAGAAATATTGAGAAAATAAAGTTTGCAGGCTTAGGTCAATTTTATGTGTCTACACTATTAAACCTCACGAGGATTTCTTTTTCAAATCATATCAAAAATTTAAGGCAAAATGCATGGCAAAACTATCCCTTGGAAACATGCCTCAACCTATGAATGAGCCTCCTATCCTTGACGAAACTATGATTGAACTAGAAGACATTCCAAATAAACAAGACCAACCTAAGACAGATCCTCTAACTATCTCCTATCAAATACCAAGAGATAATGAAAGCAATCCCATCATGCCACCTAGGATAAAACAAGTTTACAAAGCTAAAGAGAAAGTGGTTGAACAACCTCTTATGGCTCCTTCTGTTCCTCCCCTTAGGGAAGAAAAGAAACCTATGGTTGATAAACCCGCTCCCACACAAACACAACTTGTAAACCATACTAAAAGAAACATAAACTCTAGAGAGCACAAGCGTAGACATCGTGTTGTTTCTCAAAGGTTAAACAAAGAAAACAACAAAGAAAATCAGCATCTTAACTTGATTGAATCAATACACGATGAGTCTCCTTTATTGCAACAAAAAGATCCTATGCTACAACAGGAGCTAAATACTTCTTTAGAAATTATCATTCAACCTCCCTTTGTGATTACCTTGGATGATGATGATGAGGTTGCTAAAATTGATGAAGAAGTTCACAATGAGTTGAATACATTATTTTCCTCTTCTATGAGCTTAAATGGCAATTCTCTTAGGAAGAGTGTTGAACTTGGTGATGACCCTAGTTTGGCACTTGTTGTTGTCCCTTTGGCTAGTTGCCTGCCTTCCATAAAAGATGAACAAGATTGGGATGTGGGCGACCTACTATAGGTTGACTTGCATGTGCCTTACAAGTATTTTGTCTTGTTTCTTTTTTATGTTGTGTGTGATTTCATGTGTGTAATGTGATCCCCTTGTACTATTTTGTTTGATGTACTTCTCTCTTTGTGACATTCATCTATTTGTACCTACATACTTCTCTATGTCGTAAACACTTTAAATCTTTTCTTTGTCTTGTGCTTTCCTTTTGGGGATGATGCAAGGCGTCGAGACATTCACGTCTCTTCCATGTTGACCCAAAAGCTTTTCCTTTATCTTTTCTTTTTCTAGTGTTTTCCTTTTGTGGATGATGCAAGCTATCAAGACATTTAGGTCTCTTCCATGTTGACCCAAAAAAAATTATTTGTTTTTTCTCTCTTTGTGTCATTCTTCTAGTTCTATGAGTAGTTAGGGAATGATGATGTAGACCTTAAAAATTGTCCCAAGCTTGTGATTTCTAAATTCTTCATCATTTCCACTTTTGTCTTTGATAATTAAATAATTTTTAATTATTTAATTATTTTCTAAAGGCATATGTCTTCTATTAATTAAATAATTTTAATTATTTAACTAATTCATTTTATATCTTAAATCCTCCTTGATTAATTAAATAAATTTTATTTATTTAATTACGTCACTAACTAAGTCCCCTTCTTTCTAATATTAAATAAATTCTTTTTAAATTTTTTTTTTTCCCACTTTCCACTATAATTAAATAATTATTTTTAATTATTTAATTATTCATTAGCCTCTTCTCTCCTAAATTAAATAAATTTTATTTATTTAATTTGGTCCACTCTCTTGAATTTTGAATTAAATCATTATTTAATTCAAAATGATTCCTTTTTTCACATTCGTCTATAATTAAATTTAATTATTTTAATTATTTAATTATTCATTGGCCACCTAGATTAAATAATTTTTATTATTTAATTTCTCCTATCACCTCTTTATTCGTGCCAATCTTATCTTACACATCAAATCTTATAGATTTTGACATCTCATTTAATCCTTGCCCTTGATTGAATCATCTCATAATTCAATCTCAACCCTTCATTTCTTGTCATTGCCCTAATTTGGCCCTAACCCTATTTCATACTACAACATTCAATCTTGGCCATTGATTAAGACATCTTATTGACATCCAATCTCAACCGTCAATCCAAATCAGACATTTCCTATAAATAAACTCTCATAAGCCATTTGGGGGGTTGATTCCTCAAGTATCCTTATGCTATCAAAATCATTCTTGAATCATTCATCCATTTCTATCTATCATCCACACCTATTATGCAAGTACATGTTGCTAGTATGAGTCAACAATCTTCAATATTTTGCTATGCACTTGTCATAGGCTTAGTATTGCACACTCAAATTTGAGGGCAATTATCATATTCAAGCAAAATGGAGAAGTGCAATGGAGGTGAATCAATGGTAGCATGAAGATTTGGTAATATTGTTTTATGCTTTATGTCTTTAGGCTCATTTGTGCTTCATTGTTTATTAGGGTTTGATTTATATGCTTTATTGCATTA
Source organism: Sequoia sempervirens (assembly GCA_007258455.2). NCBI lineage: Eukaryota > Viridiplantae > Streptophyta > Pinopsida > Cupressales > Cupressaceae > Sequoia > Sequoia sempervirens. The sequence goes on from VDFB02000015.1 coordinate 308,493,503, forward strand.
ACCTTAATATTTTAGCCCTAATTACATATGACAGTTCCAAGCTCTCTAAAAACATTGTAGCAAAGACATACTGATCCTGAATCCATGGATCCCTTATGTGTTATTTTGGGATTTCATTTTGGGGGCAATCCCTTTTTCATGACACAACTTTATTTGGAAACATATGACTTGGCATATGGCTTTCCAAATAAGCTCTCATGCCCTCTTTATTGTTATCATTTATCATTTTCCACTTTAAAGTAATTGCTCACAACATGTGTTTAACAATTTCTTTAAAGTAGGGGCATTGTATTGGCATTATTCTTTTGCAATTCATGTTTCATTGTGTGGTTTTCTTACTTCATGCAGTGCGTCTTTCTCTTTGTGGTGACATTGGGTGTGATGTCCTTCAAGAGTATGATCTCTCTTAGCATATTATATTCCTCTCAGTGGCTTGATGTGACACACTACATCCCCTAAGTTGTGAATCTTCTAGTCTTTGATTGGTCGTCTCTTGGAGACATTAGGCACAATGTTCTCTAAGTTAAGAACTTACATGAACTAAGAAAAACTACTTTGAGCATACTTTACACTATTTTTCACTTACAATATTTGTTATATGACCACCTTACATAACACACTTTTCTTTCTTGTGGTGCCATCTTGTTTGTTCATGGGTGTCAAGCATACAAAGCTTTGCTTTCCTTGTGAATCATTTTGTTCAAATTATGTGGCACCTTTTCAAAGTTATCAGGAGGTATAGATTTGGTATGGTTGTACGTATGGGAGCCAAACTTAGGCATGAATTTCCCATAGCCACTTGCTTGTCTACATGAGTGCATACCGACTGCGTGCATATGTGTCTTGCTGGGGACTCACCAAGTGGATGGCCTAAGATTCCACTAGCCCTTGTGAGGATGTGTTTTGTTTGCATAGTGGACATTATGTTCTACTTGTAAACATTCTTGGACAAACAACTTAGATCTGATCCACAACTTGCGGGACAAATTGTCGAGGCTTGATCCACCCCTTTTTTTTGTTTATATTTTCTTCTTTCTCTTTATCTTTGGCAATGTATTCTTTTGTCTCGTTGTTGTTCTTTACATCATTTTCATGTGTGTTCTTTTGTGCCTATGTTATTTTTACATAGGATCTTGATCCTGGTTTTTCATAAGATTTTGATCCTGGGGGCTTGCGCAAGCCTCTTGATTATTGTCATCCTATGTCACTAGCATTGGTACGTTTGGACCCTATTGATGTGAGTTTGAAGAAAGTTCATCCTATCACTAAAGTTGGGGCTAAATTTAGTGTATAAAAATGTATCCCTTTACATTTTCACACTTGTTTAGGCCCTCCCTGCTAAAATTGAGCTTCTTTATGCCTTATTTGGTCCTATTTTGCATCCAAAAACCTTATTTAATGCATCTTTCCAAGGATAATCCTAACACATATGTAATTTAACCAATCAAGATTTAATGATTTTGGTTTGTATGGCCTAGATTTAGTGATCTAGGACTCATACACCACCTTGGGCATGTGGGTCCCACCTAAGTTTCAGGGCTTAAACCCAAATTTAGCATAAAACATATCATTTCTTGAAATTTGGGTCCCAAGCCTAGCCTACTAGGACTCGCACGCCCCAACTGGCATATGTGTCTCGCTTGGCTTGGACCTAATTTTGAATTCAAATTCTTCGTGGGATTTTATTCTTCTAGATTTGATGTCGGCTTGTAGTGATGTAATTTCGGGAAATTTGGCATAAAAAATTATGAATACGAAGGTTATTTCACATATTTTCTCCTAGAAAGTTAAGTGATTTTATGGGAATTCAAGTGAGAGAATTACAATAGAATTCAAGAGAAGTCAATAGTGATTATCAAGCATTTTTGAGCATTATTCAAGATTGAAACATCATGTCAAAGTCATCATGCATCATTTTTATTTTTGAGCTAACATTTGTGATGTAGGTATCTTATGATTCAAGAAAGAATTCAAGTCAAGATCCTTAACATACAAGCAAGATTCAAGATCTAGATTCATGCTAACCATTACATACAAGATTGTAGCCTTTGTTACAAGGGTTTGGTGAGTTGCAACATAACTTACTAGTTCATTCATCATTCCTTCTTTTTATTTGATTTCATTTTAAGGTTTGATTACCAAAATGGGGTTTGACCAAGGAAAACCCATATCCACTAAGAATAAAAAAAAATTCCCTCTTTTTGATGTGTGATTTGTAGATATAGATTGAAGGTCCATTAAAGAGAAATATTGGAGAAATTTTTTCAAGTTGCAAGTTGTCAAAGTTGTCATCTACATTGCAAGATCACAGAAAGCCACCTACAGTTTGCAATTCAATATTTCAAAATTAGAGATTTGACAAGAGAGAAGCTATAGGAGAACATTAGAAGGATATCAAAATTTTAGATCAACCCTACTACTGGGACTAAATCACCACTTGAGGTGTATGAGTCCCAGTATACCTATTTTTAGGCATTTTTAGTAGATCCTAGTTTAGCAGTTCCAGATTCCTATTTCGGCTCGAAACCCTAAAATGTGACTAAATCACCCCCACTGGTGTATGAGTCCCAGTGTGCATTAAAAATTAGTATTTCCAGCATTTAAAACCTCAATTCAAGCCTCTTTAGTTTCCAGGTGCACCTTTGTCCTTTCTCAGTTCATTTCTTTGATTTTCAATTTCATACCTTGAGTTGCATTATTAGGATTACATATCATTGCATTTATTTATTTCCAATCCCTTGCTTGGTGGTGAATCTATTTTTAGTCGTTAATCACACCCTAGGACACCTTATTGTAGATCTTTTTCCATCATTTCATCCCTAGATTGAGATCTATAAGGTTTCATTGAATGAAACTTGGAGGAAATTGGTGGTTCTATCTCACAAAACATAGAGAGACAATTTTCTTCATTTCACACCCACAAAATTTGAATCAACATAACCAAAAACTAAACCACTACTACCATCAAAGGTGATACAATAATAACTTGTTCCTCTAAGATACCCAATCACCCATTTCACTACTACCTAATGCTATTTACTTGGATTTTCCATGTGTCTATTGACAACACCAACTACATGTGAAATATCTAGTCTTGTAGATACCATCACATACATTAAGCTTCCTAATGCATTAGCATATGGTACATGAGACATTATCCTTTTCTTCTTTATTGTTGACATAAACTTGAAAAAGCTTAAAATGAGAAACTAAAGGGATATTTACTGGTTTCACATTCTTCATATTGAATCTTACGAGGATCTTCTCCACATACTTTTGTTGCAATAAGAAAATATTACCATATTCCCCATCTCTATGTATTTATATGCCCAATTTTTTTTATATGCTCCGACATCCTTCATATCAAAAGTACTAGTCATCTGAGCCTTTAACCCATTGATCTCAACTATGCTTTTGCTTGCTACAAGAATATTGTCAGAATACCAATATAATGAATAAACCATTTTTAAAACTTTTAAAGTAAACAAAATGGTCATAATCACTCCTTGTAAAAATTTGGCTCACCATGAAGGAATCAAAATTCTTGTACCATTGCCTAGGAGACTGCTTTAGGCCATACAATGACTTTTTAAGTTTGCAAACAAATTTCTTGTTGATATCTTGAACAAGCCCTTCTAGTTGTTACATATATATCTCCTCATCTAAATCTCTATGTAAAACCACTATTATAACATCTAATTACTCCTACTCAAGATCAAGTAAAGCAACATGTACTAAAACAACTCGAATAGAAGCTAGCTTATCAACTAGTGACAAAATTTAATGAAAATCAATACCTTCCTTTTGAGAATACCTTGTTGCTACCAGTCTTATTTTTGTTAGAATTATGAAACAAGAACAAAACCATGAGCCACAAGATGAAACAATGAACAAATACACCTTCCACGTAAGAGATTTGCAAACAATATATGCAATATTCCTCAACAAGAAAATACTTACAAAAGAAAGAGACAATCAAGAAGATATGAAAGCTCAATATATTAATTAAAATGAGGGTTGAGTGCTTATAAGAGAAAAAACCTAAATGAGAAAGGGATAAAATCATGACAAGTGTCAACATCACATGAGATGAGACATAACGATCTAATATTAGCTCAACTAATAAAAGCATAAAGCACTCCTAAGTTTAACTTAAGTGCACGAGAATAAATTAGACTAATAATCTATTAAAGATTAATTAGTTATTATCTAATGCATGATAACTCTAACACTCCCCTTAAGATGAGCTTAGGGAGTAGCTAAAAATCCTAAAAATAGAATGCATGATGGGTTCTGGAAAACAAGGCCTGGTTAGGTACCCATGTACAAACAAAAGATCTCTATAATGTAGAGAAATAGAGAAAACCTCATGGGAAAAACTCTACTCCAAAAAGAGATGAAATCCAAGTGAAGGACTGAAAAAGCCTCCAAACAAGACAATGTCCTAAAAAATAGGAACATGTAGAACATCCAAAAGCATGAAGCTATAGACTGTTGTCGAATAAAGACTAATGTAATGTTGAAACAAGAACCTCTGCTGAAATAGATGACGATCAAGATCAAGAAGAAATGAATATGCATGAGTTCCCCCAATAACACTACTTGAATCAGATGAAAAAAAAAGGCAAACACCTAGAACTCGAAGATATAGATGGAAAAGTTACCAAAATTTTGAAGAACAGATCATGTGAAATTAGAAGGTTGCCTTCAAAAATAGGAATGCAATAATTTCGATATGGTAAATGTGCCATCTCACCAAAATGAATGGGTTATTAGCCATTGCGTGCGCCTAGTACATAGGAACAAATACTGTATACATAGGTCACTCCAACACAAAACCAAGGAAGTAGTAGCACCAACAATAGAAACCCCCCCATAATGCTGAAAATGGAGAGGCATGATAGGTACACTGAAACTAAATGCCAGAAAAAAAAGACATGAAGAAGAATCAGGAACATTTGAATGTACAAACATGAAAGTACCAACACATATAAAGGGTGTGAAAAAAAAAGTCACACATACATGAGGCTTTTGTCATGGAAGGGACACTCACTTGACAAAGGTAGGATGTCAAATAGAGGAAAAACATCAAACCCCTCGATGAAACTTTATAGAATAATGTGAGTACAATAAGGCACAAAGTGATGTGCAAAATCCCAAGAATCATGTGAAATACAAAGGCACTTTATTTCAGTGCATTTACATAAGAAGTGCATATAATGGGAGACCATAATGTCCAAAAAAGGACTAGATGTTGAAAATACAATTTTCTAACAAAAAAAGAGTAAAATAGTAGCTCCATGATGAAGTACATGAAAATACATGGACTTCAAAAAAATGACACCCAAAAAGGAGTTCGAATGTAGAAGATATGTCTCATCGAAGTCTCCAAAATGAGAACTGAACGTGAACAACATTGAGAAAACTAAATTATAGAAAAAAAAAAGAAGAAAAAATTGGAAACCACTTGCACCACCATGAAGAGAACAAAATTCTACCCCGTTTAAAAAAAAATTGCACTAAAAAATATCACCGTACGACTGAAATATGGCCTCTGGAAGATAGGTTGCAAAATTGAAAAACCCATTAGAGAGGGGCTAAGTAGAGAAAAAAGGAACTCCTGCACCAAATTTAGCCGAAATACCCTCAAATGTGGAGGTCCGCCAATTTTTGTAGTCTACGAAAAGAAACTCCTCCAACTAGATGCATGTGGATTCTATTTTGCAAAATATAAATTGCAAATATACTACCTTTTTATTTATTTTAAAAATAAAAAAAAGGACTAAACAAAATATATATATTTAAAAAAACACATTTTAACCCCCCCCCACCTAGTGGGGGCAGGGCCCGAGGGGCCATGGAATGGCAGGGGTGGTACCCTTTCGGGTATTGCACCCCACCATGGGGTTTAACATTTTTAAAAAATAAAATTTAAATAAAAACTTTTTTAGAAAAAACATGGGGCCTTTTTAAATAAGAATTTTCAATATTTATTTTATTTCATTTTTTATTTTTTATTTTGCAAGAAAAAAATATCAATATATATATATATATATAATTTTTTTTACCTCGATCTACGTGCTAGGGAGGCCGTGCGACTTGAATTTTTTTTTTGCCTCAGAAACTCCTGACATGGATTTTGGAAATTTGACAGGTGATCTTAAGGTTTTTGGGCCTTATGAGCACAATGCAAAACTTTATTTTCACTCAAAACACACCAAAAATGTAGCTACCCTTTGGATTTGAAAAAAAAACCACTTCAAACCCTCATAGATCTAGTTTCAAGAACCCAAATTAGGTGAAACAAAGGCCAAATTTGACTTTATCGATAGCTCTGAATCCAACAACAAGGTCCTTTTCACACAAAAATGCACCAAAAAATTCCCACCTCTAAAATTTACAAAGAAAAGCAAAGTAGATTTAGATCTGAAGCCTATAACCCTAGTCAAGAAGAAAAAAATATCATAAATTGAGAAGGGGTTCGATGAATCCATGCTCTAATACCATGTTAGAATTGTGAAACAAGCACAAAACCTTCTTGTACCATTTCCTAGGAGACTGCTTTAGGCCATACATTGACTTTTTGAGTTTGCAAACAAATTTATTTTGTGATCTTGAACAAACCCTTCTAGTTGTTCCATATATATCTCCTCATCTAAATATCCATGTAAAAACATTGTTTTAACATATAATCACTCCAAATCAAGATCAAGTAAAGAAACAAGTGCTAAACCAACCTGAATAGAGACTAGCTTAACAACTGGTGAAAAAAATTCATGAAAATCAATACCTTCCTTTTGAGAATACCTTTTTGCTACTAGTCTTGTTTTTGTTAGAATTATGAAACAAGCACAAAACCACAAGCCACAGGATCAAACAATAAACAAATACACCTTCCATGCAAGAGATCTGCAAACAATATATGCAATATTCCTCAACAAGAAAATACTTACAGAAGCAAGAGACAATCAAGAAGATATGAAAGATCGAGATATTAATTACAATGAGGGTTTAGTGCTTATAAGAGAAAAACCCTAAATGAGAAAGGGATTAGATCATGACAAATGTCAACATCACATGAGATGAGGAACAATGATCTAATATTAGCTCAACTAATAAAAGCATAAAGCATTCCTAAGTATAGCTTAAGTGCATGAGAATATATTAGACTAATAATAAATTAAAGATTAATTAATGATTAGCTAATGCATGATAAATCTAACAGTTTTGTACCTTTCAAATTTATCATCAACACCCTTTTTCAATTTGAATACCCATTTGCAACCAACAAATTTCCTACTCTTTGGAAGTTCTACCAGGTCCCATGTTTTATTCTTCTCCAAGGCATCCATTTATTCTTTCATTGCTATTTTCCATATAGCACTTTCAACACCATCCACTGCTTCCTAATAACAAATAGGTTCCCCATCATTAGAAATCAAAGAAACAGATGAAACATAATCATCATAAATTTTAGGTGGATTTCTAAATAGTGTAGATCTCCTTAGGTCTAGTTGTGGAATTTCCATATTTTCTTGTAGATTTTATGTGTCTCCATCTTCTTCTTTAAAAACTTCTTCTTGCTCCCTATTCTTTGTAGATGGAGGAGTTTCCATTTGAATTTGTTGATGTTGAGGTACTTTTTCCTATTTCAAATCAACTTCTACAATATCTAATTTTATGAGAGAAGATTCACCAAATACTACATGTCTACTAATAATGAATTTGTGGGTAGTAGGATCCCATAATCTATATCTCTTAATTCCATCGCCATAACCAACAAAGATATATTTCTTGGATTTAGGATCTAATTTAGAATGTTGATCTTTTGAAATATGAGAATATGCATGAAAACCAAAAAAAAACAATTTTGAACAATCACAAGAATGACCTGTCAATACCTCTTCAAGAATCTTAAAATCTATTAGAACTGATGGTGATTGATTTACCAAATAACATGTTGTAGAGACTAACACAAGGAAATAGGGTTCCACCTTTTAGGAGATGGAACTATTAGGGGGACCTATTTCACTCTTAGTTAATTAGGAAACCAAGATCCCTCAACCAATTGACTTGATTGAGGAATGGAATAGGATTAGGAAGGTTTCCTTAGGTGTGATTAAAGAGGGTTCACCACTAAGAAAATTCTTAGAAAGAAGGAAATGAAAACAATATGTAAATCTAACTACATAACCTATAAAATGAACTCTAAATCAGAAAAGTAAATTGAGGATGAACAAAGAAGCACATGGACGATGAAGATGACTGAACAAGACCAGAAAACTTTGAAAATTGTTGATCTTGATGTGCACTAGGACTCATACACAAGACTGGGTGATTTAGTCCTAGTTAGGGTTTTTGTGTTGAATCTAGAATCAACTGTTGACAAACCAGGATCTACATAAAACTACTAAAAAATAGGTATACTGGGAATTATACGTCCAAGGTGGCGATTTAGTCCCAATGTTAGGGTTTGAATAAAAATTTTGTAGCCTCGAGTGATTTTCTATAGCTTTTTTTTTTTCCAATCTTCAGGTTCGAAAAGTTTGAGTTATGAGATGTAGGTGAGTCTCCATGAAGATGACAACTTATTGTCAACTTTGACAACTTTCATTAATCTTGCAACTTTTTCTTCAAAGGGTCTTCAAGCTCCAAATTACCTAGATCTGCAATCATACATGAAGAGAGAATTTTTTTTAATTTTGTAGTGGATAGGGGTTTGCCTTGGTCAAACCCCGTTTTGGTAATCAAACCTTGAAATGAAATGAAATAGAAGGAAGGAATGATAAATGAACAATATGCAATGTTGCAACTCACCAAACCCTTGATATAAAGGCTGCAAACTTGTGTGAAACACTAGTAGAATTTGACAAATAAATGACTACGTGACTAAAAATTTTAGTCACGTGACTAACACTAGTAGAATTTGGCAAATAAATGACTAATTTTGTCATTTATAAGTGACTAATTTGGTCATCGGGTAAAATCACAACTAAATGACTAAATTAATGACTAATATCAGACAAATAAAAATGACTAAATAAATGACTATTAATCTATGCTTTTTTCTTTCAAATTTGATCATAATCCATAGAGCTTAAGCCCCCCTCATGGGACCCCTACCTAAGTAGTTCATTTGGCTGCCTAGGTTGCTTGGTGCACCAAAAATACCTATTGCACAGAAGGCATTGCCTCTTAGTGCAGTCTTAAGGCCTTCACATATTTTATAAAAAAATTAACATTTACATTCTTTAACTTTTATTACTTGTTATGTTAATGAATAATTAATGTTTTTAACTATGATTTGAAGCAAGTTTGATTTTCCTATTGTGTTAGCATGTCAAATGTATCAAAGAGAAATTGTGGTCAATTTCACTAATAAAATATGATTTAAACACTCCAGTTGCATTTTGAGGGCTATCTTGTAGACACTTTCATTTAAATAATACATATATATGATCAATTATTTCAATCCATTTGAATGGATCACTTAAGGAATCAAGAATCAATAGTGCTATTCCCATAGTCCAGCATGATGGGGTCAAAGAGGAAGCATTTTAGGGAGCCCTAACTTCACCACACCTAAGCCCAAGAGTGCGAAGTATGTTAGGGAGCCCTAATTTAGATTTGTCTGAATTTATTTCATTCCATTATTTAGCACTTATTATTAATTTTTTAAGCTAGCCACATGCAACTAGAATTTGTAGCACATCTATGCACAAACACATACTCTCTAACATATTAATCAGGGCAATCCTTGAACCTCCTTTAGGTGCAAGTCTTAGTATATTATATTCCTTTCTCTATATAGAATTGTCCCCCACTCGATCTCTCTTTCTTTTTCCTAATCTCTCCAAAGATCAATTAAACTATCATTTTTTTTATATATTAATTTAATTTATTCTATATAAGAATATATTAATTATTAATTATAATAATTTTATATTATAGAATACAATATATAATAATAATATAACCCTATAATAATAATAAAACCTATATATACTATTAAATATAATAATAAATATAATTATATTATATATAATTTAATCTTATTACTATTATATTAAATATATATAATATATTATATTAATTTTTTATGATTAAACAAATCTTAAACGTTCATCATTTTTTGTCATTTTTTTGGTTGCTTTTCACCATTTTGTGCTACTTTTTCCGCCACTATTGGTTTCCTCTCCTCCAAACTCTTCCTCACTAGTATTGACCTTTCACTTCTCCAATTTGGCGAGTTGCAGCCCTGAAAATAAGGTTTAGAGCGATGGTTTTAGAGTATGTTTATTAAAATGAAAATTACCACCAAGTTCCTAATAATGTGCACATTTAGGTTTTGACATTATGACATCTTTTACCCTAGGTACACAGTCTAGTGAAAATTTATTTTACGAATGTCCATACCTTGTTCCAAAGCTCCCATTTCCATGTAGGTAGGATGCTTGCAAAGGCAAAGTATATGCTAGCATAGGTGGTGAATGGCATTTTCTGTTTGGCGCAAACAACCTAAAAGCGAGTTTTGACATTTGTGTTTCACCAAACACTGATGTTGAATCTTTGGAAAAATGAATTGTAGAAGAATGGGCACTTGCTTCACGCAATATGACATTTCAGGTTTGAAGATCACTATTGAATATTGCCTTTACCCTTTACTGTGTTATATGTTTGAGTTTGATGTATTTTTATGTTTAGTTCTGAGATAAAGTTCTATCAGTGAGGGTTTGATCAATATATTGTTAAGCTGAGACTAGTTTGCAACAAGATATGATTTTATAAAACCGTGGAAAACCAAATCAATATGCATCTCAAGTAAGATACTAAGAAGGGATAATCAAAGACATGGTTTTTCAAATGCAAAAAAAAATGTCTCTCTACATTATATTAGGGATATTCAAGTGGTTAGTCAAATAGGTTAACTTAAAATTACAAGCCTCTTTAGCTCAGGGTAAAAGGATGGGAAATTTTCCCAAAATATTTTGTAAATAATTTAGGTGGTTCACAATAATTGATAGTTCTCCAACCTTGTAGGGCAGAGGTTGCTTGATACTGATTAACAAACAATCACTACCTCTCTTGAGTATATTCATAATTTGATGGTAGAGCTTTTTAGTGTTCACTCAAATCCATGTAAATTGGTGTTATTTACTATTAGGCATGTTTGCAAATATTTTTAATCATATTCTACTAGATGAATCAATCAAATCAAAGCTATATACATATATTTTCTTGGATCCTTGTTCCAAAGCGACGAGTAGGCAAATGTTGAAAAAAGTTGCAAAGTTTGGCTTCACACCTACCAATACAATATCCATACAATATCTACATTATGTGTTGAATTACGGAATATGTTATGCATACCCATACAATATATTTTCCCAGCCCAATCCTCTCCTCCAACAACCCCTCACTGCTAATAAAAAAATATCCCCTACTCTAAAATGGGCAAACCCTATTCATTACCTACAACAGTTACATTTCCCAAAAATGGAAGACAACCAAAATCCTATTTTTAGAACTAACAAGAACGTGGGAAATATTCAACATTAATTTGTGTATCATACATCAAGAAGGAATTATAAAAGGCACAATTTTAGTTTGATTCATGTAACCCTATTCAAGATAAATCTGTCAATTTTCTCTTCATTGATATAATAAATGTTGCATTTCTCTGCTCCTAAATTTAAAATATAACTGTGGATTATCAAGCCTTCAAAATATAGAAAAATTGGTTATCTTTTTCTCAGTGATGAACCTTATAGAAGGTATATTGCTAGTTCTACTTACTGCTTACTCTTCTTAGCTACATATAATCTCTAAACCATAGGATTCTCTCTCAATCATACCAAATTTAATAATGAATTAATCATTATCCATCAATAAATTCCCATAACAGACATCTAGACCTTCTCATTCTAGAGGTTACAGGTTGTTGCTAAAATGTAAATCCAAACTAAAAACATACTGGAGAAGCCACATTGCCCTTTTCTCAGTTTGCCAATTATTGCTGATTTAGTATGTAGATAGGTTATAGCTATTGGATCCCAGCTCTAATATGACCCCCATGGCCTATACTGTCCCAGAAAGAATACTATAGTTAAAGAGAGGAAATTATAGATAAATGGTGGGATAGCCCCAATTTTCAATTGATAAGCCAATTTGAATTGGAAGGATGTGGGTTGGAATTCTAACTTGGGCACTAAATTTAGGCCTACTTCTTTCTTCCAACAGGCTATGGGATTCCCTAAAGTATTGATTTTACTTATTGAAGTATAAAATATTGATCAAATTATGAACTTATAATTGCTTTTTTACATTGGTTGTGGTTTAGGTATTGGAAGGGAAAATCCTGACTACTTAGCTACAATAGATGTGGATCCAAAGTCATCCTCTTATTCTAAGGTAATACATCATTTTCCTATAGCTCATCTAGGCGATGAGTTGCATCACTTTGGATGGAATGCATGCAACTCTTGACATGGGGATCCTTCTACTCAAAAGTGTTACCTCATATTACCATCACTATTGTAAGTAGCTTCTGATGGATTATAGTGCAATTCATGTTCCCACAAATGGTCTCGTGTGAACTTGTGAAGAGCCTGTAAAAGGATTTGTTGAAACATTTAACAAATAGAATTCCCCTTTCTGATTTCTTATTGTTTTGATTATACCTTAGAAAGGTTATGCAACAATTTTTTTGAAAATTTGATTGCTAATATTTTGGTTTTTAGTTCACATATGAACCTAGTTTCAATGATACAAAATATTACTTTACGTGCATAATACAAAAATTGTAGTCTTTTGAATTTATGAATAACACAAAACTTCATGTGCAGGTCCTCTCGTATCTATATTGTTGATACGAGAGACAATCCAAGGGCACTAGTCCTTCAAAAAGCCATTGAGCCAGAGACTATCTTGGATAAAACAAATTTGGCTTTTCCTCATACTGCTCACTACCTTGCATCTGGAGACATTTTGATCTCATGTATGGGTGACAAAGATAACAATGCAGAAGGTGCCAATTTCTTGATTTTAGATTCACATTTCAATGTGAAAGAAAGGTAATATATCCAGTGCCAGAATTATACATATCACAAACATATATGCATTGCAATTCATTCTAGATATAGGACTAATCACAGTTCCAATCTAGTTTTCAATTTCTGAAGTACTTTATATGACATATGGAGTACATGAAATTGCTTTTAGGTAATCTCTTCTTGCATCAATATTTTTTATTTCCATTTCTCAGGCTATTTTATTTTATATTTGAAAAAATAATGCATCATGAAAGATCATGAATTATATAGTACAAGTCGAACCAAAAATTCTCTGCATAGATTTCTTGACATCACTTGGACATTAGCATCTAGTAGTATTTGAGAAACTTGAATCTAACCAGAAAAGAAAATACGAATTGTGGTAAGCCAATTCAATACAAGAGGAAATAAATTACATAGTATACAAATTGACAATGGAATACAAGAGTGTAAATAAGAGTTACTAGAAAACGTGGAACTATTTTTACAATTTTAGAATATAAAAATACAAATTTGACATTTTTATGACATGAAATTATGATGTTCAATTCATAGACCTATAAATAGGAATACTGATCTAGGATTGAATGATTGTGCATCAAAATTGTAGCTTGCACCATGTACCAACTTGAGTCCTTTACAAGGTAGTCGATGGAAATGATATAGAAAACATGTAGATCTTGATGTTGCTAATTAGTTATTTTTCCATGTTGTATCCTTCAAAACAAAGCAACCTTTTGACTAGATGAAAAATTGAAAAGATAGTTGAAAGATAGTGTTTTTGGAGTCACTAGTAGTAACATTTATCAATCAATGAAATAGTCAGCGTTAGCAAGAAAAGTGGGTCATAGAACCGAGTTCTGAGCCCTAGGAATTCTTAAGAGTTGTATCTATACCCCAGTGACAAAAATAATAGAGTAGTCAGAGGTTATGTGCCACAAAATATTATAATGTGGCACTTAACTAGAATCAGATATACATTAGACAATAGTAAAAGATCAATTTGAATTATCACCAATAATTAATGTTGCAGGGAGATGCATTTCTGACCCCCTGGGACATCTTTTGGGGACTCAGACTCATGGGAAACACATGTGGAGATGTCCCTGCTTGTAGGAAACATCCCACCCATGTTTCCTCAAGTTCTCAGTTAAAAATAAAAAATAAAAAACCCTACATCATGTGGTATAGGTGGTACAAGGGTGATTTAATAACTAAAACCTATAGTTTGATTGATTCAAAGGTGGTTTTTGGCTTTAGAGTGGTTTTAATGATTTAAACTAATGTTTTGACTGGGTTTAGAGTGGTTTTGGTGAGTAAAATCCCATGGTTTCAAAGAGGGGTGGTTTTGGTTCAAAGATTCACCACTTCAACAAGCTATGTATCATGAATTCTAATTAAAAAAAATGGCTTATTTTGATTCTAAATCCCTTAATTTGGAAAATATTCTAATAAAAAAATGGTATCTCCAAGTACCCCCATCTCCTACTTTTCAAAAATAGGCGTATTGATACTGGTACCAATAACAGTACTAGTCCTTTGGCAACCATGCCAATAATGTCCTTTATATATTATATTCACATAATCTGATACAACATAGTCTTATCTGAATACTCGTCTTTCTTATTTCTCCTTACTTTCTTACATATATCTTATTCCTTTCTTATATTTGACTTATTTCATCTATCTCTACATCTCACAATATCTTACTATTTGTACATATACATGATATTGAGGACTTGTCTCTTACAATATACCTTCTATAATGGAAAATATGGCATTCCTCATTATTTCGTAGATAACCCCAATAGATCAAGTATTTGGAAGAAACATAACAACACATCATTCTGTCATAAACTACTGTCAAACTCAAATTACAAACACACTCAACAACAATCCTGACTTCTGGACCTTTTTTGGTAATCTCTCATGCAATATGCACTCACTCACTTCATTTAACTCTTCCTCTTTACAATTTTCAAAATATCACAATCCCAAAAACCCTTATCTCTAACTTGAACTGAGTATTTATCCTCACAGTTCTTGTCCATTACAAAAGAGAAGGATAACTGGTGGGGAAGATGAAATGATTCACCTTCCAATCATTACAAGATTTCAGACATTGAGATGGAATCTACCAAGATATAAAACTCTAGATGGATGAAATGTAGTATATGTCTAATTAATTTATGAAGTCTTAATGAAATGGATCTTGTGAATCATCTATATACACCTGAAAATGGTCATCACATTTAGTTAATTAAATACAACCTATTTAATTAATGCTTCAACTACATATAAATAAGGTCTTACTTTATTTATTTTTTTCACTTTCCTTTTAATTCTTCTTATTCATATTCTTCTAAATAATTAAATTAAAAAAATACCCTAAACATGTTTATTTAATTAATCTTCCCTAATCCTGATTAAGAATTAGAGCACATTTCTACAAATTTTTGTGTGCCACCTCATAAAGGTCACATGCAAATAAATAAGCCTAATTATTAATTTGCATTATCCTCACACACTTCCACCAATGAGAAAAAGCACATGGCTTTATTCCCCCACACTTCCAACAAATTTGGAGCACATGGGTCTTTGTTTCACACACTTGGGAATCCCATACATTTGGTATGCTTCCAATTGGTCAAAGGATTCTCTCCACACACATGGCATGTTGTCCTTGGTCAAGGGGACAACATCCTGATTCCTTTCATCTCCACCGTCTATTATTTCTCCTTCGAATCTAGACCGTTGGTAGGTGCCAAGTCACAAAATGCTTGAGAAACACTATAAATACACCCTCTTTCCTTTGCATTTCCATCCACCTTTTGAGTAATGTTATAATGCTATTTTGAGATACAAATTGGAATAGTGTTATAATGCCAATTTTCATCCACACTTTGAGTATTGTTACCATGCAGGTTTTTCGTAGGAGCTTAGAGCTTTCATGGAGTCTTATACTTATTTTTCATATCATGTGTTACTTTGCATTCTCATCTTAGATTAATTAATTGCTTCATAGTTACATTTTATCATCCCCATTGCATCATAGTTACATTTTAGGTTAGTTTGTTTTATGTTTGCACTTGAGCATATGCATAATCATGGATAGTTCACTATAGTTTCATATCATCTCAATATTCTCCACTTGTTCATTCATCATCAACATCATCCTTTTTTTATATTTGCATCCATTATCCTTTCCATCACTTTGTTTCATTTAGAAGCATACCACTAATCATTCTAGCACACATTTGCACATAGAAATCATCTTAGCTTGCATATTAAGCATCAAATATTGTTTTCTAGGTAGTCATTTTAACAACCTTTGTGCCCATAGAAATATGAGGGCCAAACGGTTTAATAAATCCCTAGAAATAGAGAACAATGATACATATTTGAAAGATTTGATTGTATTACAAATAGAGTAGTTTTACTTGCTTCAAACTTTGAATGTAAACCGTCTAATTAAGGTTTGTGGTGACATTAGAATATACCTCTCCACATTCAACACACACACAAAATGGCGCCCACCATGGGGCCTTTGCCTCACTTATTACTAATTTTTTTGATGATTTCATGATTGTAGGTTTAAGGTTTATGACCTGGGAACGTTTTGCACCGGTTTGGAGGCAATTCTGAGCTGTTTTGAGGCATTTCTAGGCTATTTTTAGAGTTTTGGCGCCTCTTGTATCTATTTTGGCGCCTCTTGCAAGCAGTGCAAAGACCATTTTCAGCTGTTTTGAGACCATTCTGGCTTGTTCTAAGAGTTTTGGTGCCTCTTGTACTTGTTTTGGTGCCTCTTTCAAGTTGTCCCAAGACTGTTTTCACCTGTTCCAGGACCATTCTGGGCCACTTTCAGAGTTTTGGTGCCTCTTGCACCTATTTTGGCACCTCTTGTTAGAGTTTTGGTGCCTCTTGCAAGTTATTCTGAGACTGTTTTCACCTATTTCGGGACCATTTTAGGCCACTTTTAGAGTTTTGGTGCCTCTTTCACCTATTTTGGTGCCTCTTGTCAGAGTTTTGGCACCTCTTACATCTTCTTCCGGGACCCTTTTCACCTATTTTGAGACCATTCTGCACTATTTTTAGAGTCTTGGCACCTCTTGTCTCTATTTTGGAGCCTCTTGTCTCTGTTTTGGCGCCTCTTACAGTTTTTCACCAAAATTAGAAACTCACATTCTGTGTTGTGCATTTGTAGGTTTTCCTAGACTCACTGTCAGAGACTCAAAACATAAACTACTAACATATTGCAGGGGCTAGACGTTATTTACTTGTTTCCTTTGGTTAAGATAGGAACGTAGCTTAAGTAAAGGGATAATGAACATCATGTTTCCTTTTGGTTAAGTTAGGAACATAGCTTAATTAAAGGAAAATGAACACCATGTATTTTGTATGTGATGAATGGTAGGCATATGCTCTCCCCTTAACTAGGTGATCCAAAAAGCTACACCCATTCTTGTTTATCTCCAGGTGTAAGTGGAGTATATGGCATGAGTTCTCTCTTTATTCATGCAAAATAAAGATTGATCAAACTATGGATATACTTGCTTGCTTTTGTTTATCCTAGAGGGCTTGCCTTGTGGGAAAAAGTAATCACCTAAGGGAATGATGCAACCGGTAACATGCTAAAGCCAAGCAACTTCCAATCGGGATATAAATGTGGATACTTGAGGAAAGTTCAAGTATCACGAGGATAATTCTGATGAGATGGATCGAAAGGGACTCTCGCCGCATGGATTATCCCCCATGAAGAAGATTCTCACATTAAAACCCTTGTTGTAGATTTTCCAAAATATTTTATCTATTCTTTGGTGCAGCAACGGTTGTTGCCAAGGCATCCACATTCTCATAGTTTTTAGTAGAGGTGATTAGTTCACCATGGGAGTTTCATGGGGACTGGAAGCTTGGTTGGCCTGAGAAGAGAGTGCATTGTAAGGGGGAGCCTGTGCAACCAAGCTTCTGAATTCACCCACTAAAGATAGTGCAGGGTGCTGTCATAATAGTGGTTTACAATTCCTGAGAGGAATGAATTTTAGCTGAAATCACATATTTTTAGAAAATATAATGATTTAACCCTTAAAAATTTCCATTTTAAGGATTCCAATTGAAGAGGGTTTCATCAAATCACCTTAGATCAAACCCCCTTGGATAGAACCTTGCTAGTTTTAAACCATACCTATAAATGCGTCTCCTTTACACCTATCAAAATGCTGATAAAAAATCACTTTTGATTTAGATTTTGGGGGATCAAATGAATTCATTTAAAATTTATTTCAAATGATTATGGTATTCCTTAGAACAAGCTATCCAATGAATATAATTTTAATATGTTTTGGTTTTGTTATGTATTTGTTTTTTAAGTTTTATTAAACATCGTTTTTCATCGAAAATGAATTTCTTTGTTCTTCACATGTGGAAAAATAGAAGACTATCAAAAAAAATTGAAAAATATGTGTGCACTAGATATTGAAGTCCTTGATCCAACAAAAAAAAATAAATTTTGACATATACAAAAGTTAGCGTTATAGTTGAATTATAATTCATTTGACTTTGAAACTTGATTAAAGAAAAATATTCAATAAAAACTATCTAACCAAGTGGAAGCACTAGATATCAAAGTTACAAATCTAAATTTTAAAGAATTAGAATTTTATCCTTCATAAAAAAAGGGGGATTTGCTATTTTCGGGAGATGGAAAAGAAGTGCAATTTGATTCCAAAAATTTTGAAAAAAATATTTTTAGAATCTACAGACAAAATTTGATGAGACTCTAGTTTGCACCATCTTCAAATTCCTCACAGTTTAGCCACTATAGGTGCCCGAATGTGAAGATTTAGTTAAAAATAATAATTTTAGTGTCCAGTTTGGCCAAAAATTGTAAACCACTATTATGGGATCACCCTGCAGTTGGGGTAAAACCCACGTGGAATCTAAAAGAATATAGTATTACACAACCTTAGGAGTGTATGTTCTGCTTGATGTGTCTTCAAAACGAAACTCAAACAAAACACCACCAAAAACATTACATTTTGAAAGAGAAAACCTTGATTCAGAACAATATTCATTGAGGTAGACAAGTCGGTAACTTAGGTACATCCATCTTTAGAAAATCAGTCCTTCCAATAGTGCTCAAACTTTCCTTAGGCAAAACAGAGTCAGAATATGTGGTTTACACAATGATTTCACGAAAGGTCAAGAATAGAAAACCAAAGATCAAACCTCTTAGTCCAAAATAACATCAAAAACGTTTGTCTATGCTCTACGACTTTAGAGAAAGGTTAACCTTCAATTTTTACAAGAAAGCTTGTAAGAACAATCTAGAGTCATACATGATGTACTATTGTCAAAATCCAAGACTTTTCCAACATTTTGAGTACCTTAATTACACCTCTTGAATCAAAACTTTGAGTCCAAGATCATTCCTTAGATACCTTAGAAGTCTAAACGTGTTGAAATGAACCTATACAAGTGGTACTTTTCAAACTAAACCTAGATCCAAACATTTCAAGGTGCATAGATCATCAATATCTATCACATTTTTGCTTACCTAGTTTCATCTTCAATATTTTTCATCCTTTAATCATGAAACTATGTCATGCAATCAAATCAAACTTAGTCTAATCAATAAAATTTGTCATTCTATTTGACTTAGTTGTAATCCTTGGCACTATTTCAAACTTAGATCAAAGCTTAGTCTAAATCATAACACTTGTATGCCCGTCCAAACAAGATCACAAAAGAGAAGACTCGAGGACAAGGAACTTGGAACACCCAACTTTGAAACAGAAAATATAGGAAGTCCAAGTAGTGAAACTTTTGATAGTGAAACTCCCAACATTGAAACTCCAAACGTTGAAACTCAAAATAGTGAAATCCAAACCACCATGGCTGAAATAGATGAGGATCAATTGAATGCTTTAGCTCATCAAATGAAAAATATTCAACAACAAATCTGGGATATGCAAGGTGAAACAACCACAAAAAGACATTTGCTGCCACACATCTATTCCTATCCATCTGATAGAAATATGGATATGACACCTTCTCCACCAACAACTACATCATCTAGGTTCAATATCTTTGAATTTTTGAAAAAGTTAAATGAGAAGCCCAAATCTCAATCCTCGAACACAAATGATATTGAACAATCTTACCATGTCATGCATCTAGCATCATCTCCCATAAGCCAAAATAAATCTCAGGATTCTTTCACCCAAGTTAACGATGCCATTCAACCACCTTATTTTATCATATCTTCTACATCCAATGATTCATGTCAATCTCTCGGTCTAAACCATGCTATCATAGACCCATCTACACGTCAAGATCAAAGCATTCTTTCCACTTCATCCAATGATACCAAAATTCCACAAGTTCTCCCAATCTTTGACCAAGACCACATCTCTCAAGAATTCTATGATGATCCCCTCCTTTCACTTTTCATCCACAAGGATTCCCTTCCATCTCAAGATAAAAGTATCCTTCCAAGTCCTTCAACTCCATCTAATAAATCCATACCTTCTCCAAATTCCATTGCATCCTAGGAGCATGATAGTTCTTCCATCCTATCTAATGTTGTCCTATTGCTTGATGATCAAGATATGCTTTCTACAAAATCTCATTATTCCCTTCCTCATCAAGATCAAGATATGCTTCCATCCAAGGATATCCCTTCATTCCCTGAGGATGTTCATCCTTCTCAAGATCAATATATGCCTTTCACACCATTACATGATGATTTTGTACCTAATGAAGAGCAAGCTACTCCATCTCCCACATGTCGTGATCCTCTTCCAAGTCAAGATCAAAGTACCCCATCATCCCCATGTCAAGGTCATATCACACCTATGCAAGCTATCCATGAACCCCACACCTACAAATTGGGATCCTCCACCTTCATCCACTCTGGTTTACTTCCAACACTTATCAGGTTTTATCCATATCATATCATCCCAAAAATGGAATTGTGTCTTGTTTCACAAACAATAAATATCCCATTGGTAAACAAATGTGTCAAAGTATGAACTACAAAGGAAAAGGATTAGGCATTCATGAACCAAATATCCTAGAAACCCTTTTTTTCTCAACAAAATCCATATTATCATAGCCTTGGTTATATGCCTAAGTATCCTAGTCCTTCAAACCTTCCATATATCTTAGGTCCTCATCCTAATCCACCAAACCTTCCATCTATCCTAGGTCCTCATCCTAGTCTATCAAACCTTCCCTCTATCCTAGGTCCATATCCTATTCCTCAAGAACAACAAAGGCACACATCCTTGATGTCCTTTCAAAATTATACCACCAACAACTCATCCATGATACCTCCATACCATTCATCTCCATCCATCTCTTGGAAGTAATTTGGGTGCCAAATGTCAAAAGCTTCCATATCAAAATTCACATGTATCAAAGGATCAACATGTCTCCTCAAAAAGGCATACAAAATTAAAAGAAAATTTGATCCAAAATCAAAGGAAAAATAAAAAAGGACACAAAAGCCCATCAAAGCAAAAAGAACAAATTCCAAGACCACAAAGGTCTAATAATCAAAGAGAAAAGTCTCAAAGTGGCCCACAAAGCAAATATCAAAGTCAAAAATCATGTGGATTCCAAAAATTCTCATAGAAGCAATGAAATCTAAACCAACACCCAAATTTGCTAATCCAAAAGCTTCCTCCAATATTCCATATAAAAGCCTATCACCTTCCAAATTCATTTTTCCTCCATCACTTCATCACCCTTCAAGGTGTGTGCCAATGTTGATCTTGCCATCCATTCCATCTATCCATCAATAAACCTTTCAACCTCCTATCCATTATCCCATCATACCCTAAATATGCCAACATTTAGAAGTCCAATTTCCCATTTCCATGGTTTATTAGAGCATGTATTCAAGAGATATTTGGTTATGAAACTTGATGCTTAAGTCCTTCCATCTCCCTATCATCCATATCCTATTTTCCATATTCCTCTTGCACTCTACACTTGGGGGGAAAGTTTCGTCCATCTTGTCATTCCTTACATTTCCACCTTTGATCTTGACAAGGTTAAGGATCTTCTTGAAGATCATATATATTATCCTATACACTCTATCCATATCTTCTGTACCATATCTTTCATCCTATCCATAGTCCATCATTCTTACTAGATACATCCTTTTTCTCGTCTTTGGTCTTGATGAGGAATAGGAGCAAAATACTTGGACCTTCTGCCCGTATCTTATCTAGCTGATCTTGATCATCCCATTCATTATCCTTATGCTTTCATTCTTCCATTCCATATCTCCTAGCTTATCAAAATCCATGTCATCATGTCCTTTTGCAACCATGAGTTTTATCATGCAAATCATATTTGAGCCTAGTTGTAAAACATTATCCAATCCTCATATCTTTTGTCAATCAATCATCAACAATCATCAATCTTATCATACTTAGAGGAAATTAGTTATCTGAAGTACTTATCGTCACAATGCCTTATGGAATCGATCATTCCTGGAATCTTAATACATCAACCATTATCATCTTTTGACAAAAGATATGTTGCTTGTGTGACATGTTTTGCAGTGAATCTTTCATTTTGATCTATCATTTATCCATGGTTGCATTATCTCTATTGTGGGGAATCTTGTTCCTTCAATCGGTCATATCATATCATTCATCCATCTATCTTGGGCTACGTGATTTGCTCTGCAGTGTTTATCCATCATGCTTCCATCTTTGCATTTGTCACGCTTCCATGTTCACATCATAGCTTGATCCAGTGTTTGTATCATGGTATCCCCTAACATTACTCGGCCCATTCTACAAATCAGTTTGTCTTATCACATCACACTGGGGTCATGCCCTACATTGGATTGGATTCTTGTACATTCTCAAGGTCGAAAAATAAAAAATCCAAAAACATTCAAAACATATCGAAATCCAAAAACATTCAAAACATATCAAAATCCAAAAAAATTCAAAACATATCAAAATCCAAAAAAATTCAAAACATATCAAAATCCAAAAACAGGTCAAAAATTCAAAAAGTCAAAAACATGGTTTTCATTCGAACTACGTTGTCTTTGAGCTTTGAATGTAGGCAAGGGTGATCTTTGATTATCCCCTGAGACATTTATTCCATTCTTCTAGGGATCCATCATAATAAATTGGCATTTCATCATGTTCATGCTTTCATCTTGTAAATATTGGTCAAGTTGTCAGTCGAACTACGTGGTCTTTGCATGTATAACATAGGCAAGGCTAATCTATTGATTAGCCCTTGAGGCCCCTAGGATAGGTCTTTAGGTTAGTTCTTGGTCGTCATGGTCGTGTCTCACCCTAGACTCAAGGCAAAATCCTGCACTCACTAGGGGCAAATAAACTCTGAGATTGAATCAATAGGAAAACAGTCGTTGGACCAATGTTACAAACACAAACTTCAAATGGATGGTGATCTTTCTGAATCAAGGGTTTATCATATTAAACATGAAAGTTCAAATTGTTCTACTTTGATTTTTGTTATCATATCTCTAGAGCCCCTCGATGATGTATCGAACTAGAGGAGCAAGGAAAGAATATGATTTTTCTTTGTCTACTATCTGTGAGTTGATCATTATTACTGTGCAAGTTGTCATGAGATGTGCGCTACAAAGTATCACTAATGACATTCTAAATTTGAATAGGAAAAAGATTAACTCTTGTCTATTTACGCAAGTGATGCTCAGGTCATCTCAATTTAATTATACTTAGATGCTTGTGTTAACTTGCAATTTTAAAACATCATGAAAGTAGTACTCAGGTCATCTTGGTCTAAACTATGCCATCGATGCTTGTACTTACTTTCAAAATTTTAAAGGACCAATGATGATAAAAAATCGCGACAAATTGGTTAATACAAATGACAACTTTTGAAAATGAGATTTGCATAGTTAAGTTAGATTGCATCCATGTTAGCATTCATTTGTATCTATAAGGTTTCCAAAGCTACAACAATTTCACAATGAGGTTATCTCTCTTATCAATGGATTGAGTACACTTGACATTAAACAAAAACTTGTCATTTTCATATAGTTACAACATCACTCATCCATTCATGCATCACATTATAATATTTACATCAGAAAACACAAATTTTTTTTGCATCGCATCTCATTTGCATAATCAAAATCATTTCATATAGTGGCATTAGGGAAGTGGTTCACTAAGCTTAAATGAGTGAGTCTCTTCTAATTTCCAAAAGAATTGGGAAATATGTCAGGTTTTGTGAAGTTTAACTTAATTAATGATCAACTGACGACAACCTTCCCACAACTCTTGGAAGTTGGACAGAATCACTCATTTAAGCTTAAGGACCCTAGAACATAATCATTTGCATAATCATTTGCATCACATAATCATCATTCATCATTAAAAAACATCACATATCATTTGCATCACATCCATACATATTCAACATAATCATCACATGGAACATAATACATCATTTTCATAATCAAATCCATCATCCATGAAGCATATTCATATCATCATTGCATGCATCACAAATAAATCATCATGGTCATCATCACATATAAACATCACATAAACATCAACAAAAATATGCATCGTCATGTGATCATTTCATACACCATTTACTCATCCATTGCATCATTTATTTTCATTAGAAAAGAACAGAAACATAAAATCCATCACATACATCATATAAGCATCATTCATAAAAACATCCTAGGATCATAACACATCAGTTTTATCGTCATTTGCATCCATAGCACATCATATCATCATCATCATCATAAAATAGAAATCAAATGCATCCATCATAATCATCATGATCATCATTATATGAACATCATAGTCACATAGATCGATCATAATCATCGCTACATATCATATAACATAAAAAATCATAATGTCAAAGTGTACAAGGATATCCCAAAGTATGGAGAGACATCAACATCAAAAGTGGCACTGTATTATAATGTCTCAAATCAAGAGGTACATCATCAATGTCTCAACTGAATCAGTGTATAGATCAGGCCTCAGTACATCATCAAGTCTCAGTACATTAATCAATCCCATATTGGGGCATATTAATCAATCAGAGAATTCAAACCACATCACCTAATCAAATCAGAATCCACCTGCACCAGATGCAAAAATCTTCCTATGATCATAACATATCGCAAATCAGCAATCTTATCAATAAATCAACCTCACCTATCATGAGGTTCATCAATCAACTCAACCTCTCCTATCATGAGGTGCATCAAATCAATCAACCTCGCCTATCATGAGGTTCAATCAATCAATCAACCTTTCCTATCATGAGGTTCATCAATCAATCGATTCAACCTCGCCTATCATGAGGTTCATCAATCAACTCAACCTTTCCTATCATGAGGTTCATCAATCAACTCAACCTCGCCTATTATGAGGTTCATCAATCAATCAAGCTATCATTGATCCTCGCCTATCATGAGGTAAATCATCAATCTATCATTGATCCTCACCTTTCATGAGGTCAATCATCAATCTATCATTGATCCTCGCCTATCATGAGGTCAATCATCAATCCTATCATTGATCCTCGCCTATAATGAGGTCAATCATCATCATCCTATCATTGATCCTCACCTATCATGAGGTCAATTTTTCTATCAACATCATCAAATCAAACAATCGATTGAATGCAATCATCAAACATCAAACACAAGGAGGCATAGCATGACAACATGTAATCAACTGGCGGAATTAGTATTTCTTTATCGGGAGATAAATCATCTCTACATCATATCATCATCAAATCATCAAAAAACATCAAATTTTTTCAAGAACTCCAAAATTCACCAATTTATCTCCCGAGGGGGCATATATCTGTCAATACTTGAAATTCAAAGGCTGGGGCATCAAAATCTCACATCATCTGAGCATCGACATCAAAATCTTCTTTGAAGTAACGTGTAAACACATCACTTCAAAGAGGGGAAAAATGTATACACCTGAAAATGGTCATCACATTCAATTAATTAAACGCAACCTATTTAATTAATGCTTCAACTACATATAAATAAGGTCTTACTTTATTTATATTGTTCACTTTCCTTTCAATTCTTCTAATTCACATTCTTCTAAATAATTAAATAAATAAAATACCCTAAACGTGTTTATTTAATTAATCTTCCCTAATCCTGATTAAGAATTAGAGCACATTTCTACAACTTTTTGTGTGCCACCTCATAAAGGTCACATGCAAATAAATAAGCCTAATTATTAATTCGCATTATCCTCACACACTTCCACCAATGAGAAAAATCACATGGCTTTATTCCCCCACACTTCCAACAAATTTGGAGCACATGGGTCTTTGTTTCACACACTTGGGAATCCCATACATTTGGCATGCTTCCAATTGGTCAAAGGATTCTCTCCACACACATGGCATGTTGTCCTTGGTCAAGGGGACAACATCCTGATTCCTTTCATCTCCACCATCTATTATTTCTCCTTCGAATCTAGACCGTTGATAGGTGCCACCTCACAAAATGCTTGAGAAACCCTATAAATACACCCTCTTTCCTTTGAATTTTCATCCACCTTTTGAGTAATGGTATAATGCTATTTTGAGATACAAATTAGAATAGTGTTATAATGCCATTTTTCATCCACACTTTGAGTATTGTTACCATGTAGGTTTTTCGTAGGAGCTTGGAGCTTTCATTGAGTCGTATACTTAGTTTTCATATCATGTGTTACTTTGCATTCTCATCTTAGATTAATTAATTGCTTCATAGTTACATTTTATCATCCCCACTGCATCATAGTTACATTTTAGGTTAGTTTGTTTTATGTTTGCATTTGAGCATATGCATAATCATGGATAGTTCACTATAGTTTCATATCATCTCACTCATCTCCACTTGTTCATTCATCATTAACATCATCCTTCATTTATCTTTGCATCCGTTATCCTTTCCATCATTTTGTTTCATTTAGAAGCATACCACTAATCATTCCAGCACACATTTGCACATAGAAATCATCTTAGGTTGTATATTAAGCATCAACTCTCATTTTCTAGGTAGTAATTTTAACAACCTTTGTGCCCATATAAATCTGAGGGCCAAACAGTTTAATAAATCCCTAGAAATAGAGGACAATGATACATATTTGAAAGATTTGATTGTATTACAAATAGAGTAGTTTTACTTGCTTCAAACTTTGAATGTAAACTGTCTCATTAAGGTTTGTGTTGACATTAGAATATACCTCTCCACATTCGACACACAAACATCATCAATTGATGAATAACATATGGTATGATTATTTCCTTGACATGTATCAATCCTATCACACTTGGGAATTCAACATGGTATTGCTACCATGATACCAAAAATTGATATGTTGATCATATGATATCTTCCAATTCTGACCATGATATGAAGAAATGCACTTTGAATGGGGACAATGGGCCTCTATCACCACGAAGACCATATCTTCCAATTTGGACATTATATGAAGAAATGCACTTATGAATGGGTACAATGGGCCTCTATATTAGCTGCCTTCTTAGTTACCTTCTAGCTCTATTAGAATCAACATGTTAATCTATTTTAAAATAAGAGAAGTTCCCATAAACTTTGGGAAAGTTTTTCTAAAGCCTGCATTAAACATGTAAAGATTACTATTTTAATATAATTATTTGAAATTTAATTTACATTTTATATAAATGGTTTTCCTATCTTATATCAAGAAAATCTAACCGTAGTTACTTAGATCTTTAACAAGCTCATTTGTATGTAGGGAAACCCAAGATGGTTAATGGGACATTGCATATGACTTCTAAACTCATAAACCTTTAGAAGCATTTGGCATGCTTAATTTTCTACACGTGTATTTTTAGATGGGACATTGCTTATGAATTCTAAACTCATAAACCTTTGGAAGCATTTAGCATCTTGGTAATAATGTTTAGGGTATCCTCAATATAGCCAGGACAGGCACAAAAGCCAACCATGCACACCTAATGATCAACTATATATGTAAATTGTAATGCAATAAGGGTTACTGATGTGTGAAGTATGTGCAACCCTCATCCACTAAACCTGCATGACTGCATGCACCTAGAACCCAAGCAAAGCTTACATTGTTAGGATGTGTTCCAGAGTGCTTCATTAATTCAAAGATTTTGAGAGGTTCCTTGCAAAATTCATTTTGTGCACATTCTAAAATCAATCATTTCATTCCATGATATGACATCTCTTTGAGGCATTATGTCAAACAATTTAGGTGTTTTGTCTACGATTCTACATCTTGCATATATGTCTACCAGAGCATATCCAACTATAACATCTGACAAAAATTCCCCTACCATTCTGCTTTGGTGCATGTTCATAGCCCATCCCAAAGCTCCTAGTTTGGCACAAGTAGGGAGGACTCTGGCATTTTACTTGTGGAAATTTTATCAAAATTATATAATAATCAGATAAGAACCCTTTTCTATTGAATAATTGACTAAAAAATTGAGAAATTTGCATTTGATATACTTATATTCGTGTTTCTTTACAAGTTTCTAAAGGCCTTCTGCAAAATTTTGGGCCCAAGACATGGTTCTTGATACCCCGATCACTGAGGTTTGCAAGTTTCTGAAGCTAAAATGTGCTAATTGAAATCTTGTCAAAATAATTTTTTCATTTATATCATTTATTATTCAAATATATAGCCAATTTATGTTTGCATGTATTCTTCCATTGCAGGCTGGTTTTACTGACATTGGTGTCGGTGCAACATATTATGGACTAGAACCCATTGTGGAGTTCATGACATTCAATTTTGCTATGCAAGTTGGTGTTTTTACTACTCTTTAAGTGTTTTTCTTTTGGTTTTGAATGCTATTTTGTTTGTCACATGATTTTGTACTTTGGTTTTGTTTATTCGAGTTTCATTTATAATATTTTTTTCACTAGGAAGAGTAATGATGTGATCTACATCACTACTATGCCCTTCTTGTTGTGTCCATGTTACCATAGTAGTAAGTCCATAACTAGAAAATTGGTTGCATGCCTTTATCCATAGGAGTTATTAATTACCACCTTATAATATAGAATATCCTTATATTCAATTACATTAGCAATATAAGAAAATAATGGAAATTATCTTTGAACAACTTGGATGAGATTCAACTGTTCCACCTAGTACCTCAGTGAATTTTTTTCAATTTATTTTCTCTTTGGAGAATGAATACATCTGACTGAATCCTTTTCTATATTCCTAATTCTGAAATGTTTGTCCTGGCTTGAGACAATAAATCTGAATAAACTATTGTAGTTCTATCTTATTAATCCTATCATTATATAGTCACCTTGGAGTTTGGATGCACAATTCCATATATATATATATATATATATATGCGTTTTAGACATGTCTATTTTTTGTCTAGCCAGTTTCAAACTTTCAAGTATATATAACATTGTATTTCAATATTTTGTAGTAGATGGTAAAAACTTTTCCTATTCAATCATGGTCCATCGATAGGTGTCACTTCCTCTGATGCCTTTAGCCTTTTATCGTTGCATCGGGGGAACCGGGTTTTATGTTGGCCCAATAGCCTTTTGTTATGCCGATATTTGTGTTATGAGTTTCTTTCATCAGTCTATCGGTGGAGCTATGAGGGGTGTTCCCCTGATGTAGTAATGTTAGGCTGATAGTGTTATTGATGTGTGAAGTATGTGCAACCCTCATCCACTAAACCTGCATGACTACATGCACCTAGAACCCAACCAAAGCTTATAATGTTAGGATTGTTAGAGTATGGTGATCACTGAGAGGGGGGGTGAATCAGTGATCAAAATCAACTAGATTTAAAAAATGAAAACTTTCAAGATAATTCAAATATTTTGCTAAATAAAGACAACAATCATCACAAAAAATTTGACACAAATAAATTTTCCTAGGTAGAAATCCTCTGGGGTAGAAAACTACTCGAAATTGGCCTCATTGGCCTTATCTTATCAATTTAACAATTACAGTGCCTCACTGGAAGATTTGTCTCATTGACAATGATGTTATCTCACTAATAGTCTTATAGTGCTATCTCACTGATAGACTTTTGAAGTGTAGATGTATGAAAGAATTGTAAACACAGATTTGGTCTCTATTGCAATAATAACATACTATATTCTATAATGACCTCAGAATAAGAGTCACAAAGTTCCAAGCCTCAAAAACAATATATTGTCCTTCAGAAAGATATAATCTGTACTTTTCAAATCCTCACATCATTCAATCCATTGAATGAGTAATATGAAACATATATATGTTCTCTGCTTTGGAGTAAAGAATTTGTTTGAAAACTGTATGAGAAATTGCCGCATAAAACTGAACCAACAACTGCCTTTTCTGATTACACAACAACATTTTTTCATGCAAGTATGCAACTATAATCCATTGCAATAAACTTGTCAAAAAGGTATTTAGTATAACCAACAGATAACTACCATATACCTTATAACAAAACGACATCTTTGAAAGATGTATCACCACACACATAAGCCCACAAGACAATTTGATAAACCTATAATCTTCAACAACATGCCCGATAAGGGTTGTTTTATTTTTAACAAAATAAACACAAATTATTACAACCCTGACACAAGGGTAAACATTACTTTAAAAAATCCAAATGAGTTTTCAAACAAGTATTTACACACCAAGATTATAGAGGCACACCTTAACAACAACTGTTATAACCCAACAAAACAGTAGCTTTCAATGAACACTTAACAGTCATAAAGTATTAAAGCAGAAACCCAATACATGCAATCGAAACTCCCAGATAAAATAGAAACAATTACTAATAGTGTATCCACATCGATTCATAGAAAAAAATTATTCTGTAAAGCCAGGACAATGGAGAGGACTACACCTGGGCTGACAGAAGAAGTCATCAAAATACCAATTCACCACTACTTGCTCACTCGGACGACGCCTTAGATAGGTTCTTCTTTACAACCATGTCATGATTAGGGTAAGTCAAAACATCAAATAAAATGAAACAACTGTCGATGCTTAACCAAGACTTTCAAAGTCCTTTTCAAAAATAGCATAATGATTTTTCATGTCCACACATTTTGATGGGAAAGAATTCCCAATAAAGTCAAAATAAAAAACAATGATCACCGACAACTCTTTGCCACCCTTTTTGCCTTGTGCTTTGTAGAAAAAACACTTAGTGTGTTAATATGCCACTCTTTGAAAAGGAACTTCTATTCACAAAGATTTCAAGTTCAAGTTTGGAGAACAATATTACTTTGTGAAAAACAATGTAGCATAAATCCCCCTTTGTTTTTTTGTTTGAAGTGACCTTTAGAAGAAAACCTTAATCACTACACTTTATCAAAGGTGCCAACAGAGATGCAAAAAGAACTTTATGATACCAAACTGAGCAAAGGCCAGACTAGTTATGTTACCACAGAATTATGCCAAATACAGATGAAGATGCTACAAAATGAATCAGCATGGATATATAAACTCATGCAAAACTGAAAGAAATCACCATGTGCACAACTTGTTACCTCAACCTTAGTGTATTGACATTAATGCCAAACGATACTCAGGGACAACAAGGATGTGTTCCAGAGTGCTTCATTAATTCAAATATTTTGAGAGGTTCCTTGCAAAATCCATTTTGTGCACATTCTCCAATCAATCATTTCGTTCCATGAGATGACATCTCTTTGAGGCATTATGTCAAACAATTCAGGTGTTTTGTCTACAATTCCACATCTTGCATATATGTCTACCAGAGCATATCCAACTATAACATCTAGGTATCTTTTTAATTCCTCTATATTTCATCAATCTCTTTACTATTTGAACCTTGTACAAATGTTTTAGAGAACATAAGTTGCAACATTTTTAGGATCCAACTAAAAAAGCAGTGTTGCTGGAAATACTCAACCTCTATTCACTATTAGCCTATCATTACTACATCGGGGGAACTCCCCTCATAGCTCCATCGATAGACCAATGAAAGCATATCGACAACACTATAACATATCAGCAGAAGATAACACAACGTCCCACCGATGGGGCGATAACATGCTTAACCATGATAGCAATATAATAATCAAGTTAGTTAATTGGTTAGCTAGGTTCGTTGATTAATGTTTTTTGACTTGGTACAAATAAAAGCTAGACTTGGTAGCTAATTTTTCTCCACTCAAAAAATCATGAAAATGAGGTGCTTCCCCCAGACCCCCGTGAGGGGCACTACCCCTTGACTCCGTTGGCGGTGTTTCCCCTAGACCCCCATGAGCGGCACTACCCCTCGACCCCTCTGGGCGCATTGCCCCCAAACCCCCACGAGGGGCGTTGTCCCTCAACCCCGTTAGGGGCATTGCCCCTAAACCACCACAAGGGGCACTGCCCCTCGACCCCATTGGGGGAATTTCCCTCAAACTCCCATTGAATTCATTTGATTTTCTAGCTACTCTCCAAGTCCAAGTTTCCAAGTTTTCCTACAAGTCTTCATTTTTACAAAAAAAATTTGCTATTTTCATTTTGTTTCATAATATCAACATCAACACATTCCACATGAGGATGCCATTTTGTACCCAATTTGCTTTCAAATCAATCAAATACAAGTAGACTCAGCTTGTTTCTTTATGTACTGATTTATTGACTGATTGGATGCATCTTATCATTGAATTTTGTAAAAAAAATGCGTTTTTAGTGAAATTTAAGCAATTTTTTAAGTTGCCGAGTTTTTTTTGAACCAAGTTTTTCAAGCTTGTCAAGTACTTGAAATTTGTGAGTTTTCCAACTATGTGTTAATGAGTAAATAGAGTCAGAAGAAAGCTGAGAGAGGAGAAGACTTGATTTTTGAGGTCCCAATCTAATTCAGCAAAAGAAAACACCAAGGCAACACTAAAGGCCATGTCGTTGAAGCCTCTAATCTTGTGTTGTAAAACTCATAGTAGGTAAGAGACTTGCTAGAACTATTTGCTTAGGTTTGCTTGAGATGTTTCCTAGGCCTACAAGTTATGTGTTTCTGTTTTCCTTAGGCCAAGCATTTTCTCAAGTTTAAAACTTATGTTTAACAAACCAAATGCAATTGCTAACTTTTCACTATGGTGGTAGATAAATGATTCTTTTTTCTTCTATTCCACAACATTAAGTAGATATAAGAGAATATTCTCCTAGTGAAAATGGTGATAATAAATCGAGGAATGAATTAGAACCAGCATTTGTGATAGATGTGTTGGAAGAGACAGGGGTGAGTTTCCATGGTTTCCTTTGTGCTTATATGTTGCCTTTAAATTAAAAATTGATGTTTGCTAGTGCTATGTCTTCCATATGTTTCTTTCAGTCAATTTGCAATGTGTACTTGCTCAAATACATGCATATGCTGCCATAAATTGGATTTGACAGTGCTTTTATTCTACTACAAATGTGTGGCTCTTCAGATCCACAAAATCAATGGTCTAACAATGAAGTGTGTTGATTCAAAAATATTTATATGACTGATTTCTACTTTTACTTGTTGTAGGCAAGAACTTTGCTTGCAATTAATTTATCACATAATTTGTAATGTTAGTAGTAGCATAGGTTCAAAGTAAACAAGTAAAATAATATACCAAACATTGAATGATATAATAAACCTAAGAATTTATCTTGGAGAAACCCAATGTAAGAAGGTCTAGAAAAGTCAATCTATGCCTTTTCATCTCCACTATCATCATTCAAGATTTAGAAGCCATTTGTTTGAATTATGTCTTCAAGAACCGTGGGCTTTCTTTAGTACCTCTAAATACTTTATATGCTTTCCTTGCTTTCAGAACTTGAATAAGCAATGTGCTGCATCACTGCACTTAGATGTGCAACCTTCCTACCTCTCTTTGAAGGATCACTAATGCTAGAATGAGTTACTATTTAGATGCTCATATATGATGGTAACCCAAAGCGGTTTATTTATACAATCATGTGAGCCACTGAACTATACAGAGGATTCTAAATACACCTCACATGAAATTACAAAAGAGGAAATGCTTTATATGAGTTTGTATTTTTGCCAAAAAAAATTGGCATGAGTGAAATATGTATAAGAAATTAGGCATGTTTGGCATGTGATGAATGCCTATGAAACGTGGCAAATTTGGCTTGAGCCAACTTCGTACATATACTCTATATTTCCCTGCTATGGGCACTAGGATGTTTGCTTCCTCCTTCAGCATATTTTTGTACTTGTTCTTCATCTGACTGGCCTCTATATTCTTTGTTTTTCCATATCTGTATCATGCAATGAGTGTAAATTTTTTTCAAAGCACTTCATTAGTGATATAAACTGTTAAGGAAAGTTGATTATCTTAAAAGAGTCACGATAATATTTTCAGGATCAATTATAGATCACAATGTGCATAAAATCAAAACCATAGTGTTGAGTTTTGGACTTTACAAACCATTTTTTCCTTCAGACTCAGATTTGCCATTAAAACTTGGTAAATTGAAAAAACATTGAAGAGTAGTGAATTTCGAAGGAACTAATTATATTGCATCTCATATCAAAATATCTTCTAAAACTCATTGATCAGATATACCATACATGTATAGACATTGAAACAAGTAAAACATGCCACAAATTTCATTCTTGAAATCTAATATAAAAGAAAAAAATGTCCTAACATTTGATATCCTTCAAATTGTTTTTTGGTACACAAAACAGTGGATTTATAAATCAATGTACATAGTACTAGCAAAAAAAAAACATAGAAACATCAAACAAAGGTTGAGAGGAGCCAAACCTCTTAACATTAACTCCAAGTCATTGGAGCTTGTGTCTCTTTAAGCATGTCAAAGAAGCAATTGCAGCCATTTCATGTACAAATGAAGTAGCATCATCTTCTTGGACAACTTCTTTGTCTCTAGCTACACAGGCTTGAACCTCATCCTCCCCCATTGTCACCAAATCTACCTCATGATTAACTTGATCAACTCATGCATGGTCCTTTGAAAAAATAGGGTCATCCTTGGTGATCTATGAAGATGTAGAATCATACTCCTTCAACTCTATAGGGCTAATTTTTTTTGTGTTTCAAATTCTCTTGTGGTGGAGGTGCAAGTTGTAACACATAAATACAAGGTTATTTAACTTTTGCATTGACATCTTGTTGTTGGAGTCTATACACACAAATATATTCCAACAACACTTAGAACTTGAAGTGTTGCATGTTTGGCTCAAAACTTAAATGGCAATTCTTTGAAGATCATGCAATTTCATGCCAAAATTATACCACTATGCATTTGTAAGAAAATTAAAATGTTTAAGAATAAGCTTTACAAATACTACAAATTCAAAATTTGATAATAAAGAAGGAAAATCATTGAATTTTAAATCAAAATTTCAAATTTCAATTAATTGAATTTTTAGATGGGGCAATAATTGTTCTTGCTATCTTTGCATATGTCTCAAGAAAAGAGATCTCTCAGAGCTCCTTTGTAGATATCAATTTCAAATATGAACTTCAACCCTATTTTAGAACTTGGCTTCATAGCCTCTATGATAGTGTAGAGGCCTCCCATAGCCTTCTCGTTAGCCTTGAAGCTATCAAGAAACTAGAAGGTTGGGTTGAGGAAGTATGAACAAGCATGAAGTGGCCTATGGATTTGTTTTATCAATTGCTAGTCAATGATATCCGGATGAGCATATACTTGGCCTCCACACCACCATAAAATTGTCTATGTGCTCCTTTGCTTGGTTCATTCCCTTGTAGATGTAACCCGTTGCTGGCTTTTCTCCATCAACAATATTAAGGAGAGAAACCAACGGCTCAGTCACTTATTAAATGTCAAGATTGAATGAACTTTAGTCCACCTTCTCTATCAAAATTGGGCCTCAAAGATCATCAATAGGAGGAGCTTTGAACTCTTGACTGACTACAACAATTACATTATCATTGCATGCCAAGAAGGGGACCTAAACCAGTAAAAAACAGTCAGAATTTGAAAAAATTAAAGCCTCAACAAAACTTGAAAAGTAATAATAAGAAAAATATAATAAAAATGAGACAAAATTAAAATGTTACCTTGCTGCATTGAAGGGAATGTCACAAAAATACCAGAAATTCCCAATTGCATTCTATGCTGCTTTATGGTTGTCTTTCTTCAAATTAATGCTTTCTAACAATGGTTGGTAACCAGGAGTAGTGCGCAGCACAACTCAACTCTCCAAATTGCTAGTTTTATGCCCAATGCTACTAGAATCCAATTCACTTCCACTTATGGGCATTGGAGTAGTGGAAGGTGCAACAAATTTGTTGGTTTTGTCATAATCTTTGTTCCTTATTTTATATGAATGTTTTCAATTGTGTTGTCATTTCTCTCACAACGTTAGGCTCAACACTTGGGTATAAGGAAACATCATGTTTAGGTATGTAGGAAAGGTGGTATTTGATAATTTGAGGCAATTAATGGCTCCATCTAGAAACTCCACAACATAATATTTGCAAAACACTTGCCCTTTCTTTGGCCTTGGCCTACCATGCTTTCAAGTAGAGTCTTTCTTTTGTGTATCATACATTTAAAAATTGAAAAACCTACATCATGGAGAGAAAATTGTAATGGTTACTACAAACATGCAAGCAACGAAGCTAAAAAATGAAATAAAAACTTTTAAAAATGAATAAGAAAGATAAAAATCAGCATAAAATAGAAATACTGTTTGTTTTAGGCTTTTCAATTTTACAATGTATAAATGTTCATTTTGCTTGTTATGAAGAAGCATCTCTTAAAAATAGCTTATAGATAGTGTGGACACCACTTTGTATTTTATTACAGTGTCATTTACTTCTTAAAATGTATTTTCATTTCCTTGCATCTTTCTTTTAAATACTGCCCTAGGATGATATTGTGCAACGCTGTTATTGGGATTTTTGCTATTGGTCTGATCTAAGACGAGAATCAAATGCAGTTCCATCAGATGTCACTCTTCAATCCATTTTGGAAAGTTATGACAAGAGTCGTTGGGCTCACTGTTTGAGTGAGCTTGTACAGTATG
This sequence comes from Sequoia sempervirens, assembly GCA_007258455.2. NCBI lineage: Eukaryota > Viridiplantae > Streptophyta > Pinopsida > Cupressales > Cupressaceae > Sequoia > Sequoia sempervirens. The sequence continues at coordinate 308,530,594 of VDFB02000015.1, forward strand.
CTACAGAATTGTGTCCCAATGCTATGGAGGAAGCAAGGTAAGAGTGTTTGTTGCTGGTCTTAGTAGCTTTCTTAAAGATCTAATTTCCTTTTCTAGACTTGCATTTTGTAACTTCAGCACAAGATCTATGCCATGGGTTGCTAAAGGAGTTCAAAATATGATAGAATTTTTACTATTTAATAACTTATCATAGAAAGTTTTTTAGCAGTTGCTTAGGTATTAACATCTTCTATGATTATTTGGAGAACATTTTGTAAGCCCTTCTCTAATAGAACCTCCTCTAATAAATCGCATGTCAAATCTGCAGTTTATCTTTTCTGAGCTGTCAATAGATTGCCAAAAGATAGCATAATATGTGGAAGCAATAAGAACATTGAGCAGCTCCTTTTTGCCTAATTTGGCTTTGCTCCTCAATAAATTTGTTTACATCAGCTACAGATTCATTTAGTATCACCCTCTGATATTGTTAATTATTGGGGCTTGAACCTTAGTCCACAAATTGCAAAGGAGTTGACCTTTGTTGGTACATATTGAGACCTTGCAACATTGGATGACAGGTCTGAGTGGAACCAAAAATTGTTGATCGCTAATCTTAGTCATGTTGGGCCCATTGTGAACTGGCACTTTAAGTAAGAGGGTAGCATTGAGAGTAGAATAAACAAAAAATATGAATGTGAATTGGGTGCAGAAAATCCTTAGTCTAAATAAATGTTGAATTTATTTATAGGCAAACGAAGCAGAGGAAGTTTTAATATAGTGAAATGCATGTGAAATCCAGGTAAAGATGGTCATTTTGATTGACGAGAATAACTCCTTGTCTGATAATTTCCATGGTGAGTATTGGTAAGAAAATTCTTTTGACTCTTGCTCACCTGTGCAAATGAGAGAAAGCTGTGCCAAACATGAATATGTCAGCATAATTTCAGTGCCCTAGGGTCTCCTGTACTCCTGCCCTGCATAAGGAATAGGTAAATGGAAAATTTATTGTTTTGCTTTTAGTGGGGGCAGTAGTGTGAATTTTCTATCTTAGTCCTGACGCAAACTTCACAAGTCACAGTGTGAATCTCATGAGTATGACTGATTGGATGCCAAAATTGTCTTTTTGTATGACTTGCCAAGGTGAGTATGAAGGTTTTGGAAAAGTGACAAATTTGTAAACCATCCGCTTGATGTGGCCTTTATGCACAATATTCTCTAAAGTTTGATATTGCATTCATCCCCTACATTTAGCAGGGTGATCGATTTGGTTTCTACACAATTACCAATATAGCTTTATATTTTTGGTTTGTCTAGTCACAAGCTTGTCAATTCCAATTTTTTTGCTTTAAATTTTATTTTTCTTATCCATTTTGAACCTAATAATTTTAATTATAAGTTGGCAAGATCAAGCCTAAAATATGAGCCACTTATATGCAAGGCTTATATTTTCTAGCATCACTTGAAGAGTGAACAATAGTCAATTTGCTCCCATACATGAGGTTTTATTGGTCTGTTTACTCAGTTATCCTCTAAATTATGTATTCAATTTTGCACCTTCTTTAGCATATTGGAATTCAGACAGGCTCTTTTTTTGTGTGCACAAAGAGAAGGCATGCCCTACCTATTGACTTGTTTGTTTAGAAGATGCAAAATTAACATTACTTAGGGTTGCTAATCCAAATATTTGATTATTCCATATGCATATTTGTGCAATGCGCTTGAGTACATGTATTAAAGTTTAAACTTTCAAATAATATTTATGAGAATGTTATGCTCTCTTTAGATGTAACTATTTCAATTTGAATAGGGATGTAAAGTCTCAAGAATGATGAAATTCAAGGTAGGTGTTGAAGGATTAGAAACTATGAGGAGTTGTGTTGCAAATTCTACTTTAGACATTGGGGTGTAGTAAAAGCATGAAATTGTTGAACTACCATATTTGTAAAATTCTTTCTCATCTATTTTGATCTCATTTAAGTTATTAAAAATGTCCAGCCTGTGAAAAGGAAAAGGGAGGGAGAGGATAGACAAAGAAACAAGAATAAATGCTCCTAGAAGCTGCACAAACAAGTGAGATTCTTCTTTTTCTTTCTTTTCTTTAACAACTGTATGGAAATTTTGCTGACCATGCAGTCTATAATGTGGGACACTGTTCTAGGCATGGTAGAGGGCGCTATATGTAGCTGTATTCTTAAATGAATTTTCATTTTTCAAATTAGAGTTATATTATGACATGGATTTAGAAACCATTTTAAAGGTTCTATATATAAAACGTTGTGTTTTTTTCTTGGGAATCAACATAAAATACAAAATGTAAAATAGTTCATCAAAAAGAATGAGCATCGGAGTATGACCTTTTCTTTTGAGAAAAAGGGAAGCTTTTATTTATTCATAGAAAATAGTTAAAAAAAAGTACAAAAGATGATTGATAGTAGAGTCAAAAAGCTGGACCAAGGGGGGTTTAACAAAGACAGTGGAGTTCTTAGAGGCCATCAAGGGTTTCATCTCCTTGGGTTCAAAGATGTCTTGTACAAGCTGAATGGGGACATAAATGTATGCCTTCCTTTGCTTTTCTATTGGTAAGAGAATTTAATTTTGTAGGAATAAGCTGCCAGCCAACCTGGTCAAAATATTGAAGAATCTTTGAAACCTAATTAAACAAAAGACAAAGTTGGATAGATCTAACCACCTGTTTACCTGAGAGGCATTTGATTATTAATTTAGAATCCCCACAATGGTAAGATTCTTGAACTTCTCTTTGGCTGCAAGAAAAAGACTACATTTTTAGCACATGAATTCAACAACAATGTTGGAAGCCTATTTGAGATTTATGCTGAATTCTAATATCTTAAGTTGGTGTTCAGACCACAACACACTACAACAATAGTAATGTTGTTATTGGCTTTCAATGCACTGCAAATAAAGAGAGCACATTATTTCAAGATTGCCACTGATATCAATTATTACATTATTCACATTGGTTGATAATATAATCACAGGTCCCTCTAAGTTCCTGTGTACCTACATTCTAGGGACACCCTTCTCTTGGAAATGTGGGGATTTTTGGGGAAGGGGAGTGCATCCCTGTGGAAAACTAGTTACAAAAGCTCTTGCAATTCAACCACCCTCTCCAAGTGAGTGAAATAGAATGCACATTTGGTTTCAATAGGTCTAATGAATTCAGGACCAAAATATTGCATGTGATTGTGGTCCATTGGCTACAAATGTTTGGTCCATTCAATTTTGTCAATGTCCTTGAGTGCATTGTACATGGCCTACACACAAGGTATTAAATAGGTATATGCTTGTATTGTTGCACATATTCCACATTTCTCACAATCTTTACCACATTGTTAGTGTTAACCTCCTCAATGACATCTTAGAGGATTGAAACTAGAACTTCACATCCTTGTAGTTTCCCATACAATAAATTGCTTTAAGGAGCTAAGACCTCTCCTTACATGTGACCATGATATTCATGAATAGAAGGTGTCGAATGTCCATCTAGCAATCCATGATAATGCTGCATGTATGGGAGACCCATGTAGCCTATATTTCCTCCTTCGATATGCTAATCTTGAAATATTTCTTATCAAGGATAGTAGTACATGTTATATTGTCTTGGGCTTCTATATGAAGTCTTAATCTAATAGAAGAAGAGGGAGGCTCTTTAAGGAATTACCTGAGATTGATTAGGCCCTTCTTTGAGTGTTAGATACTTTAAAGGACATCTTGATGTAATTATAGGGAATAATTCTGCCATTCTGTATGATCTCAACAAACATCTTAATTTCTCCAGATAACCAACACTTTGTAGAACAACCTCTAGTCATAGCTAAAATTTTCTTTTTAGATGCAAGATGTCACTTGATAGATCTAAAGGCTTGCAAACAAGGTTCTGACCAAAAGAAAATGTCACACCCTACTACAAATGTTTAATTGACTAGTGAACAATCATTTTGATTTGAGACCTACCTATACATGAATGATTCAGTATTTAACAAATCTCATTAAAATTATTCGAGTAAGATTTCTATTTTGGAGCAACAACATTTTGACCCTCACTTGAAGTTTGATAATGCCAGCCTGTTGTCTGTCATGTATTTAATAATTTTCTTTATGCATTAAACAAAAAGGATGTGATTTTTTATGAATAGAATTAAGAGCATCATATATTTGAAAAATAAGTATCTTCTGTTTGGTTTTCTTTGGAGCACTAAAAGGAATTTAATGCTTTTACAAAGATCATGAACATACAACATTTGGAAAAAATGTAAGCATGGGAGGAAAAAGTTAAGAAAAAATACATTACTAACAAATCTGTATATTCAAGTCCAATAATAAGCTTCTATTTAAGGGATGGTAAATAACTTTCAAAGATGAACCAATAATTTATTACATGCTTAATACAATAGTTATTGTTTTAAAGTCAAGGATTGTTTGTTGGACATGCTATCATAGAGCATAGTATTTTTTTGCTATATATCTTAAGTTTAAACTTTTGAAATAGCATTATAGCAAATAAATCTCCACATAGGATCATCATGCATTGATTTAGTTTCTCCTTTTATTTATTGCACTTAAAAAATAAGTTGTTGGTTTCCTTTAACTAAGTTGCTAACTTTAGGGAAGAACACTTTGGAGTTTACTAGTGTGTCGAATTTCCATCAAAAATATTTGCAAAATATGCCCCCTATAAGATGATCATCCCAACTCAGTTTAAGCATTATCAGACATTTGAATTCTTCTTAGATGCTTCCAAATAATAATGTTGTTTGACTTTAATATATCAATACAAAGTAAAGAACAAGATGTAAATGCACACAATTTACTTGTTTATAATTATATTTATGGTTGTAGATCCCTCGTGCAAGTAGTGCACACATCTAAAAATGTCGAGTTTAATTCTTATAACATATTTTTTAGGTTGAAGGTAACATGGTAGTATATTCACAAAATACTGCTTAATATCTAAACCATCAAATGAATGGAGGTAATCATGACCAAGTGAAGTTACCAGGAAAAAAATTACACATTTCTATTTAGAATTTTATTTCTTAGCATTTCCTTGCAGATTTGTCTTCCCTTCGATAAATAAATTTTACACATTTGTGTGAAGTATGTGCAGCCCTCATCCACTAAACCTACATGACTGCATGCACCTAGAACCCAAGAAAATATTGCATTGTTAGGATGTGTTCCAGAATGCTTCATTAATTCAAAGATTTTGAGAGGTTCCTTGCAAAATCCATTTTGTGCACATTCTGCAATCAATCATTTCATTCCATGAGATGACATCTCTTTGAGGCATTCTGTCAAACAATTCAGGTGTTTTGTCTATGATTCCACATCTTGCATATATGTCTACTAGAGAATATCCAACTATAACATTTGACAAAAATTACCATACCATTATGCTTTGGTGCATGTTCATAGCCCATCCCAAAGCTCCCATTTTGGCATAGGCAGGGAGGACTCTAGCAAAAAAATTGGTTTTATACCTGCCAATTGTATTCATCTGAAAGTTTCGAAAGCCTTTTCAATAAACATTTTTTTGTAAAACCTGCAATCATTGCATTCCATGAGATGACATCTCTTTGAGGCATTCTGTCAAAAAGTTCACGTGCCTTGCCTGTGCTTTCACATTTTGCATGCATATCTACTAGAGCATTTCCATCCATAATATTTGGCAGAAATCCACCTTATGCTATGCTTTGATGGATGTACATACCCTATCCAAATCTCCCATTTTATTACAGGCAGGGAGTATGCTGGCAAAGGTTGTGGAATCTGGCTTTACACCCGCCAATTGCATTTGCTTGAAAGTTTCTAAAGCCTTTTCAACAAATCCATTTTGTGCATAACCTGCAATATTACAATCCGTAGACCACATTTCTTATAGGGATACTGTCATGCATTGTCTATGCATTGATGTATATTCATATCTTGTTTCAAAGCTCCCATTTTGGAATAGGTAGGGAGGATGTTGGCAAAGGTTGTGGAATTTGGCTTTACACCTGCGAATTGTATTTGCTTGAAATTTTTTAAAGCCTTTCCACCAAATTCATTTTGTGCATATCTATTGTAGATGTCCTTAAGCTATATGACAAAGGTGTATATACAATTTGAGATCAATTGATAAGCTGAGACATGTAATGTTAATTTTATTTAGATTTTACTTAAGATATAATTTCATTATCTTGTTGAATTTCATAGTTCAATAATTGGGATTTTTAATGATCTTGTATACCCAAAGTGTATGTGATAGAAAGAAATTGGGTAGTCATGTTGATTACTTTGAGAATTTGAATGATCTTGAGTTCATAAGTACATAGTGATAAGTTTTGAAAAATAATATTATTTCTTGTTGCATTTATCATAGAAACAAAGGCCTCTTTTGATTGTAGCAGAGGATGTAGAGAGTGAAGCATTGGCTACTTTGATCTTTAAAATTGATGATTTTTTTACTAAATTGATAATGTTTGAAGTTTCTTTTTCATGTTGAGTCTAATTAATAAGTTTAATGTTGTGTTGCAACTTGCAGGTGAGTATGTTGATATGATAAAGGCTAGCATTGCCGATCCTCTAAAAGTTATCATAATTGTATTAGTTGATGTAGAAAGGTAAAACTATTTATCTTTATTATAATTAGTGGAACTTGCAACTACAATATCTGATAAAAATCTACTTCCAAATATTCTTTTTATGGATGTTCATATTCTCATCCAAAGGTCCATTTCACACACAGGCAAGAAGGAAACTTTCAAGCATATCAATTACAAATTTACAATCAATAATCAAGCTATTGATCAGTTGTTTAGGAATAAGGCAATTGTATATCACTAATTGAATATTGTCTATTTATTTGTTGTCTTGCATGAATTCATTGTTTTTAAAAATTGTAAGAGATAACTAGGAAACATTATATCTAGCGCCTAAGTTTAGGGTGCCATAGTTGGAAAAGGAAAATAAAATGTTTGAATTTTATCCTTTGTATTATTTGACTTTTCTGAGTTTTTGATGTGCAAATTTCAAAACCTTATTTTCAGGCTGCAACTCCAAATTGGAGAAGTGAAAGGTGAATACCAGCGAGGAAGAGTTTGGAGGAGCCAAAACCAATAGTGGCGGGAAAGCTGTGGATTTGCAAGGGGATTAAATGGGTCGAGCCCCTATAGGAGGTCAATGCCCCTCCAAAAGGACTATAGTTAAGGAAGGGGAAAATAGTATAAGTATATGAAAATAGGAGTATTTTGTTTATATAGTGTCTGTAAGTTGTATAGTGCCACTGAGACATTGAATGTAACCAATGATATTTTGATTTTCCAATGAGGCTTAATGAAGTAAATTTTCGTGAGTGGTTTTTCCTCCACTCATAAATACTGTTTTGGCTCCTCTTGATTTGTAATATGTTTTGTTTGTGTCTAATCAATCATATTTGTTCAAGCATTTTAGTCTTCATTTCATGGTGCTTCTTCAATATTTGAATATCTATGATACTTGAAGTTTATATGCATAAATTTGTGAGGATTAATTAAGTTTTTTTTTTAATAAAAGGAGGGGTAAAAACTTTTATTAATCAATAAGAGTAGTACAAAGCATTAGGCAAAAGAAAACCCCAAAGGGGCCCCAAGACAACAAGCAAGAGATCAAGAATCATTAATGCAGCATTTCACATCCTCAGTAACCCAACCCTCCAAGTCCTGGGCAAGGTCCCTTGGTAAACTGTCCCAGTCATCCACCAACCACGTCCCATTCTTCTCAGAAGCTATTTTTGCCAGCCCATCAGCCACCTTGTTCCATTCACGAGGGATATGGGAAAAGGTGACAGAATCAAGAAGATCTCCAAGGTTGGCAATTTGTTTTGCCACTACCGCTAACTGCCAACTAACAGCATCGAAGTGTCGTCCATTTATCAAGTCAACCACCACCTGAGAATCAGATTCACATATAATCTGATTCCAGCCGAGAGCGAAAGCTCTCCTCAAAGCCGAAAGAATCGCCAAGGCCTCCATGAGATTATTAGAGTGATGCCCCATATACTCAGAGAAAAAGAAAACAACCACTCCAGAACTATCTCTGCCCACCCCACCAATACCAGCATGCCCAGGATTCCCTCTTGAAGACCCATCAGTGTTGATTTTCAAGACACCAGAGGGAGGAAGCAACCAATGCCCTCCTCTGAAGACCTTCCCTCTAGAGCACCTACCCTGCCCAACCTTAGGTCTTCCCATACTACCAACAGAAATCCCCAACTTCTGAATCACTCCAGTATCCCCAGGATCAACCAAAATAGACAAATCACATTTTGCTTGTAACGTCTCTTGAAGAGCCCCAAGAATTCGAGCCCACACTTGGCCCCCCTGCAACTTCCTATCTAGAAAAATCCTTCGATTGCGCTCCAACCAAATCTGCCAAATAATAAGATTAGGGCCAATAGACCAGGCAGTGTGCAAAAAAGAAGTCTTTGTCGTAGTAGGTCCAACATTCTGCCAGAACTCGCCAAGAGATGAAGGATGTCGACAGGACATATTCCAAGCCCCCCACCAAAAGTGCCAAATAGCTTTAGCAAAGGGGCACTGGAAGAAAAGATGAGAAACAGTCTCAACATCTTTGAGACACAGATAGCAAAAAGAGGGACCTTGGAAACCCCTCTTGCAAAGGTTGTCCCAAGTCAAGCACCTTCCATACACCACAAGCCAAGAGAAGAAGTTGCATTTTGGCCAGGAGAATTTATTCCAAATGTTTTTCCACCAAGGAACCTCAGCACTGCCTAAAGCCTGTCTATCCAAAGCACGATACCCTGAAGCAACAGAGTACTTCCCTTTAGGATCTGAGCCCCAGGCCAACACATCCCTCCCAGGCAGTGAACAACACACTCTAGTAGCCAAAATAGAGGATAACTCCCTCCTATCCTCCAAAGATCCACCTAAAGGCCACTCTTGCATATCCTTCCACTGATAAATGATAGTTTGCCCCAAGACCCGGGGGGCTTTGAAATCCATCACTCTGCTCCAGCCAGCTTGAACAAAAATCCTGCTTAAAGTCTCCAAGTGAGGATGTGAGGAGAGGATAGGCGGGAAGCCATCCCAAGAGTCAAGCCAAAAGAGGGCATCCGAGCCTCTATTGCAAATCCAGAATAGGCTTTGTTTAACCAACGGAGCTCCCCTCTTGAGAGTATCCCAGATCATAGACCCTTTCCCCAGAAGACTAAAGCGAGAAACCTCAGCACCATCCACCTCCCCAATATACTTGAAGGTAAGAATCTTGGCCCAAGTCTGATGTTGATGTGAACACCACCGCCAAAACAACTTAGCCGCCAACGCTTGCCCATTCCAATCCGCTCTACGCAATCCCAAGCCACCATCCTGCTTCGGCCGACAAACCACCTCCCACTTAATTAAGCTCCACTTTCTCGAGAGGAGATTACCCGACCAAAGAAATTGCCTACAAAGCCCCTCAAAATCCTTGATGAAACTTGAAGGGGCAGTCATCACAAAGCATCTGTAAATAGGAAGAGCTTGCACAACAGACTTTAAAAGAGTGACTCTGCCTGCCGTTGATAACCATCTATAGGTCCAATGACAAACCAGTCCTCGGAATTTATCAATCACCTCCTGCCAGAAACGCCTGGGAGGTGGGCGCACATCTAGAGGGATACCCAGATAGGTAAAGGGAAGATTCCCCACTTGAAACCTTAAGATCCTGGCAATGCGATGTTGAATGCGCCTGGGGGTGTTAAAGAAGTAAATGCAAGACTTACCTTCATTAATGCGTTGTCCCGAGGCAGCCAAATAGCAATCCAAAGTCTGACGAAAAGCAACAGCTTCCGCCACCTTAGCAACCCCCATCAATGCCGAGTCATCCACAAACTGAAGATGTGTTTGCGGGGCAAGGGAATTATTCCAGTTCCAACCATGTAAAAGCCCAACTGCAACCTGTGACTTAATGAACCTCCCCAAACCTTCAGCCATCAAAATGAACAGATAAGGGGATAAAGGGTCTCCCTGTCGAAGACCTCTCGAGGCACCAAACAAAGCAGAGGATTCCCCATTTATGAGAACTGAAAAGGAGGGCGTCGTTACACAACACATGACCCAATCTATCCACTCCCTACTGAACCCAAAGGCTCCAAGAATTTTGATCAGAAAGCCCCATTTGACCCTGTCATAGGCCTTTGACATGTCCAGTTTTATGAACATAGCCTTTTCCCTTGAAGAGGCCATAGAATGAATAGCCTCCGCCGCAATCACAACACCATCCAGAATCTGTCTACCTGCTACAAAGCCCCCTTGTTCCTCTGAGATTAGCTTATCTAACAAAGGCTTCAAGCGCTCAGCAATTAATTTAGTGATGATTTTATACACCACATTACACAAAGCAATTGGACGAAAGAGATCTAAAGAGTCAGCACCCTCACGCTTTGGAATAAGGGCAAGAAAAGTGGCATTCAAAGCTCTCAGCATTTGCTTATTCCTTAGAGATTCTTTCACAACCTCCAGCAAGTCAAGCTTGATCACTTCCCAAAATTCCTGGTAGAACTCGGCTGGGAATCCATCAGGACCAGGGGCTTTCCCCTTCTTCAGCTGAAACACCACATCCTCTAACTCCTTCAGAGAAATTGGCTGGATAAGAGAAGCATTCATATCCATTGTCACCAAAGGAGGGATACAAGCTAAGATAGAGTCTTCCTCCTCAATGGCCAGAGGGGTATCTTCAGAAAAAAGATTAGAGAAGAAATGAACAGCCTCGTTAGAAATTTCCAAAGAGGAAGAAAGAACAGCTCCCTCAGACGAACGGAGAGAAGAGATAATATTCCCCTGTCTTCTAGCCTTTACCGAGTTATGGAAGAAGGAGGTATTCTTATCCCCTTCCTGGAGCCAATCAATACGAGCCTTCTGCTTCCAAAAGATTTCCTCACGGAGCTCCCATTCCTCTAGTGCTTTGACAGCTTCATCCTCTAACCTGCCCAAGGTCGCATCCAAACCATGCTCCCTGATCTGCCTGGTAATAGAATCCAAATGCTCTTGGGCAACCCTTTTTTGCTGAAACACGTTGCCAAACTGATGCTTATTCCAATACTTTAGCTTATACTTCACATACTGGAGCCTCTTCATAAAAGAGTACATGGCAGTCCCAAAAGCAGGTCGACCTTCAATCCACCAATTAGACACTAAGTCAAAAATACCTTCCTCCCTGAGCCACATAATCTGAAATTTAAAAGTTTGCTTCTTAGAACCACTAGCCAAGCGAGCAGAGAACATGATCGGCCAATGATCAGATCCTCGCCAATCCAAAATTTCAGAGCTTGTTAGCCACTTGTCACTAACCCAAAAACTGGATACCAAGAACCTATCCAATCTTTCAGAAATAGCTTCTTCTCCAAGCCTCCTATTATTCCAGGTGAACATGCCATTTAAAGGTTTGATATCCACAAGCCGAAGTCGGGCCATGTTCTCCCTCAGAAGCACAGAGGATGCATCCAGACGAGGCACACCCCCCCTTTTCTCCTCAAGAGAGACAATAGCATTGAAATCCCCTGACATGATCCAAGGTAAAAAGGGATCCAAAGATCTCAAAAAGTTTATGTGGGACCATAAAAGACTCTTACCAGGAAGATCCGATGGAGCATAGATATTGGACAGCAAAACTCTTTCCCCAGTCTCCAAACTTACCGCGACAAGAGAGATGGAGAATCTACTAGAAAACCACCAAATAGGAGAGATTCGTCGAGGATCCCAGAAGCAGGCAAGACCTCCAGAGCTCCCCATCGCCCCCACACACTGACATAAACCTCTATTCCAAATTTTGGAAGCACTCTGCATCATACTATCAACAGAAAGCTTCGTCTCTTGGAGAAAAACCAAATCCGGAGAATGAGCACGAACCAAATCTCGAATAGCCTTTTGTCTAGGGATGCTATTCATACCCCTCACATTCCAAGAAAGCACAATCATCTCGAAGGTTGGGAGAAGTGAGCGTCTAAAGTCTTCACCGACCCAGATTCAACCAACGTCTCACCAGCCAACTTAACTTTCTCTTGATCTTTCTTCCTACCCACCCTTTGGGTCTTATCAGGAGTACCCTTTTTCAGGGGCTTTTGATGCACACCCAAAAGAAGTGAAGCAGAAACTTTACTCTTTGCAGAACTTCCAGAACCTGACCCTCCAGCTGAGCCCACTCCTACCTCATCAGAGACCAAAGAGGTACCAGTGCCAGCACACGGATCCCCAAGCCCCACCTCAGGGGAGGGAAAAGAAGAATCTTTTGCATCCCCTCGAGACAACAATGGGTCAGAGGTTAAAGACATAAGAGCCATAGGCTCCAGATTTTGAGAGGTAGTTGGGTTAGCTTCCACATGCATGTCAGGAGAGACCCCCTCCTCATGAATTAAGTCATTCAGTGCATCAAACCTGTTGAAAACCCCTTCCTCCTGGCGGTCCTGGAAAGTCCTCTTCATCCCCCGACCTTTATTTCGTGTCTTAACCGGAACAAACCCATCTTTATCTGGAGTCCCTCCCTGCATGGGACCTTTTTCCTTCTCAGGTCCTGTGTTTGGAGCAGTCTTCCCATTCCCTGATTTTCCCACACCCGAAGCACGTGGACACCTCCTGAGGAGATGACCATACTCCCGACATAAACGGCATCTGAACGGCAAGGTTTCATAATCCAGGGGCTGTGTCCATGAACTAGAACCCACTGTCAAATCAATAGAGTCCGGCAAGGGCTGGCTCAAGTCGATCTCCACACAAACGCGGGCATAGGAAAAGATCCGCTTGTCCAAAGTTTGCTGAGAGGGGCCAATCGGCTTACCCAGCGCCATTGCAATAGATTGAAGAATATCACTCCTCCAGCATTCTAACGGAAGACGAGGCAGGCGAACCCACACCGGGACCTTCGTCGGCATCTCCTCTGCAGAAATGAAACCAGGATGCCAAGGTTTAATGAACAAACCGACTTGATTATAGAAATAAGGGCCGCCCTCAAAAGCCTTGTTTCTATCAGAGATGCATGAGAAATCCACCAAGAAGAAATTATTTGCAGCAAGCAGAATCTCAAAATCCCCCTCTGGATTCCAAGTCTTCTGAATCCAAGGTTCGAGGAAAGGTAAGGAAACCCTCATTCCCAGAAACTTACAAATTAAAACATGCTTACTGAAATAGTCAAGATCTTCTACCACCGCCTCCTTCTGAATAACAACCACTGGGCGTGCTTGGGCCCTCTCCAGACAACCATTCACCTTATGCACTTTAAAGCCATTAATCCTAGATAAGCCCCCTTGAGAAGAAGCCCCAACACCGGCCTCCGACAAAATATCGTCTCCCTTCTCCTCCTCCACACCATCCATCATGTTAATGAAAACCACACCCAACCTCCAGCAACAAGCTTCCACCTCCCAGCAGGACAAAACGCAGCAAGAACCAAGGCCTCCAAAAACCACCGTCGTCCAAAAAGAAAGAGTAAAACCCGTCCCAAAGGGCTCCCACGCAAATAAAGGCAAGGGAGAAACCCCACACCAAACCCCAACAGGGAGCAAAGGCGCCAGCAACCAGAATGAAGAAAAAACGGACAGAAAAACGAGCAGAAAACTCCCCCTGCACACAACAAACGCCCCCCCACCCAAGCAGAAGACCAGCCAACGCCGATCCACCAGGAAAAAGCGGCATGCACCAACGGATCTGAGCATGCAAGCCGGGCCCTCACAGCCACTACACGAAAACAGCCAAGGCTACCATCTCCGTGTCAATTAAAATCCATTTGTCCGCCGGAGGATTAATTAAGTTAGATTTGATTTGTAATGACTAAATATATGACTAAAGTAATGACTAAATTATTCACTAAACACATGACTAAATACATGACTAAATTAATGACTAAATATATGACTAAAGTAATAACTAAATTAATGACTACATATATAATTAAAGTAATGACTAAATTGATGACTAAATATATGACTAAAGTAATGACTAAATTAACGACTAAATATATGACTAAATTAATGACTAAATATATGACTAAAGTAATAAATAAATATATGACTAAATAAATGACTAAATTAATGACTAAATCAATGACTAAATATATGACTAAATAAATCACTACCATGACTAAATAAATGACTAAATTAACGACTAAATAAATGACTAAATCAATGACCAAATCAATGACTAAATAAATGACTAAAATAGTTTAGTCATAAATTTGGTGGTGTTATAAATGGCTACAAATAAACCACTAATAGTCATGAGACGGAAATTAGTCCTTTATATGCAATTTTTAGTAGTTTATTTAGTCATATATTGTTGTTTGTGTACTAGTGAAATTGCTCCAATAGATGTGGATCTTGACTCTTGATCTTGATATGATATAATGTCTTTGAATGCTTGCTTGAATCATGAAACCTACATCACAAATGTTAGCTCAAAACACAAATGATGCATGAATACTTTGACGTGATTCTTGAATCTTGAATTGATGCCTCAAAATGCTTGATAAATAGCTCTTGAATGATCTTGAATGCTCTTTTGATGATAAATTTGCTATTTTTCTTGAATACTTGAATTGCTAGGAGAAAATATGTGAAGTAACCTTATATTTATACTTGTTTATGTCAAATTTCTTGAAATTACAAGACTACAAGTCGATATCAGATCTAGGAGAATAGAATCCTGCCAATAATTGAATTCAAAATAGGTCCAAGATAAAGTGGGACTCATACACCAGTTAGGGCGTATGAGTTCCAGTAACCTAAGCTTGGGACATAAATTTTAAGTTCAATGCAATATTCAGGATTAGGCCCCAAAACCTAGGTGGGAACCATACACCCAAGGTGGTGTATGAGTCTCAGATCACTAGATTTGGAACACACAACCCAAAAACATGAATTATGATTTGTCATTTGTTAAGTGTCAAGATTATCCTTAGAGAAATACATTAAATAAGGCTTGTGGGTGCAACATAGGACCAAATAAGGCATAAAGAAGCCCAATTTTAGCAGGGAGGGCCAAAACAAGTGTGAAAATGTAAAAGGATATATTTTTCTATGCTAAATTTAGCCCCCACTTTAGTTAGAGGAAGAAATCGCTTCAAAATCACACTAAAGTAGTCAAAATCACATCAAGAGTGGTCCAAGTATACCAATACTAGTCAGATAGGATGACAACGATCAAGATGGTTACACAAGCCCCTAGGATCAAGATCTTATGGAAAACCAACATAGGCACAAAAGAACACACATGTGAATGATGTATGAAGCAACAACAAGATATAACCATACACTACCAAAGACATAAAGAGAAAAGGAAAAATAAAAGAAAGGTGGATCAAGCCTCGACTATGTTTCCAACAGGATGTGGATTAGATCTAAGTTGTTTGTCCAAAATGTTTACAAGTGGAATGTGGTGTCCACTATGCAAACCAAACAAATGCTCATAAGGGCTAGTGGAACCTCAGGCCATCCACTAGGTGAGCCCCCACATAGGTGAGACACATACACACGTGACTGGTATGCACTCACACACACAAGCAAGTGGTGATGGGAAAGTCACACCTAAGTTCGGATCCCATACGCTAACCATACCAAAGTTATACCTCCTGATAAATTTGATATGGAACCACAAAACAGGAACAATAGGATCCATGAGGGAAGCAAAAAAATTTATGCTAACACCCATGAACAAACAAGATGGCACCACAGGCAAGAAAAGTGTGTTTTGCAAGGTGGCCATTTAACAATTATTGTCAATGCAAAAGTAGTATAAGGTACATTCAAAATATTTTTTCTTAGTTCATTTAAGGTCTTAACTTAGGGAACATTGTGCCTAATGTCTCCAAGAGAGGGCCAATCGAAGAATAGAAGATTCACAACTTAGGGAATGGAGTGTGGAGAATCAGGCCATAAGAGGAATATAATATGCTAAGGGAGATCACACTCTTGAGGAACATCACACCGAATGTCACCACAAAGAGAAAGATGCATCACATGAATTAAGAATACCACACCATGAAACATGAGCTGTAATTGAAACACAAAAAAATAATTCCAATGTATGCCCCCACTTTAAAGAAATTACTAAACACCATGATGTGAGAAACTACTTTAAAGTAGCAAATGATAAATGGTAACAATAAAGAGGACATGAGAGCTTATTTGGAAAGGCCTATGCCAACTCATATTTTTCCAAATGAAGCTACATCATGAAAAGGGGTTGCCCCCAAAATGAAGCCCCAAAATCACATAAGGGATCCATGGATTTGGGGTCAATATGCCTTTGATACAATGTTATTATAGAGCTCAGAAACATCATCATTCCCCAAATACTCATGGAACTAGAAGAATGATACAAAGAGAGTGAAAAATAAAGAAAAACATTTGGATCAACATGGAAGCGACCTAAATGTCTCGACACCTTGCGTCATCCCCGAAAGGAAAACATAAGAAAAAGAAAAGATAAAAGATAATCTTTTGGGTCAACATGGAAGAGACCTAAATGTCTCAATGGCTTGCATCATCCCCAAAAGGAAAATACAAGACAAGCGGAAAAGATAAAATGCTTACGACATATAGAAGAATGTAGGTACAAATAGAGGAATGTCACAAATTAGAGAGATACATCAAATAGAATGGTATGTGAGATCATATTATGTACATGCAATCACACACATAACATGAAAAAAGAAAACAAAGACAAGACTATTAAGGAACATGTGAGTCAACCTATAGCAGGTCGTCTGCATCCCAATCTTGTTCATAATATACAAAAGGTGGACAACTAGCCAAAGGGACAATGTGGAGTACAGTACTAGGGTCATCACCAAGTTCAACACTCTTCTTAGGGAAATTGTCATTTAAGATCGTGGAAGAGGAAAACAATGAATTCAATTCATTATGCACTTCTTCATCAATTTTAGCAATCTCATCATCATCGTCCAAGTTAATCACAATGGGAGGTTAAATGATAATGTCTAAAGAGGGTGCAAAATTCCCAGTTGTGGTTACGATATAGGATCTTTTTGTTGTGGCGAAGAGGGAGAATCCTTGTGTATTGCTTCACTTAATTTTTGATGTTGATTTTCTTTATTGTTTCCTTCATTTAAGCTTTAGGAAATAACACGATGTCTATGCCTATGCTCTCTAGCATTTCTATTTCTTTTGGTAAAATTTTCAAGTTGTGTTTATGTAGGAGCAGGTTTATCAACCATATGTTGCTTTTCTTCCCTAAGGGAAGGAATGGAAAGAACCATAGGAGGCTATTCAACCACTTCCTCTTTAGCTTTGTAAACTTGTTTTATCTTAGGAGCTGTGACAAAATTGTTTTGGTTGTCTCTTGGTCATTTGTAGGAGATAGGTAAAGGATCTGTCTTAGGTTGGTCTTGGTTACTTGGAAGGGGTGTTGGATCAATCATGGCTTCATCAAGGATAAAAGGCTTAGTCATGGGTTGAGGCATGTTTTAAAGGGATAGTTCTGCTATGCATTTTGCCTTAAATTTTTGATAGGATTTGAAAAAGAAGTCTTCACGAGGTTTAATAGGTTCAATAGGATTGTGCCAAAAGAAATCCAATGAGAAATTCCCACAAGAAGACACATGATTAAAGAAATTATGGTGCACAGTAAATATCTCATTGTCAAAGGGAAACTTCAAGCATTTATGCACAACCGATGGGAAAAATTCCATGGAGCGTAGCCATGGATAACAAAGCTTCACATAGAATTGATACAACATTAGGATGATGGAAAATGAGACATCTAATTGTTTCGGTCAAACTTTTTAAGGAAGGGTGATCAAACCCATCGTAGGGAAAGCAAAACCATTATGCATTTTTATCCATGCTTTTAGTTTATCATATGTATCTTGATAAATTTCATGCATAATTAATCATTCTTCAGTGATCACATTCTCTCCATAGACTAGATCAATTAATATCCCATTGGTGGGCTTATTATTGATTTGACCAGCTTTGTAAAGAGGACCATTGAGTGCATTTTTTATTATATCTTTAGATGAGAAAGCAATGTCAAGAGGCATTTTAGTTCGGTCCTTACGAGGTTGAATTTTGATCAATCCAACAATATTATCTATAATACTTTTTTCATCAGTATCCATGTTGTCATCATCAGTGTCAACATTCATCACATCATTATTCTTAGTTTCACTAGCTTTGATAAATGAAATATTATGATTTGGCATGGGGTTGGTAAAGATTTGCAGGTTTTTGTTGGGAGGGGCAACAAATTTATTAGCTTGATCATTAACACCTCTAATTTGAATATGATTAGAATAAATGAGGTCTTGCACAAGATGTTTAAGATGCTTACAGTTTTCTGTATCATGTCCATTTTGTCGATGAAAATGACAATAGGAATTAGATCTAAAGTTCAGAGGAAAAGGCTTATTAGGATTGGGAGTTTTAACGGGAGGTAAGGAAATCAAGTTCTTTTCTAGAATTTGTAACATGGTGTTATAGAGGGTATGGGTAAGGGAGTAAATTATCTTTTTAGATCCCCAAATGTAAAAGGATTAGTCTTCTTTACAACAACCAGTTGGGTATTACCATGATGGGTTGGTTGAGGGGGATTTAGTTGAAGGAAGCTTTTATTCTGTTTATTAAAGGGTTGATAATTGTTTTGATTTATAGATTCAGACTTTTCAAGATGGCTAGAGGTGCATTTTGCTTCATGACTACTAACCGAGTTTTAATAATCACAAAGGACAATACACAAGTGTACGAAAGGGGGAAACTTCATCATACTAAGCTTATCTTGTATCTTAGTTTGTAAGTTCTCAATGAACATCTATTGAAGGTGAGGATCAAGAATCTTTACATCAATTTCAGAATAAAGCAATTGGTAGCATGAAATGAAGTTAGTAACCTTTTCATCGTCCTTTTGCTTACATCTCACCAAATCAACTAATGTCATCTTAGGGGTCATGTGCACTTGAAAATTGCTAATAAAGGCCTCAACAAGTTCATTGAATGAAAAAATTGAGTTATTCGGTAACGAGGAAAAACATTCTAAGGCAGTATCCTTCAAGGATATAGGGAAAAGCTTAGCTAAGAGCTTATCTTCAAGGATGAAGTCACTACATAAGGCGGTATAAGTGGAAACATGGTTAAAAGGATCTCCTTTCCTTCCATATTTCTCACACCTAGAAATATCTATACCTTGTGGTATCATAATTCTTAATATCTCCAAGGTTATGGGATTTATTTTGACATAGTATGATGGATGCCCATTTTGATTTTGGCTTATGGTGGAAATTTTCTTTTGAAGGGATGAAACATTTTGCAAGAGTTGGTTAAGGATGGTGTCATTGGTTGTGTTTCAGGATGGAGGTGAATATGGTGGTGGTGTATATGTGTTTGACAAGGAAGTGAATGGAATACTTATGGGAGGTAAAGTGGTAGGAGATATGATGTGTGTTGCCATAAAGGTATAAGGATTGCTAATGGAAATACCCAAGGTAGGAATGAAATTACTACTAGTAGGTTGCATTGTTGTTGTAAGTTGAGGGTTGGTATAAGTGGGAATAGAGGCAATGGTTGTAGGAGGAGAAATTTGAGTTCCTCTTTGACTTTGAGTATTCTTCAAAGTTCAAACACAACTAGTGGTTGAGGTAAGATGTTTGCCAAAAATCTGAGGTAGGTTACTCACAAGTTCTATTCCTTTTTCACTTTCAATCATGCGGTGTATGCTATCCATGGTAGGAATAATAGTGTTGGAAATGTTTTTAGTACTCACTTGATGTTGTAGGTTTGCTAATTCTTCATGGATTTGAATTATGTTTTCTTGAGGAACACTAGCTGCCATTGTTTCAATACTTGTCATACTACTTGAAGGTAAAGAGTTGTTATGGGTATGGTCCATACCTAGTGAACTAGTGTCAACACTATGAGTGAAAGAGGTAGATAACCCAAGATTTAGGACGCGTGTGTTATCGTGGGATGACATGAGCCTCGAACTACATATCGCTATAGTATTAGCAATAGGACACCAAGTTGTAAAGCTCATACAAAGGGAAATCAATGAATGCAATAAACAAAAACTAAATGATATGCTTTAAGTCTGATTCTTATGTTTACAAATGCACTTGAAATGAAACCGAATTAAGCTAGATCCAATGAAATGAATGAAGCAAAAACACAATAATTTAAAATAAAGATCTAACAACAATAAATAGTGTAATCAAGGGAAAAATCATATTTTTTTAGATGGTTAGATCAATAACACTAAAATCCATTAAAAATAATGAAGCACAAAGGAAAAATGATGAAAACATATTACCATAAGTCTTCCTCTTCCATGCTTCACCTTTGTTACACCTCCTAGCTTGCAGTAAAATGTTGCCCTTAGATTCGTGTATGAGCAATTATGACAAATGACAAGACTAAAGCAAGTTTTGAAGGATTTATTCAAAATCTAAATGCCTATGCCTATTGCCAATGCCTATGTCTAAAACAAATGCCAAAGTTGATCAAATGACTATATTAAATACTAAAATTGCCTATGACAATAAATGTGAAAGTAAATAAATGCCTAGAATGTCTATGCAAAATGTCAGCATGTGTGTGTGTCTGTGTAATCGAAAAGTGAGAAGAAGATGGAATTTTATAGAAAATGCCATTTCAAATGGACGGAAGAGATAAATTAATGATGAGAACCTAAAATGAGCGATCTAGATTACACCTAAGAATCCCTAATTAGGGTTAGAAAAAAATCTTTAATCGAACGGTCAGAATAAAATCAGATCGACGGTGGAGAATAAATGAGGAAATTAATTAGAAAATAAAGATTTTTGAAAAATCAAGAAGATAAGATTGCCTGATTTGCAAGATTCAAAAAATCAAAGAGATAAGATGTGGACTGAAGATAAGATTTGAAAAATCAAGAATCTAACCGATTGCTTGATTTTTAGAAGATTAATTACTAATTTGAATTATAATAATTCAAATTATGGATTTTGAGAGATAATAAATAATCTTTTTAGATTATTTATCAAAAGGGACCAAAGTTACAATTGACATAACATTTTAAATAATTTAATTTATTTAAAATGAGAAAGAATATTAATTGGCAATTAAATAATTAAATTTAATTATTTAATTTAGAAGATGAGATTAATTAATTAAATAAATTAATCAATTTACTTAATTAAGCAGTGACATATTAAATAAATAAATAAAACTTATTTATTTAATAATTGGGAAGAATTAAATGAAGAAAGGGAAATTAAATAAATTAAGAAATTTATTTAATTAAAGAAAGACTTAGACAATTAATGACGTATTTAATAAACAAATAAAATTTATTTCATTTAATAATCATGAAGAATGAAAGGACATAAATTCATTAAATAATTATGAAATTTAATCAATAGTTGAATGTGGACCAAACAAAATTCCATTCTTAATTATGCTAGGACGAAAGTGGTAAAAATGAAGCTTGTAGGCCTAGGTCATTTTAGTGTCTAACATTTTGCCCCCTCTTTGTCATAATGTCGCTTTAACGATTGTGACAAAGAAAAATAAGTCAAAAAATGCCCCTGCAAAATAAGATGAGGAAGAATGACGAGGAGGGCTGGTATGCCCCTGAGAGGACATACAAAGTTCCAAGAACATGAGTGTGCTCTCGAAATTGATGAGAAGACTAGAATATGAAGAGATAAAGAAATGTTAGTGCAAAAGATATGGATGATGATATGGATGCAATGCCTATATGAGACGAGTGAGAGAAGATGACAAGACTAAAGAAGATGCATGTTAGTTCCTAGACCAAATCCTTCAAAACATTGCCATAGGAGTAATATTTATTGCTCTTAATCATCATTGGGCGGTAAAAATGACACAAATGGACAACAAACACCATGATATGACGTAGACCAAGGTGTGCAAGGTCCTCCACTTGAAAAATAGACAGTCACAGACAATGAATGTCCTAACTCATACTAAAGGCGAAGTTGCCCGTCTTTTTGTCAAGACAATCCATAGACAGCAGTCAAAGAAAATAAAATAGGCTAGGAGACCTCATCGCACCTCTAAATCCTTCATGGGACATCCTCTAGGTAGCTAGTAACATGACCAAAAAGACAAGACAATTAAAATATAAGACAAAATAGCCAAGATAGCCAAAAGATAAGATAAGAAAGACCAGAAAGATTAACAACCATGTAATTTTGTTTGCCAATGTTTGTTTGCCAAAGATTGAATTCTTGTCAGTTTGATAGTTTTGACAGTTTAAGAGTTTTGCCAATTTGACGGTGTTGATAGTTTGACGGGGCCTATTGTCAGGAAGGACACATCCTGAAAAAGGAAAAGGACATTTTGACGAGGTCTAACTCCAAGAAGGACACATCTTGAAGAGGACCAAAGAGTGACGAGATTGACATTATTTTGGCAAGTTGACTAATGTTGACTGTATGATTGATTAGACTGTGTTGTCTAATTTTGACCAATTTTGACATTGACGTTTCAAATGACTGTCTTGTGTCTGAGTTTGACTATGTTTGACTTATTTGACTGATGTGATGATTGTGACAAATGCCATGATTTTATTTTGACCAGCCTAAAAGGACTAACCTAATGTCTCGGGGACTCATCGACTGATGGCCTTGCCTACGTAGCAAATGCGTAGAGACAATGTAGTTCGACAATGACATGGATTGACTGACATGACTGACTTTGACTCCATGTGACTGACTTTGACATTGATTTGGATGTTTTTGTGTTTTTCTTCAGGACGTTTTATGATTTTTAGGTCTTTCTTCAGGACATTTTATGATGTTTTTGGTCTTTCTTTAGGACATTTTATGATGTTTTTGTCTTTTTTAGGACTTTTTATGATGTTTCTTTTTTTAGGACTTTTTGCCATGTTTTTGGTCTTTTTGTCGTTTTATGATTTTTTTGGATTTTGATGTTTAAGAGGATCGTGACAAATGCAAATGACTGATGCCTATACATGAGAACCCAAGGAAAAACATGATTGTGTCCCTAGTCAAGCTGAATATCAATTGATAGGTGATGACAACATTGTTTGACGTGGGAAGGACGCATCCCGAAACAACATGAGGATGATGACGATAAAGTGATGAAAGTATTGAGGTCTACAGCCAGGCCAAAAACACAGTCAAGTAAAATTTTGGATAATGTGCTTGTATGAATTGGACTCGTTGCATTTGGAATGACTTGGTTAGGACTAAATGGGATGATGATTATCCTTAGACCGTTTGACAAGGGAAAGCCAAGATAGGTGATAGGCATGAAAGGATAGGGGGTGGCCTTGGTAAAGGATGAGAGACATGAGACTAAGGGAATTGTCATATGATTTTCAAGGACTATCATATAAGGACAATAAGACTATGATGGTTGATGACCTGATGTTTCGTGAATCGTGTATGACCGAAGGATAGACATGTCAAGAGTTTTCCCAAAGGATGATTTATGTGTGCCAGTTTTATGTCAAGACTGAGGTAAGTGGGAATGATATGGATTAAATGGTCAGATGCCAATGCCAAGAGGAAGGCCTAGGAGATGAGATGACTTGCCCCCAAGTGTAAGAGTCCATATAGATGATTTATTTTACACATGATGCCTGTTTGCCAGGTATTCACCATTGGATGAAATTTTTCTCTTTACTATTTTCTTGACTTTTTGATTTTTTTGGTGTGCAAATTTGTTTGATTTTTGATTTTTTTTTTTTGCATTTTTTGATGTTTATGGATAGCTCTAGATGCTTTAGATTACCACTAACTATTCTAAATCCACCGAGTGCCGATGTAGAGATTGGTGCCATGATACCAATAATGACCTTGCTGAAGGAGTTGTCTTGTCAGGATCGTAGCACTTGTATACAATTGATTGATGTCATTGTGATCCTTTCTGATACTAGAGTTGGCCTTATCAAAATATGCACATCGCAATAGAGTGCCATGAGAGTCCTTGTGGTAAAGAGTTGCTGCCATGATGTGATGGATTTGTGACGTGGGATTTTTGGGCTTTACACGAGATGTAGGGTTATGACGAATGATGGTAGATGTGGAAAAATTATTTGGATGTTTGGATGAATGACTTTTTATTTTCCAAACTTGGGATGGTGGATGACAGATTTTGGAGGGATGGTGTTTGGAACCAACACTTTTAGATGCCGTGTTTGATGACCATTTTGAAGGAGGTGGACCTTTGTTGTATGTGGGAGTCCTCTTGTCTTGTGGCTCCACATTGTGATTGACTTTTGTATTTGACTTGATGTCTTTGTTTAATCCATCTTTCTTTGGGATCCATTTTAATTTCATTTGTCCACTTGTCCTTTTGTTTGATTCAATGGTCTTTGACATTTGATTTTGTTCTTTTGACTTGTAAGAAATTTTTTTTGTTGGCTCCAAAGGGAAGGTTTATTTATGATGGAATGGCGGTTCATGGTGGGGGTGTTGGGGGTGTTGGCAGCAATCTTATGACAAGGATTTATCATGGATTCCATTTTGACATTTGTGTTTGACAAGGTTGCCCCTAGTATCGAGGAGGTACCACTGACATCGTTTGATTTTTTGTCTGAGGAATAGCCAAGACCTTGATGTCTGTAATTTGCCTGAAGCTGTATTGGTTCCAGAATGCCTTGCTCGTGTATTCCTAGTCCTTTGCCTTGATATTGCATGCTTTGACAGATTTTGTTGGCGATGGGGTATTTTTTGTTTTGAAAGCAAGATGCTAACCCATCATGATGTCTATGGATACTGTCACTTGTAATATTTTCGTCTACAAGAAAGCCTGCTCTGACAAAGACAGACGACCCTAAGTGATAAAGTGTCTTAGCTTCATTGTCTTGTTGGATATTTGTGGTCTGATCTTGTGACATGTCAGGTTCAGCTGATTATGTTGGTGCTTCCAAAGAAATGTCGAAGCCATCATTATGGTCAGTGTCATAGAGTCCAGTAAATTCAAATATAGCTTGATCATTTTCAAATATGTCCATATTGGAATACTCTTGTGCTTGAGGAATATCATCTATGTGTCCCATGGAGGCAAGTGTCTCATCATGGGAAGTGTCAATAGTCGAGGCCTTTACAAGGTCGGCAAGTGTTTGATCATGAATGGCATAAAGGTTAAGGAGTGGATCGTCTTGGATTTCTTGGTCAATGGTAGGGTCTTGGTCGAAGATGGGGTTGTCATGGATTTGGACTTCTTGGTCAATGGTAGGCTCTTGTTCAAAGATGGGGTTGTCATGGATAGGTGTGTTTTGGATGTCATGATTGTCTTGAAGGACTCCCTGAATAGAGTTTAAGATAGGGTCATGGGATGGACTACCTTGTTCTTGACATGAGGGTGACATTATAAGGTTATGCTTTGGGCTTTCATTTTGACATGTATCCTCAAGTTTAGATAATGGGATTTGACTTTGACTAATGATAGAGCTTTCATGACTAGATGTGGCTTGTGAGGGGATGACTTGAAAAGGATTAATGGATGAAGGACTAGGATAGAACATGGGAACTTGGACTGGACTAGTATGTGAAGGACTAGGATATGACATGGGTACTTGCATTGGACTAGTATGTGAAGGATAAAGGTATGACATGGGGACTTGGACTGGACTAGCATGTGAGGGACAAAGATAGGACATTGAGTCTTGTACTGGATTAGGATGTGATGGTATAGGATGTGACATGGGGACTTCGACCGGATATGCCATGGAGTCTTGGATTGGATTAGTGTAAGGTTGACTAAAATATGATGTGGAAACTTGGACTGGATTGATATGGTATGATGTGGGGACTTGACATGAGTTGATAGATGGTTGATAGGGCATGTAGATGTTGACAGGATTGATAGGTGAAGGACTAGCATATGATGTGGAGACTTGGAGTGGACTAGTGGACAGTTGGTTTCCCTTGTCAAAGTTAGGATAAGGATGAAATTTGGACGTGTGTTGTGAATTAATGACAGGATTTGTGTCAAGTGACTATTGATTGTGAGGGTAGACGGATGGTGGCAAAGTATTTATGTCAAAGCCTTATGGTAACTTAGCCCCTTCACTCAAGATCATAGCTATGTATCTGTCTCTGTCCTGACGAGCTATTGTTTCAGCAAGTTGACAGGCCTCTGGGTCTTGTGTCAATGCCTCTATGTTTTCCTGAAGTAGTTGACCATTTTCATCTCTTTGCAAGTAGAGTTTGAATGTATTGTTTAATGAGGATTGTGTTGTCACTGGAGGTTGATTGTCTAAATTGGAAAATGGATCGTACAAGGTCTAGTTTGAGTCATGTGGAGGATTGTTGATAGTAAACAGGGGGTCTTGTCTAAAGTTTTCCATTTGTCTCTTTTGTTTTTGAAGTCTGGTTTCAACCATAAATGAGATTGCTCAAATGGGAATGATGACTAAATGCGAGTATGATACTATGTGAAGTCTAAATTCAAGATGACGAATAGAATGACAAATGTTTTTGGTTTTTTGTGAATAGGATATGCAATTTGTATGCAATGTAAGACAAGGTTATCTAAGCACTTCTAAGCTCAAACTTTGTTTTCGATTTTGACTACTAAAGGACTTTGTTGGAAAATGACAAGTTGACAAGGTCTAAATGACTAGTGAGTCTTCCTAACTAGACTTTTGAGTTGGAAGAAACCTCACAAAAGAGGACAATGACTAAAAGGGAGATTTGATAACTTAGTCCAAAAGGGTCTAATTTTGAAAACAATGACTTTGCAAAGTGTGCTTAAGATTTTCCTAATCCTAAGTATGCAAGTATGAACCTAGGGACAACGTAATGTTGAATGTATGAAACTAAAAGGAATGCGGTATGAAACCTATGGTGACTGATGCAAGCTAATAGACAAGACTTTGAGCAATATCAAGTTTGGTTTCTGACAGAATCTTCTTGATGACAATGTTTGACAAATGGTTAACAATTTGAAGACCTCAGGTTTCGATTGTGAAATTTAAAATTTTGACAGACAAATACATCACAGTTTGGCAAATGCGTCACAGTTTAGCAAATGTGGTTCAGTTTTGCAATTGCGGCTTTCAAACTGTCAAATGCGACTCTATTTAGCATATGCGGCTTTTCAGTTGATAGATGCATTACGATGCCTATAGATGCGGCGTTCTAAGTTTCAAATGCGGTTTAGCAGAGTAGTTGCGTTGCCAAAAATCAGTTGCGGTTTGACAGATGCAACTCAGTTTAGTTTCAAAGTGATTTTCTTGTCGTTTTGATGGAAATTTTGATCTGTTTGGTGAATGTTTTGTTTGAACTATGATAGAACCAGAATACACTTGAAAAACAAAGCGTTTTAAAAAGTAACCAAACACACATCAGAAAAGCACAATCCTAGGTTAGGCCATGACAATATTCACTAGATTCCACGTGGGTTTCCCCAACCGCATATCTGTAGCATGTGAATTCAGAAGCTTGGCTGCATGGGCTCCCCCTTACAATGCACTCTCTTCTCAGGCCAACCAAGCTTCCAACCCCCATGAAACTCCCATGGTGAGCTGATCACCTCTACTACAAACTGCAAAAGTGTGGATGCCTTCACACCGACCGGTGCTACGCTAGCAAATAGAAGGATTTTGGCTTTCTATACACGATTTTTTAGTTCGAGACCCCTGTTCGAGTGGCCATACATGGGGCAAGAGATTAATCACCATTAAGGTGGCACTCCAGCCTGAAGAGGTTAAGCTCAACAAGGTTTAAGGGAGTACAACTTCATCTGTATGAAACATCTGCACTCGCAACCTTAGGTTTTCCCTTAAGGTTTACATTTATATATCAGTTGGGGGTAGCTTGGCTTTAGCTCCATTGCTGGTTTGAGTTGCGTTGGGTAATGAAATCCCCAAGCAAGCCCAATTTCTAGAGTTGGTAACCGTTTCTCTTACACCCAAGATCACTCGAAAGCGCGAGGGGAGAGGATACTCCGATATACCAAGTCAGGGTAAATAACAGATTAGAATGGGTCTGGTTTTTTGATCACAAGGTTTTCACCAAGTGAGAGCATACTCACCTACCATTCCGCAACCACAATCAAACATAGAAGACATGAGTTCGTTTTATATGCACCAAAATCAAATGTTTGCTAATCTAAGAAAAACAAGCACAAAATTTGTTTATTCCTTCTTTGACATGCGATTCTACAAACAATGAATTAGTAATTTTTTTTACCAATGTAATCAAGGGAAAAATCATATTTTTTTAGATGGTTAGATCAATAACACTAAAATCCATTGAAAATAACGAAGCACAAAGGAAAAATGATGAAAACAAAAGGAACAATATTACCATAAGTCTTCTTCTTCCATGCTTCACCTTCGTTACACCTCCTAGCTTGTAGTAAAATGTTGCCCTCAGATTCGTGTATGAGCAATTATGACAAATGACAAGACTAAAGCAAGTTTTGAAGGATTTATTCAAAATCTAAATGCCTATGCCTATTGCCAATGCCTATGTCTAAAACAAATGCCAAAGTTGATCAAATGACTATATTAAATACTAAAATTGCCTATGACAATAAATGTGAAAGTAAATAAATGCCTAGAATGTCTATGCAAAATGTCAGCATGTGTGTGTGTCTGTGTAATCGAAAAGTGAGAAGAAGATGGCATTTTATAGAAAATGCCATTTCAAATGGACGAACGAGATAAATTAATGATGAGAACCTAAAATGAGCGATCCAAATTACACCTAAGAATCCCTAATTAGGGTTAGGGAAAAATATTTAATCGAACGGTCAGAATAAAATCGGATCGACGGTGGAGAATAAATGAGGAAATTAATTAGAAAATAAAGATTTTCGAAAAATCAAGAAGATAAGATTGCCTGATTTGCAAGATTCGAAAAATCAAAGAGATAAGATGTGGACTGAAGATAAGATTTGAAAAATCAAGAATCTACCTGATTGCTTGATTTTTAGAAGATTAATTACTAATTTGAATTATAATAATTCAAATTATGGATTTTGAGAGATAATAAATAATCTTTTTTAGATTATTTATCAAAAAGGACTGACATTTATTGACATAACATTTTAAATAATTTAATTTATTTAAAATGAGAAGAATATTAATTGGCAATTAAATAATTAAACTATTTAATTTAGGAGATGATTAATTAATTAAATAAATTAATCAATTTACTTAATTAAGACAGTTAGTGACATATTAAATAAATAAATAAAACTTATTTATTTAATAATTGGGAAGAATTAAATGAAGAAAGGGAAATTAAATAAATTAAGGAATTTATTTAATTAAAGAAAGACTTAGACAATTAATGACGTATTTAATAAATAAATAAAATTTATTTATTTAATAATCATGAACAATGAAAGGACATGAATTAATTAAATAATTATGAATTATTTAATCAATAGTTGAATGTGGACCAAGGACATAATTAAATGTCTTAATTATGCTAGGACGAAAGTGGTAAAAATGAAGCTTGCAGGCCTAGGTCATTTTTAGGTGTCTACAAATAGAAGCATGCAAATGATGTTTTTAATGTTGCAAAATGCAAGTTTAGGTATGATACGGGACTAAATCACTCAGAGGGTCGAATGAGTCCCAGTTAAGATTTTTGAAAGGTTCAAACAATGAAAAACACACAACACAGAAATCCTAGAAATCAAGTAAAATAACTTATATTAGGACTAAATCGCCCAGGTGGGCAAATGAGTCCTAGATCAGGGTTTTGACAATAAATTCAAAAAATTCTTAGTGAATGTTAAGGTTTCTAGCTTGTATGTTCAAATGACTATTTGCAATGACAAATTTCAAATGAAATTTAATGATGCAAGATGCAAAAATGCAACCTATATGCACTTTTCCACTAATGCAATATTTAGGAGCCACCCTAAATGCAAATTAACTAATGTAAGATTTAATACAAAGTTAACCTAGATCTAGGACTATGATATTATCCAAATCATAAATGCAAGTCTTCAAAGGTCAGGTTCACCAAATTGAACACAAAGAAATAGGGTTCCACCTTTTAGGAGGTGGAACTATTAGGGGGATCTATTTCACTCTTAGTTCATTAGGAAACCAAGATCCCTCAACCAATTGACTTGATTGAGGAATGGACTAGGGTTATGTGGTTTCCTTAGGTGTGATTAAAGAGGGTTCAACAATAAGAAAATCCTTAGAAAGAAGGAAATGAAAAGACTATGCAAATCTAACTATATAACCTATAAAATGAAATCAAAATCAGAATAGTAAACTGAGGATTAACATAGAAGCACTTGGAAGATGAAGGTGATTGAACAAGACTAGAAAACTCAAAAAATTGTTGATCTTGATGTGCACTAGGACTCATATTCTAGACTATGTGATTTAGTCCCATTTAGGGTTTTTGTGTTGAATATGGAATTTTTTGTTAACAAACCATGATGTACAAAAAACTACTAAAAATAGGTATACTAGAACTCATATGCCCAAGGTGGCGATTTAGTTCCATTATTAGGGTTTGAATAAAAATTTTGTAGCTTTCATTTTTTCCAATCTTTAAGTTCGATAAGTATGAATTACAAGTTGTAGGCGAGTTTCCATGAAGATGACAACTTTTTGACAACTTTGACAACTTTCTTCAATCTTGCAACTTTGTCTTCAAAGGCTCTTCAAGCTCCAAATTACCTAGATCTGTAATCACACATGAAGAGAGAAAAAATGTTGTTTTGTTAGTGGATAGGGGTTTTCCTTGGTCAAACCCCATTTTGGTAATCAAACCTTGAAATGAAATAAAATAGAATGAAGGAATGATGAATGAACAATACACAATGTTGCAACTCACCAAACCCTTGATATAAAGGCTACAAAGTTGTGTGAAATGGCTTCAATGGATGTGGATCTTGACTCTTGATCTTGATATGATATAATGTCTTTTGAATCATGAAACCTACATCACAAATGATAACTCAAAAACACACATGATGCATGAAGACTTTGACATGATGCTTGAATCTTGAATTGATGCCTCAAAATGCTTGATAATCAACTCTTGAATGCTCTCTTGATCATAAATTTTCTATATTTCTTGAATACTTGAATTTCTAGGAGAAAATATGTGAAATAACCTAGTATTTATACGTGTTTATGCCAAATTTCCCAAAATTACAACACTACAAGCCGACATCAGATCTAGGAGTATAAAATCCCACCAATAATTGAATTCAAAATAGGTCCAAGATAAAGCAGGACTCATATGTTAGTTGGGGAATATGAGTCCCAGAAGCCTAAGCTTAGGACACAAATTTCAAGAAATTTTACTTGTTCAATGCAGTATTCAAGATTAGGGCCCAAAACCTAGGTGGGACCCATACGCCTGTGGTGGCATATGAGTCCCAAATCATTAGATCTGGAACACACAACCCAAAAATATGAATTATGATTGGTAATTTATTATGTGTTGGGATTATCCTCAGAGAAATACATTAAATAAGGTTTGTGGGTGAAAAATAGGACCAAATAAGGCATAAAGAAGCCCAATTTTAGCAAGAAGGGCCCTTGAACAAGTGTGAAAATGTAAAGGGATACATTTTTCTACACTACAAAGACTACTTCTACCCACATCTCTTGTTGCAACTTGAAATTACTGAGCAAGCTCCTGCTCTCTCTATAAGATACCTACAATTTTGCAGAGAAGTGTAAACAATGGTTTTATACCTTTCGATCCCACTTCTTTACAAATTTTTTAAATTCTAAAGATGTGACCTCACCTCCATTATCTATTCTTAAACACTTGATTGATCTGCCAGTTTTCTTTTCAACCAAAACTCTAAACTGCTTAGATACATTAAACACATCAACTTTTCTTTTAAGAATATAGATCCACAACTTTCTAGAGTAATCATCTATAAATGTCACAAAATATGATGATACTCCAAAAGAAACTATAGGGTCCATGGTCCCCAAACATTTGAATGGATATAATCTAGAATACCTTACTTGTATGACTACCTACTTTAAACTTATGTCTAGATTACTTCCCATAAACACAATGCTTACATAAATTCAAATTCAAAGATTTTAAATTTGGAAGTAACTTATGGTTCAACAGTACCTTCAATCCTTTCTCACTCATATGGCCCAATCCTTGATGCCATAAACAAGTAGATTCATTTTCTTCCTTAGATACCACTTCTGCTTCATTTATTATAGTACTCCCTTCTAGCTTGTAAAGGTTTCTAATATTTGTAGCCTTCATGACTACCAAAATACCCTTGGACACTTTCATTGATCCACATTGACTTGTAAATTTATAACCTCAAGAATTCAAAACTCCCAAGGAAATTAAATTATATTCTATTTTTGGTGTACATGTCTTACCTCTGTTAATGTCCTCAAAATACCATCAAACATTTTAATCTTAATGCTCCCAATCCAAACAATCTTACAAGAAATATTATTTCCCATAAGAACAACACTGCCATCAATAGTTTGGTAAGAAGAAAACCAATTCTTATGTGGACACATGTGATTAGAAGCACCAAAATCTAATAATCATTCCTCGTGATACTGTAAGGAATTACAAACAAATCAAACTTCATCAGTTGCACTTGAACTTGTCTCAACTAGATTTGCTTCCTTTTTGGAGCCATCATTCTCTTCTTTCCTCTTCCAACAATCTTTCTTGAGATTGCTGATTTATTGCAGTACCAACATTTTTCGCTTACTCTTTTTGCCTTTTAAATTAGATCTAGATGTACCTCTTGAACCTTCCCCTTTTTCTGTGGGTAAACCTCTAACTACAATTTATTCTGATGTGGAGGTTTCTATGTTAGATTTCCTCCACACCTCTTCAGACAACAAAAATCCCATAATAGAATCAAATTCAAGAATATCAGTGTGCTAAAGCTAATAGAAGTGACTAACTAATAAACAAAATAGTGTAACTACCTTTTCTTCATCTTCGACTTTCACACCCATTCTAGCTAATTGACATATAAGAGTATTGTAAATATTTAAATGATAAACTATTTTTATACCTTTCTTCATTCATAAACTATACAACTTCCTCTTCAAGTAGATCCGACTTGTCAAGGACTTTGTCATATAAAGACTCTCCATTTTACTTCATAAGCCTGCTATCATTTCCTCTACAACAATATTGAAATGAACATAATTTCCTAAGCACAACTAAATTATGCTAAGAGCTCTTGTATCAAGATCCTCCCAATCTTCATCAGTCATATTTGTAGATTTCTTTGACTTTCCTATCAATGCTTTGTGCAACCCTTGTTGCACTAACAAATCACACATCAAGCTATAGCTCAAAATTATTCTTCCCATTGAATTTCTCCACCTTGAACTTTGCATTG
Source organism: Sequoia sempervirens (assembly GCA_007258455.2). Classification (NCBI taxonomy): domain Eukaryota; kingdom Viridiplantae; phylum Streptophyta; class Pinopsida; order Cupressales; family Cupressaceae; genus Sequoia; species Sequoia sempervirens. The sequence goes on from VDFB02000015.1 coordinate 308,563,871, forward strand.
GAAAGCTTTTCCATCAGATGCTACAAAACAAACACTAAATCCTAACACAGATGCTACAAAATAATTGCTCTGATACCACTTGCCATGAAAATGGAAGTGAAAAAACCCATAAACTTAAAATGTTACATCGCAAATTAGTTGTAAAGAAATACAAAAGATATTAAAATGGAATAACAAAATAATAGACAAGACACATATTTACATGGTAAAACCTTGACAATATTCCAAGGAAGCATCCACAGAGCAAAATATCGATATTCTTATTGCTCAGAAAAATTGTTTACAACCTTTACACAACTGTTGCTCTTCAATTACAATTCATTACAATATGATTTAACCTTAAAAAAAACAAGATAGATATAATATCTTAAACCTATGTTAAACATAGAAAAATCCAGCTTTGTTTTTATTGTTTTAAATTTTAATCTTTTTCAAATATAATATTTTCTTTTATTTATTTTATATATCTTTTTCAAAGATAAAACTTGACTTTATTTCAAATTTTGTTGTTATAATCCAACATCTCTAAGCCACATTTGTTCTGACCTTCATAAGCATGGAATTTGATCGACTTGGGGTTAGAGGGTTTTTCTTCATGGAGCTTAGTCTGAAAACATCGTTGGAAGACATTAATGGTAATGTCTATGAGGTGGTTAGTCCCTCCAGCCAGACTCTCTATACTTTGTTGTTTTCAACATGCGTTCAAGCGATAGTTGAGCTCGAAGAACCCATCGATGTCTGTAGCACAAAGCAAGCCATAAAGAATGTTCTTTTTCCATGACACCCCCTTTGTTGCACGATGGTATGCAACTTCTTGTGTTGTTACATAACATTTCTATGCAATGTATTAAAATTCAGTGATGTTTTTTATCTACTCAACTTTATTAGTTATGAATTGTTTTGATGTTATGTTTTATAACTTGTGGATATGGCTTAAAATGATAAATCTCTAAATAAACTAAGATTGGGTTTTTGCAAACCAAATAAAATAGTTGAAAAATTGAAGTAATAATTAAATTGTTATTGTATTTTATTTAATTAAAAATTTCATGTTTGTTTAATGGTAGATCCAAGATAAACATGGAGAGCTGCATTGGATGAAAACTGAAGTGAATGTGAAGGATCATGTATTTGTTCTAGAATTCATTCAAGATTAAAATGAATATGATGGAATTGTGAATGATTATATTGGTAATATACATCTAAACCCTCTTCCCAAGTGCAGGCCTTTGTGGGCATTCCACTTTCTAAACTACACTACAAACAAGGCATGAACCACTCCTTAGGAGATGGTACTTCCCTCATGTCCTTACTATGTTGCGTCACCAGAGTAGATAATCCTAATCTCCCTGTTACCTTTCCTTCTCTTAAATATCCATCTCACAGAGCTATTCCATATGATTTATGGGTTTCCACTGAATTTATGTACTACATATTTCAGAGGCTATTTGTGCTTGTGCTTGTAATGTGGTACAATGTTTCTAATTTCATTAGCAGCTACCTAAGAGTTATATGGATGGATGATAGCAAGCTTCCCATTCAAGAACCTCTTAGTGTTGAGATGCTACCCAAAGTCTTGTCCTCTTCACTTTCCTCATTGAAGATGCCAAAAAATTAAAGAATTATGTCGGAGGTGTAAATTCTTCATCTCACTCTCATTTTATATCTCTACGTTGAATTTTTATTATTTCTAACTTATTCATTATGTCTATCTTTTGGTGAAATACTTGTGCAAACCGTAAATCATGTGGTAATGGGTATAATATTCTATGGTTTTCAATGATACCTACAAATAACTCTATCTCAAGGTACGAGCCCAGACAATGAATATTGATAATTTCAATTGATTTTTTTAGGGTTTGATATCAAGTTCGAAACTGTTTTTTCTATTCAATATGGGAGCAAGAATTATAGGCTGAAACCTTTTTGACTGAGAATCAAGGTCTGAGGGGTTTCTATTCCGCTAAAGTCGTCCAGGGCTGATCTTGACCTAATCTATTGATCTCTGATGGACTTATTCAGAACCATTCGACTTCATCGACAGAATGAAGACCCCTTGATTTCAACTATAATTTCAACTTATTATTAGTAATCGTATAATATAATATCTTAGTTAATGGATGATGAGTAATTATCTGTATTTCTGCAGAATAGAGGGCAGAAGCAAGGAAGGAAATGGAGAAGGCAAGAGTAACAGGGATTGTAGCCATGAACACAAGAGCAATATCGAGATTGAATGTATTACATAATTTGTCTCTATCTTTCTAGAATATAGATGCGTACAAAGGTTTTTTAAGCATGATATTACTTTTAACATCTATGGTGAATTATAGAGCTCCCTTTATTTCTTATCAATACAAAATATCACAACTTTATTGTGAATTGTTACAGGATATAAAAGATCTACTGAAACCTAATAGTGAATCACCATGGGGAAACCGCTTTGGGATGGAACATATCGCCTTACCCGTAGCTAATGTATATAGTCCATTAGAATTCATACAAAGATAAAAACAAACCGTGGATAAGAAGAAAATGTCATTTGAAGTATTCCCTACTAGAAGACTAGTGTGTGATCTAGGCCGACGGGTATGTGATTTACGCTAAGTGCGATTTCATTACTTTTATATGGTATGAAATATTAGTTTGGAATTAAAACTTGTATTGTTAAGTATTGCAAGCATCTGCTACTGCTATGTATAACACTCTAGCAAACACAACACTAGTAATATCGAATTTGACTGGCCCAATGGCTAAGATAGCAATCAATTAAATTCCAGTTAAGAGCACCTCTTTCTCGGTATCAGGGATTCCTCAGGCAAGTAACTGAAAACTGTTCGCTAAATACATATGCTATCTTTATCATGATTATGAATGTAATGTGGCCTGAAACTTGATGTAGGAATATCTATCATAGATTTTTAATGTAATGTGGTAGCTTAAAAATTCTGCTACTTGAAGTTCCATCTTTCATGTTACAAATAGGATAACGTAGCTAAACTCTATTTTCTTGGGGTTCCTCAGGTAAGCAATTTAGTGGCCCAAGAAGAAAAAAGTTATGCAAAACCTGTAATATGATAGTCTACAACATTTTGTGCTTATGAATGTAATGTGACTATCTATCACAGACTTTTGATGTAAGAAGATTCTGCTACTTGAAGTTACACATTTCACATAATGCTAAGATCTATTTTCTTGGAAGGATTTTATTGAAAGATTTAAAACTAATGCTCTAACACTATAATGTTTGAAATAAATATTGCCTTTGACAATAAATAACAAATCTTCTCTAAAAGAGTGCGAATAACAAAGACTAGGAATTAAAATTCCGTGTTTATTCAATTGTGTAAATTCTGTAAATACATAGTACATTTATTAAACAAATAAGGTAAGCTATGCGTAGTCCAAAGAAAGCTAAAATTAGGAAAATACATGCACACTAATTGCATGGTTACAATAGTCTAAGAATAGAATAATGCAAACTTAACTAATCGTTAAAGATGATTGCTCATACAATAGTTTACTATGCATGCAAACAAATTAAATTGAACACCTATATTGAACTTGGCGGTGGAAATGGATTTTGTCGGTGGACAGTTGATCATGCATTCTTCAATCTCCCCTGCATGATCAATGGGGATGAGTCCCAAATGATTCCTCAAAGTAAAAACTTGGCTATAGATAGTGCTTTGGCAAAAATATCAGCAACTCATGAGCAATGGGGATGAGTCCCAAATGATTCCTCAAAGAAAAAAATTGGCTATAGATAGTGCTTTGGAAAAAATATCAGCAACTTGCTCAGATGTAGGGAAAACCTATAATTCCACTATCCCATGAATGAAGTGATGTCTAATCTCAATGTGTTTTGATCTATGATGAAACACTAGATTTTTGGTCATTGAAATGGTGCTGTTGTTATCACAGTAAATAGTGGTTGGATGTTTTTGAACCAATTGCAAATCTTCCAAAATCTATCAAATCCATATGGATTGACAACTGGTTATTGTTGTTACAATATACTCTGCTTCTGCAAAAGAGAGAGCCACAATTGCCTACTTTTTATTACTCCATCAGACAACTCTAGAACCAATTGAGAATATATAACCAAATTTTGATTTTCTATCATCAGCTGAACTAGCTCAATCAGAATTTGTGTAACAAACTAGCTCAAACTTGTTAAAAGGCATAGGACAACTGAGAGGGGGGATGAATTAGTTTTCACCAAATTCAAACACAAAACTTTAAACACTTATCAACTTTACAACCACACTATTATATTATGAGTATGAACATGAAATGCAGATAACATAAAGCAAAATCAACACAATGAACACCATATTTTATGTGGAAAACCCAATAAGGGAAAAACCATGGTGATGATTAACTCACAATATAAAATAATAGCAAAACCAAATACAAGAGACTCACTACCCAAATACAAAGGCTCACTGCCTACAGAAAGGACTCACTGTCCAATAAGGAGGCTCACTGCCTACAGATACAAAAGATAACAGAAAGATCCACCACAACAATTTACACACATCCACAACCTTGATTAGAAGATTGCAGAAACCTTCAGCTCACTGCTTTTAGGAATCTAACACAATAAAGTACTTCTGCCTCAACTTACTTTCACACAACTTTGCTCTTCACTTGTGGCTTACTTTGTTACTTTTTATGTCTTAATCCTTCGCAACTCAACTTTTATTTATACCATTTTCAACCTTAGAAACTTTCTCCAAGGTCGTCCACATACACTTCAATCCATAAATTCAAATTAGGTATGCAACTCAACATTCCTGCGGTGGAAAGGAATGACAGTGGACCAATTAAACACTTAACCAAGACCAAACACAACGTCTTGGATTAACCACACGCTTCCTTAATTAAATTCCCAATTCTTTGAATGAAGTGTAAACACCAGGTCGGCCAAACCTAATGAAAACACAAATGAGCATTGAAGTACACACTTCCCAACAAAAGATAACACATAGACAACGTAACTTGCTTTATCATGCACGAGAGCACATCTTAGATACTTTTAGATACATCTGTAGTGATTGCAACAACCTTCGAACATAGAATACCTTCCATCAGTCCATCCAAACTATGCAAACACATATAACAACTTTGAAACTCAATTTCTAGAGCATCAAACCACAAACATCTCTGCCAAAACCTATAGAACATTATTACAAGACATATTCCAGATCCGCAAGACCTAAAACAAATCAGTGAAGGATTGTGGAGAAAAAGCATTTCTCCCAATCTATAGACAAGCAACTCTGTCAAAAAAGTTCACACACTGGTGAACACAACTTTCACACTCCTTCAAACCAAAAGCTACAAATCAGGAGATGACGCCAATAGATCCCCTACAACAATCCTTCAGATTTGCACATGCATAGGATCAACATAGAAGAAACATAGAGTACATATTGGAGCACATTCTGAACACATACATAACTTTGACTTCACTCTTTATTAATTTTCTCAAAAGCACTTGGTAACTCATCATTTTAGCACATCTGCAACATCATAAAGATAGCTCCATGTATTCACAACATCTTAAAAAAATCTCTACTATACATGCACAATCTTCAACATTATGAACTGTGTTGACATCAATGACAACATTAATGACAACACCAAAAAACTCGCTCATACTTACAACAATCTCCCCCTTTGTCATTGATGGCAACAAATTATGTGAAAAACCATCAAAGACAACACTCTCGTTTATTTTCAGATCAGACAACTTTCTCTTCATCTTCTACTATTTTTTATATGACTCTTTCTCCCCCTTTGACATCAATGGAAAAGATCAAAAGGTTTGATCACTCCCCCTTAGGAGTGCACCCATACAACTCATACTGTAACAATGAAATTTTTTTACCCCCCCTACATAGTAGACCCCTTCATCAGTGCAGATAAATGAAGAATCTATGGATCCACTAGACTGATGCACCTCCATGTGCACCTAGTGCGGAGGGCCAATGACCCCCAACCTCTCCCTGAGATACTCAAAAGTATCATTCGGAAGAGCCTTAGTAAATATATCTACAATTTACTCCTTTGTAGACACATACTCCAATCTGACTTTTTTCTCCAATACTTTTTCTCTTAGGAAATGATATCTGATAGATATATTTTTTGTTCTTGAATGCATTACCAAATTCTTTGAAATATTTTAGCACTTGTATTGTCATAGAAGATTGGAATAGGCTCATCACATATCACTCCAATATCCTTTAGTGTTTGCTTCATCCACAAAACCTGTGTGCAATAAGATGCTAAAGCAATATACTCTACTTCTATACTAGACAAAGAAACCGAGTCTCGTTTCTTACTTAACCATGAAACCAATCTTCCACCAAGAAAGAAAGCACCTCCACTAGTATTCTTCTGGTCATCCACACAACCAACCCAATCTACATCAGTATAAGCACTTAAAGTGAATCAATATCCTTAGGATACCATAAACCATAATCCAATGTACCTTTAAGATATCTGAATATCCTTTTTATAGCTGTTACATGTGCTTCTTTAGGTTCTACTTGAAATTTGGCAACTAAACATATTACATGCATGGTAACCGGTCTAGTAGCAGTAAGATACAACAATCCACCAATCATAGACATGTATTTGCTCTAATCAGCTTTAGTAGATTGATTATCTTTACTTAGCTTACATCTGGTCATCATAGGAGTACTAACTAGTTTGGAGTTATCCATTCCAAACTTCTTCAACAACTCTTTCACATATTTCTATTGTGAAATGAATATACCCTTATCAATTTGATTTACTTGAAGACCAAGAAAGAAAATTCAACTCACCAATCATGGTCATTTCAAATTCTTTTTGCATTTCCTCTACAAATTTCTCTTACACATACCTTCATTTCCTCCAAAGATGATATCATCAACATATACTACCATTATCAAAATTTTGTTACCTTGCACTTTGAAGTAAATATTGTTGTCAATAGAGCCTTTGTTGAATCCTTGCTATGTCAGGTATTTATCCAATCTTGTGTACCATGTTCTGGGAGCTTGTTTCAATCCATACAATGCCTTCTTCAAATTACAAACCATATCCAGTTTGTTTGATAACTAAAATCCTTTAGGTTGTTCTATGTATAATTCTTCCAGTTCACCACTCAAGAATGTAGACTTAACATCCATCTGGTATACTTTGAAGTCCTCGTGGGAAAAAAATGCCAAAAACATCCTAATAGCTTCCATTCTTTCCACAATCCTGAATGAATCAGAAGAAACTTTCTCAAAAATAATTAGCATGTTCAACCTCTTGCTCATTCTCTTCTTCATGTTCTTCTTATTTTGTTGCACCTATATCCTCATCATTAGATTCTCTTTCAAGATTGTTTCTGCTAGACTTGACTTTCATCAACCCTAAAATGCACACTCTCTACCAATTTGTGCAATCTCTTGTTGCAACATTTGTATGATTTGCTTTGATTGGAATACCCTAAAAATATCCCTTCATCACATCTTGACTCAAAACTTCCCAGATCTTCAGCTTCTCTTATGATATACCATTTTTTTCCAAATACTTTGAAATGCTTGAACGATGCAGTCCTACCAAACCACAATTCATATAGCATTCAACCACTGCTAAATGTAATAAGATCTTTGTTTTGAATGTATACAACAATTTGTACTACTTTCCAAAATGTATTTGTTAATTTTTCCTCGTTCAACATGGCTTTAGCCATCTCCTTCACAATCATGTTTCTTCCCTCTACCATGCCATTTTGTTGTGTTGTTCTTGGGGTTGAATACTAGCATTTGATTCCATGATCTTCACAATATTCCATGAATTTACATGAGATGATGTGTGTGTGTATTTATGTTAGCTATGTCTCTTTTTCTATACCATGTACATCTTGTGTTATGAGATGATGTGTGTGTGTATTTATGTTTCTTCATGATAAGTTTTAATCTGTACATAAAGGGCTTAAGTAATTTATATATAAAGTTTTAAGGGATAAAAATTTAAATGATCCATTGATTCACTCCCATCTCAATAGATAGTTGTGTTCCAACAATTAGATCCCTAAGTTCCCTAGGATAAGCTTAATCAACTCGAGTAGATTCTAGAAAAGTGAATACAATGAATAGACAGGAAGTTTATTCTACAAACAAGGAACCTCGATTCAATGGATCAGAATATGCTTTTGGGGGCATATTGATGGAGGCATATTTGGGATCCCTAGGATTTGATTTTCTAATGAATGTGAAGAATAATTATATTTCTCTTGCTACTCCTCCCACTGATGTTGTAGGAAAGAAGGATTATGAGAAAAATGAAAGAGCAAGGCATGCCATTATCTATAGTTTTTCTAGGTCAGTACTTGGCAAGGTTATGCACTGTAAAACTACATATGATGTCTGGGATAAGTTGAATTTTTTTTATAAAGGAGATGACAAGATAAAGTTGGAAAAGTTACAAATTCTTAGGGAAAGGTTTGAAGGTATGAAGATAACTGAAGAGGAGAAGATTGTAGATTATCTTCTAAGAGTTGAAGATGTGGTAAACTCTATTAGAGGATATGGAGAAGAAGTAAAATAAAATGTCATTGTACAAAAAGTTTTAAGGTCAATGACAAACAAATATGATCCTAAGATCTCTACAATAAAGAGAAGTAGATAAAATCACTCTTGTTGAGTTGCATGGTATATTTACTACATATGAGATGAGGATGGGGGATGTAGAGCCATCCAAAAGGGAAGCTACAAACAAGGAGAAGGATGATGCACTTAAGAAAGACAAGTCTGATGCAACTACATCCAAGCATGATGAGACTGATGAAGAACAGGCAAATTTAATCAGAAGACTTAGAAGAGGCTCTGACAAGTACAAAGGTAAGTTAACCTTCAAGTGCTTTGATTATGGTAAGGTAGGTCATTTTGCAGCCACATGCCCCTACAATAAGAAAGGTAACTTATAACAAGAGGTAGATGATAAAATCAAGAAACCCTACTACCCAAAAAGAAGGAGTTTAAAAAAAAAGAAGAAGAAAATTCTATACATACAAGAGGACAGTGATATATCAAATGACTATAATAGATCGAACGATGAACAAGATTGTTCTTTTGTTGTGAGAGAAAACAAATTTCTCTTCATGGAAAAAGAGTCTCAGGAAGAGAATAATGGAAATGTTGAAGAACTTGGTGAAGAAGGTGAACAGGAAGGAGAGGTTGACTTTGAAGGAGAACTCATTTTTACCTTAGATGATATTGATGACCTTAGAGAGGAGATTCAGAAGTTGAAAAGGGAAAATAAGCATCAGAAGAAACTTTCTCAAAAAGAATTAGGCAAGCTAACCAAGAATCTTGAAGAATCTATGTAGAATGTGGTCAGCTTGAAGCTGCAAGTTGAAGAAGCCAGGAGAAGGGAGGATGTGATCAAGTCCAAGCTACAATTTGGGATTGATGGATGCATGAAGCCTGAGGAAGAAATTGATGCTCTAAGAAAAGACCTTGAGAAGGATAGAGAATAAATAGAGAAAGGATTGAAGCTAAAAGGTGGATCAAAAGTTTTAGATGAGCTATTAAGCACCGAAAAGCCCTCAAACAAAGAAAAATAAAGACTAGGGCTTGAGAAAGGTAAAATTACCTTAGTGGACACTTTTGAAAAAATTGTATGAAAGAATTAGAGCAGGAGAAAAGTCATATTATGGCAGTGGAATGGGTTGCAAAGAGAGTACGTCTAAAGAGAAACATGTAGAGGCAGTGAAAAATAATGAAGGAAAGAAGCCAACTGTAGACAAGAAGGATAACCAATAAATTTTGAATCACCAGAAGAAGTGGAAAAACACAAGGAGAACTAAGGCTAATGGTTTTACAAGGGTGAGAGATACAAGAAAGAAAATACAAAGAAGACCACCTCATCTAGCACAAAATGCTATTCCCAATTATTCTTCATACTTTTATGGATATTGCTATACATGTAATTAGTTTAGTCATAGGGCTAGAGAATCTAGAGTCATTCCTAAAAGGAGTACAAACTTTGTAAGCAAGAATCCATTTTCTCTCGTAGTTGATATAAATATAGTATGTTATAATTGTAATAACTTTGGTTACATAGCTAAAAATTGTAGAACGAAATTTGTAAGACCAAATGTAAAGAATGAGAAAAAGAATGATCCACCTCCTAAAATAAAGAATTTGAAGTCATGGAGGGTGATCCCACAATACTGGTTTACAATTTTTGGCCAAACTAGAGACTGAACTTATTTTTTCTAACTGAATCTTCACTTTCAGACACCTATAGCGGCTAAACCGTGAGGAAATTGAAGATGATGCAAACTAGTGATTTGTGACATTTTGTCTGTAGATTATAAATATTTTTTTTTCAATTTTTTGGAATCAAATTGCACTTATTTTTCCATCTCCTTCAAAAACTAGTTTTTTTCAGTAAACACCATTTTTAGGGAGTGACGCTCATCGTATAACACATAATTTTTTTTCCATGAATGATAAATTCTATTTTTTTGAATTTAGATTTGTAATTATGATATCTAGTGCTTCCAATTGGTTTCATAGTGTTTTATTAAATATTTTTTCCTTAATCAAGTTTCGAATTCAAACCAATTACAATTCAAACATAGGCGGACTGTATAACACAACTTTTCTTGTATGTATTGAAATTCAATTTTTTTTGTTGGATCAAGGACTTCAATATTTGGTACACTCATATTTTTCAAATTTTTTTTGATAATCTTCTATTTTTCCACATGTACAGAATAGAGAGCTTGATTTTCGTTGAAAAACCTCCATTCACAAGAAATACAAAATAAATATAATAATCAAATTTAATTTAATTAAAATTATATTTTTTTGGAAGCTTATAATAAGGACTACATACAAAAAATAAATTTTAAATGAATTCATTTGATCCCTTCATTTGATCCCCCAAAAGGTAAATCAAAAGTGGTTTTTTATCATCATTTTGATAGGTATGGTTTAAAAACTAGCGGGGTTCTATCCAAGCGGGCTTGGTATAAGGTAGTTTAAACAAACCCTCTTCAATTGGAATCCTTTAAATGAAACTTTTCAAGGCTTAAATCATTATATTTTCTAAAAATATGTGATTTTAGAAAAAATCAGGATCGCCCAGAAAGTGTAAACCACTATTGTGGCAGCACCCTGGAGGAAAAGGTGGAGAAGTTAGTAAAGAATTCCAAAAAGGTGTGGAAAGAAAAAGGGAAAACTCCACACAATAAATAATTGCACAAATAACACTGCATGTCAAGAAGAAATATCTATGGGTGATGGAAAGTATCTACTCCAAGCACATGACCAAAGAAAAAAGTAAATTCATCAAAACCAAGAAATGCAATGGAGGATCAGTGAAGTTGGGTGACAATATAGCCGTCAAGATATGTGGAAAAGAAATATTGAGCTTAGATGGTAAAAATTCCACCAAAGATTTCTTATAAGTTGAGGGATTGAAGCACAACTTATTGAGTGTAATTTAGACATGTGACAATGGCTACAAGGTGACATTTGATTTAGAAGGACGTAGAATAAGGAAGAATGGAAATACAATTGCATAAGGATTGAGAACTAACAACAATCTTTACAATCTTTATGAAGTGAAAGGTCAAAGTTGTTTGATAGGGTAGGCTGATGAAAGTTGGTTGTGGCATAAGAGATTAGGACATGTAAACTTTGATAATTTTGTGAAATAAGTTCAAGAGGTCTAGTAAGACATATACCTAAAATAACAAAACCTACAAATACAATATGCAAATAATGTTAGGAAAACAAACAAAGGATAAATTCCCAAGTAAGGTGTTAGAACACAATGACCTATTGAGAGGGGGTGAATCAATAGATATTAAAACTTTTAGTCCTTAAAAATGTTTGTAGATTCAACCTTAAACTCAGATGTGTAGATTAAAACATGAATAGATATAATAATTACAAGCACAAGAGAAATCAACACATAACACCAAATATACGTGGAAAACCCAAGATGGGGAAAAAAGGGGTGAGAAATGTTGCTAGGATCTAGGGTATGTGCAGGATCATGATGGGCCAAAAAGTGGTGATATGATGGGTATGTGTAGGGTATGTGGATGATGACATTTTTTTTACCCAAAATTGATAAAATAAAAAGGGTTTTTAAAGGAGATTCTTAGCTTTCCACCAATATTATGCTTTACATTGAATTTAATAAATAATTATTATTCATTTAAATTGATTGACAAGATGATTGAAAAACATCTATAGCTTTCAAATGGTGTCACATTTTTTGAATCCGAAACATGCGTCATATTCTATGCTTCACATACTATAGAATTAAAAAAAAATGAATTTCATAAAGTTTTGACCAAGTTAAGGTGGTCAAACATATGAGTTTTTAATATATTTTAAAAGTTGTAGTAAAAATTTCATAATTAATTATTTACTTGGAAAAAAAATGCAAGGAAATATGCATCACATCAAGACATGAGTCCTCTACTTATATCTAAATTCTTATAAAAAAATATTATCACTTTATTATGGTTAGAGTGGTTAGACAGACACTTACTTCTTATTTTTTCCCAGAAATTTAACTACTACTGCATTGAAATTTCAAAATTTCACCAAATATAATTAAAAAAAAACAAACCTAGTAGTTTAGAAACTACATTCATTTTGCTACAGATTCTAATCTTACATATTTTTGAATTTTTTGCCACTTAAGGGCCTATTTTTTCCATGATGATCTTGCACATACCCTCTACTATCCTAATCCAACCTCACAAGCATCAAAGTTCAGTTACAATTTTTAAGGGCTACAACTCCAAGGAAGCTTCAACTCCCTGTTTTAGAAGCAACAAATTCAAGGAGAATACAATCCCCTATTCTTAGCTACAACTCAGTACAATGAGGCTACAACCTCAATCAGAATTACAAGTTCAAATATGTACATATAAGTGGTTCTACATAAACCTGGGATGCATTAATACATACAATACAATGTTGCACTTATTACAACTTACACTCTATTGTTGTAGCTGCACTCTCAGCAACACATACTTTTGTTCTTCACTCTCCTCTACTCTGCACTCTCTTTTCTACCGTATTCTCAATTGTACACCACTTTGTTTAGCACTCTGTGCACTCGTAGACTTTACACACACCAATTACAAACTCAACACCTAGAAAAATACATGATTGTCTTCCTTCTTTACCAACTTGCAATTATTACCTTGAGATTCGCTACATCATTCAGATCAGCCCTCACATCCTGTTAGGGTGTTCTTCACTTGCAAACCTCACTAGCAAGCTACTTTTGCATCAAGCCACACAACATTTATTTCTGATATAGATAATTTTCCTTTGTTCTCTTTGTCGAATCCTAAAATTTGATTGTGCATTTAATGCTCTCTTATGATCCTTCGATTTTATTTTGATCTCAATCACTTTCACAATATTTTTTGTTGCCTTGAAGATCAAATCTTCATTCCATTGGTTGTAGGTGCAGATGCACCAATTGAATTTTTCTCCAATGTCGGTTACCAATCGAGAACCCTTGTTCACATTGTCAAACTATTATAGATCTTTTCTTTTGAATTTTGGTTGTCGATCTTCCCCTTTCACACCCTAATCCTGCGATCCTTGTTCACTGTCGTGCCTTTAAATCCTGACTGTTAGATAGGTGGTCGATCAAATCACCATCATCGATCTTGCAGTATTCCCTTAACATCATGTGTTACATTGCCTAAGAGACATTCACTAAATTCTCATCGAATTTCACCTTTCTATTTGATATGAATCACTTTCAAACAAATGAGAAGAAGCATAGGCCCATATACCACACAATTCACAACAAGGATGTGAATTTCCTATCGAGCAATCATTGGTCACCACCTGTCAGCAAACATCACCATCCAATACCATCACCTTCTTACTGGGTCCTACTTAGTAAACTCCATGTATCACCATGTTGAGGAGACATGGTTCATAGTCCTGTCGATACACCAATGTCACATTGATGAAGAATCCTTTCACTAGCATTGTCTGATTTATCTTGTGCAATCTACACCGTTCCCCATTGACCTCGCGGGTCTTGTTCAGGCCCCACTAGCATCTTAACGAGGCTAGCAGGCTATTTCCACATGTACACCTATGACGTCACCATCCTGTTGGGTCCCATAGTCGGTATCATACTCCCATTGCATTGTCAAAGAGACATGCATCAAAATCCTCTCGAACTGTAGATGTCTCACTGATGAAAAGGTCACCTGATTGTTGAGGAGACATCCTTCAATGTACTGCTAACACTACTCTATCTCATCGATGTGAAGGTCATTAGATTGCCGAAGAGACAATCATGAAACTCCTTCCAATCTACATCTCTCTCTCTGATCAAGCTCATATTGGACTATCAAAGAAACATCCAAATAGGTTTCATTGATGACCATCAATCACGCTGATGAAGGCCATTGATGACGTCACCTGTCCACCTCATTGCCATGTCACTACATCATAATCCACAAAAAGGATATGGATTATTGTTCACTCAATCTTGTCATGCCATGTGTCATCTTCATCAAAATTTTCACCCATGTTGTCATCATTGGGTCCCACTCGGCCAATACTTTCACATCGTCATGTCAGAGAAACATTGACAAAGGCCTCATCGACACCATACGGTCTCATCGATAATGCTTACATACTTCTTATCACTCCATCAAAGAGACAACTCACAGAATCCTACTAACACATCAATGTCTTTCCAATAAGATGATCATTGGCCCATCGAAGAGACATCTAGCATTCTCTCGCCAACTATGTACTATCATTCCAATAAATACCTTCTTACACCTTTAGGACACTACCAACCTAGGTGATGGGGCTAGTCACCCTCACAACTGTAAAGATATAAGTTGCAAATAATGCAACTAATAACCATCAATACTAGGTCAACACCAAAATAGAAATCTATTCTGACTCCATGACTGCAAGTATCCTTAAGGTTTATCTGATAAACCCTTACACTTGAGAGCATAAATAAAACATTTTTGGGTGCATCCTTAACTTTCTCAACCTACGCAATACCTTTCTAGAAAGATCTCAAGAAACCCAATTCAATTCTTCCATCAAATCCAATAATCTCAAATTTATCCTTTGTCATCATGTCAGTGATCTCCTTTGCTAGATTTTCCCTTTTGACATCAATGACAACTATATCCCAATAATCTCCACATTTGGAATTGATGAAAAAAATCTAATTGCTTAATGAGGTACCACTGAAGCTCTACACCAATTTGATTATTCACAGTGTAACACAACAACTCCCCTTATGATATACATCTCATCTCTTCTCAGCAAGATTTTTTTTTTCCTCACATTTCTCCCCTTTGACATCAATGTCAAAGAGTACACCCCCCTTGAGGAAATGCACCAATTTTGACAAACTCTGCAACCATCAAGTCATTAAAAATTTGTAAAACATGATTTTACATGACTTGATCACACTCTACTTAACTAGGGTTGAATAAATGATCAATGAAGCTCCCCATGGATATAGGCCCTATCACTAGAGTTTAGTGATGTGTGATGGGAGAAACTACTCCCAACTTCTGCCTCAAATATTCAAACTATTTTGTAGGAAGAGGCTTTGTAAATATATTAGCCACTTGTTCCTTGGTAGGAACATACTCCATGTTGACCTCCTTATCTGCAACCTTTTCTTTGATGAAGTGATACTTGATTGATATATGCTTTTTTCTAGAGTGCATCACTAGATTCTTTGAGATATTAATGGAACTTGAATTTTCACAAAGAATCAATATAGGTTCATTGTACTCTACTTTGATGTCCTTTAATGTCTGCTTCATCCATAAGACTTGAGTGCAACATGTAGCTACTACAATATATTCTACTTCTGTTGTAGAAAGAGTGATAGACTCTTACTTTTTACTCATCTAGGAAACTATCTATTGCCCAATTGCCCAAAAAGAAGGCTCCTCCACTAGTACTCTTTTTTTCTTCCACACTTCCTACCCAATCTGTATCTGTGTATGTTGTTAAAGTGAAATATTTGTATTTGGGATACCATAATCCATATTCAATAGTAATTTTGATGTATCTAAAGATTCTCTTGACTACATTGACATGTGATTCTTTCAGTTCTTCCTAAAACCTAGCTGCTATAAAAATTGCTTGCATTATATCAGGCCTAGATGCACTTAAATATAGTAGACTTCTAATCATAGATCTGTATGTAGTCTGATTTGCATTAGGTGACTCATAATATTTTCTTAATTTGCAACCAGTAATCATGGGAGTACTAATTGGTCTACAATCTTCCATGCCAAAATTTTTAAGCATTTCTTTTGCATACTTGGTTTGTAATATAAATATACCTTTATTATTTTGTGTAATTTTCAAACCAAGAAAAAATATGAGTTATCCTAGCATGGACATTTCAAACTCATCTTGCATATTTTTAGCAAATATTTTGCACATTACATCACTGCTACCACCAAATATAATATCATCTACATATACCACAACAATGATAATATACTCACCTTCAGATTCGAGATACAGATTGCTATCAGCAGAACCTTTCTTGAATCCTTGTTGTTGTAGATATTGATCTAGTCTTCAATACCAAGCCCTTGGTTCTTGCTTCATACCATACAATTATTTTCTCAATTTGTAGACATAATCATCATTCTCTGACAGATAAAAACCTTCTGGCTGCTCAATATATACTTCCTCTTCAAGGTTTCCATTTTAGAAATGTAGATTTGACATCCATTTGATATACTTTAAATCCTTTATACATATAAAATGCAAGAAACGTCCTAATAGCTTCTAATTGTGAAATTGGAGAAAAAATTTCTTCAAAATCAATACCTTCTACTTGAGCATATCCTTTGCACACTAACCTTGCTTTGTTTTTTACCACAAATCCATCTTCATTCAGCTTATTTCTAAATACCCGTTTGGTGCCAATTACATTCTTGCTTGGTGGTCTAGGAACCAATTCCCAAGTTTGTTCTTTTCAATTTGATTGAGTTCCTCTTCCATTTCTTTTAACCAGCTTTCACCCTTACTAGCTTAATCAAATCTTTTTTGTTCAATCTAAGATAAGAGAGAAAAGTTCACTTGTTCCTTGTTCTTTGCAAGTCTTCTTCTAGTTTTCACACCTTTATTCTTGTTGCCAACTATCTAATCTTTAGGATGATCTTTTTGCACATATTTTGTAGGAGCACGTTCAACCTATTGCTCATTCTCTTCATGTTCTTCTTCTTATTTTGTTGCACCTATATCCTCATCATCAAATTCTCTTTCAAGATTGTTTCTGCTAGACTTGACTTGACTTGACTTTCATCAACCCTAAAATGTACACTCTCTACCAATTTGTGCAATCTCTTGTTGCAACATTTGTATGATTTGCTTTGATTGGAATACCCTAAAAATATCCCTTCATCACATCTTGACTCAAAACTTCCTAGATCTTCAGCTTCTCTTATGATATACCATTTTTTTCCAAATACTTTGAAATACTTGAATGATGTAGTCCTACCAAACCACAATTCATATAGCATTCAACCACTGCTAAATGTAATAAGAGCTTTGTTTTGAATGTATACAACAATTTTTACTACTTTCCAAAATGTATCTATTAATTTTTCCTTGTTCAACATGGCTTTAGCCATCTCCTTCACAATCATGTTTCTTCCCTCTACCATGCCATTTTGTTGTGGTGTTCTTGGGGCTAAATACTAGCATTTGATTCCATGATCTTCACAATATTCCATGAATTTACTGAATTTACCATTTTTATGGAGATAGTCAAGATGTTAAAAGCAAGAATAATTTATCCTATACATCATTCCACATGGGTCGCCAATATAGTCCCTGTAAGGAAAAAGAATGGAAAAATAAGGATATGTGTTGATTTCATAAATCTCAATCAAGCATCCTTGAAGGATAAAAATCCTCTGCCTGTAATGGATCACATCTTACAAACTGCTGCTAGATTAGAGATGATGTCTATGATCGATGGGTTTTCGGGCTATAATTAGATAGAAGTTGCCCCCGAGGACCAACATAAAACTTCTTTTACTACCCCTATCATATTTTTTGCATATAACAGAATTCCTTTTGGTTTGATTAATGTAGGAGCTATCTTTGAGAGAGTTATGGACTTGTCATTTGGAGATTTGAAGAATAAAATCATTGTAATATACCTGGATGACCTCATGGTTTTCTCCAAGAAAAGGGCCAATCACTTGCATGATTTGTAGATTGTACTACAATCTTGTAGAGAAGGAATTTCATTAAATCCCAAGAAGTCTATCTTCACTGTCACATAGGGAAAAATTTTGGGTTATATTGTATCAAAAGATGGTATTAAAATAGACCCTGAAAGGGTAAATGCCATTATGTAGTTGAAGTTACCTACTAATAAAGATGGAACTAGATCCTTTTTCGGTCAAGTGAATTTTCTCAGGAAATTTATTCCAGATTTTGTTTTATTGACTAAGCCTATTGCTGATATGATGAAAAATCTCCAAGTGTTTAAATGGAGTAGTGAAGGGAAACAATTGTTTGAGAACATAAAAGCTGCTATAGCCAATGCACCAACTTTAGTTCAGCCAGATTTCACTAAAGATTTCATTATTTACAGTTATGCATTTGAACATACTGTATCAGCTCTCTTGTTGTAGAAAAATGAAGGAGGCATTGAGGCTCCTGTTTATTTTATGAACTCCCCACTCAAGAAGTTTGAGATTAAATACTCATCCCTTGAAAAGCAAGTGTATGCCATAGTGAAGGCTTTAGAGAGTTTTAGATTCTATATTCTCCATTCGCATACAACTATTTTTTTGCCAGATTGTTGTGAAGAGTATTCTCACTAAACAAGATATAGGCTAAAATAAGAGAGGATCTTGGATAACTAGAGTGCAAGAATATCATTTGGAAATAAAACCTACTAAACTATTTAGAGGTAGTGGTTTGGCCAAGATCATTGCAGAAAATGAACCGGTTGAGCAAGAACACTTACCTCTAGTCTTGTTTACTAGTACTGTAGATGAATGGTTTTCCAACATTTCTTATTATCTAACCTATGGGGATTTCCCAACTCATCTGTCCCCTAAAGAGAAAATAAATTTGAAACTAAAGGCCAACAAGTATGTTATTTGGGATGGAAATTTATACAAAAAAGGGCTGGATGGAACTTCCTTAAAAAGTGTTGACCAAGTACAACAAAATAAATTATTACATCTTTTTCATGAGGAAGTGTGTGGAGGATATTCTTCAGCATCTATGACAGCTTTCAAAATCCTGCATTAGAGATTTTTTTGGTCGGGAATGTTTAAAGATGCTTACAACTAGGTATCAAAGTGTGAAAAATGTCTAAGATTTACTGGTAGACCCTAGCTTGCTGCCTTGCCACTTAAGCTTGTACTTATTGATGAACCCTTTCAACAGTGGGGTTTAGATTTTATTGGTCCGATTAATCCTAATTCTAGTGCAAGACACACACACACATTTTGAATGCCACCAATTATTTCACCAAATGGGTTGAAGCTCTTCCAGTGAAACACACTACCACCGAAGTTGTGTGTGATTTCTTGAAAGAAAATATCTTGGAAAGATTTGGGGTACCTAAGAAAATCATTATAGATAATGCCTCCTATTTTTCTTCTTTCAAAATCACCCTTTTCTGTTATGATTATGGTATCAATCTAGCTCATTCATTTGATTATTATCCACAAGGCAATGGATAGGAAAATTCTAGTAATAAAAAATTGACAGCCATCATCAAGAAGCTAGTAGATGAGAATTAGAAAAATTGGCATAAAAATCTATATGATGCACTATGGGTTGATAGGACAATGTGTAAGAGAGCAATTGGTATGTCACCTTTTCAGCTGGTTTATGGCATTTATAGTAACCTGCCCACACCTTTGGAAATCACGACCTTGAATTTACAAAAGGCTATTGAAGATGGTGAGTTCCAATCTACACTTGACAAAAGAGCTATGTATCTCAATAAATTGGAAGAATAGAGAGAACACGTGGTGGATCAAATTGGAAAACATCAATAGATGGTTAAAAAAAATTTGACAAGAGGGCGAGACAAAGAAATTTTGTAGTAGGAGATTCAGTCTTACTCTAGGATAAAAGGAAACAACCTAAAGGAGCTTATAAGAAGTTTGACTCTTTATGGAGAGGGCCTTTCAAAATCAGACAGGTGAAAAAACCTTTTACTTGGCTTACCCAGATGGTACTAATCTGCCTCTTTCCTACAATGGGAAAGATCTAAAACTTCTAGAATAAGTCTTCGTTGGTTCTTCTCTGTACATATTTTCTTTTTGTTTTGTTTTGTTTTGTTGGTTTTGGTCTCCATTTTACCAATGAATAAGGCCTTTGCCATGGTTTTCTAGATTCTCTGTGTCCTAATAGTCCTTGCCCCCACTTAGAGCCACTATTATTCGTGTTCTAAAGTTTTCAGGCCATGGACTTTGTTTTCCTTATTTACCCTTTGAAGTCCTTGTTGCTATCTTATAAGTATTTTACCTAAAGTTTATCTTTTAAGGTCCCCAGCTCCTTGATTTTTGTAACCTTTGTCGCAGGTTTCCTGAGTTTTATAACTCATGTCGCCACTTTCTTTAAGTTTGTAACCTAGTCGTTAGTTTATCAAGTTTCGTAACTTTATGTGCTAGCAACTTATATCTTGCCATAGTATGCCCCTGTGCTGTCTTCAAGAAAGTCGTGGAATCATAAGTTACCATAACCAATCAATTCTAGATTCTGGTTACCCAGTTACCAATCCAAGCGACTTGGCAACATGCCTTCTTTTTTGCTCATTTCAAGGCACCATACAATCTAGAGATGTCTAATCATATTGAAGAGTGTACATCTTTTAAAGTAATTTCCTTCTTTCAAAAATAGGGAGTTGAGTATTTCATAAATGCAGTACATGCAGATGTGATAGAAACTTAAATGCAAGGTGGTGGGATATTTGCACCTATATTTACATATTATATTTCATACCTATCTTTTTCATTATTTTAGTATGTTCATCTCCTTGAAGGTTAAGAACTTATGCAGACTGCTATAAGGAACCGCCTGTTAAATGTGAGAGACACAAACATCAAACCTATGGATTTGAGAGAATTGTGGGAGCACTTGGAGAGTGAAGGAGTTTTCACATTGAATAAGAGGCTTGTGGTGAGCAGTTTGTCTAATGCTAGTGGAATACCTAAAATGGTAGATTGTTTCAAACTTGTGGTTACCTACGCCAAGAGGTATGTTCCTAAAACACAAGAAATTGGAGTAGTGGATGGGTGAGTGGTTATCAAGGTCAGTGCTCCTGAAGCTGTGTCTCAAGCTCTTGGTCTCCCAGTGGACCTACCATTTGAGAAAATTTCTATTGCAATTCTTGATGAATCCTTCAAAGAAAAAGAAGATTGGTGTAAAAATTCGATGGCTAAAACCTAGTTGAAGTTTGAAAGGAAAGGTAACTCCCAATTACCCCCTAAGCTTAAAAAGACACATTTTAAGGATGAGATTTTTAATGCCATTACTCTATTGCATCACGTCATTGGTAATGGAGACTCTGAAAGCTTTGAGGACTGGATCTGTTTATTTATTTTTAAAATCTGTGATTGGGGTGAAATTATATGTCATCATTTCAAAGAGCAATTGTTGAATTATCATAAGTGCGCCACTTTTCACATGTGCTCCTATCTATTATTTTTTGTTGCCGGTCAGAAAAATGTTTGGTCAGGGTTAGAAATGCAGGGTGCACTGGTATTGAGCATGCCTATATACAAATTTGTTCTACAACTCACCAAATGGTTTGGAATGGAAAATTACCACCGTGTTAATGATGCCTTCTTAATGGATACTGCCAGGAGGCTAGAAGGGAAATTAGAAGTGTGTTTCTCTCTGGACTATATGTCCTTGATAACGAGATATGGGATTTTTTACATTTAGTTTGATAAATTTTCTTATTTGAGAATTGGAAAATTTGAAGGTGTTCCATTAAAGTTGCCCAGATACCTAGATGACCTTATTGTATTTCTAGAGACCTACAAACAAATGGTCGAGGAAAATGTTAAATATTTGAAAATGGGTAAGAAAGGGTATTATTTTCATTTAGTACTTTCTTCGTTCACATGCAAAAGTAAGCAGCTTGCCAAATAGGCCTATGAGGCCTTGAGACAATTCAATTTTCCTAATTGTTTTGGAAGACCCATTTTTTATAGTAAAGGTTTCATTAGACATAATTGTCATGGTGGGAGCTGCTATGTGCATATTCCACGTATTGAAGATTTTTGGAAAGATTGTGTTAATGAATTTGAAGTTTTTAGAAGAAACATTATGAGGTTAACTCTTAAACAGATTTAGGATTTCGAGCTACCTCTATGCATCCCATAAAATGTATTTGAAAATTCAATGATTCTCCATCCTGATTATGGTAATTTTTTGTTAGGGTTTTCCATATGTGTTGATTGGAATAAGGAAGAGTGCTCTGATATTCATAAGCACTTAGTTTTAGTTATTGAGAAGACTTGGGATTGGATGGCTGGTAAATGGAAGTATTGCATGCATAGGTTCTACCCATGGTTGAAAACCTTCAGGTAGAAAGGAGACAAGGTCATAAACTCAGGATTTGAATGTCATCCCGTCAACAGGAAGACTTGAAGATAAATCA
The DNA here is from genome assembly GCA_007258455.2 of Sequoia sempervirens. Lineage (NCBI taxonomy): Eukaryota > Viridiplantae > Streptophyta > Pinopsida > Cupressales > Cupressaceae > Sequoia > Sequoia sempervirens. Next base: position 308,586,578 of record VDFB02000015.1, read on the forward strand.
TCTGGATGAAATTCACAATTAGGGGGAAACAGAGAAAAACTGGAGGATGTGACCAAGTTGAAGTCCACCTATGAACATAATTTACCCTCTTCTTCCCCTAAGCAAATTCAAGATCAAGATAAGCTCGCAGCTGCAAATTTTGGAAATATTTTCAAAAATATTACCGATGATAATGTTTTTCCTCCTTTGTCTGAAGATGTACCCATCCCATCTAAAAATCCATTTAATACTCCTCACAAAAATCAATTGGTTGTTACTAGAAGTACAAGTGACAACCCAACTACAACATCCCCAAGTTGGTTGAAAAAGGTGGTGGAAAAGAAGAGAAAATCAATTCCTTCTACTGTGGTAGAAGTTGATATCATAGACAAATTTCTTCAGGGTTCTGGTAAGCCTAAAAAGGCTAGGAAAGTGTCTAGGATAATAAATGATGATGCCTCAGGACACCAATTGCTAGAAGTGGCAGACCCAATAAGAGAGCTGAATGAAAATGAAATTACTGCAAATGATTATAGGATTACTCATGTGGATATGGGACCTGCTACCCTTGAAGGGGATGTATATCATGTTAATTTCTCTCTGAATTCTCTAATAAAACACGTCAAGGATGGAAGGAATGAAAAAATTAAATTTCAATCTCAAGTACTCGCTCTCAGCCAATTTATTTCCTCTTTAACTGCTACTCCTATTGTTGAAGAAAGCAATAGCTATCATATCGAGAGCATTGATTCTAAAAATTTGCAATAGGTTAAAAGGAGTATGATCTATTCAAAGGGTTCCAATGAATGGATAGAGATGACCTCCCAGAACGCTTTATCATACCTCGGTGAGACTGTTCCTTTCTATTCAAAAGTTAGTTCAAAAAGGAAGGAATTATTAGTAGAATTGCAGCATATGAGAAAAGAACAAAATACTCTTTTTGTATTGTCCAAGGAAGTTATAGATTTGGTTAATCTAGATCCAATTACATTAATTGGGTAGAAAATTGTGAATGATCCCAAAGAAGTTGATCCAAATTCGAATGATTTTTTGGAATGGCGATTAAGCATATATGATAACCTCATCAAAGAGACTAATACTGCAATGGGGAAATATTTGGACATACTAGTTGAAATCGAAGAAAATTTTCATAACCTGGGTGTAGATATCATGGATGAATTTGAAGAGAAAATTCTAAAATTCAAGGAAATTGCTGTGAAATTGAAAGAAACGTATAAAGAAGAAATATCTCAAATATCCACAGCTACTTGGGAATCCTTCTCTAAGCTCGACGGAATGGAAATCCATTTGGAGTCCTACAAGACAGTGTAGGAAAGAATGAATCAAACTGTAGATGATTCCAAAAGAAACTTAAACAGATGGAAGAATCATTTATAGATAACTACTAATCTAGGTGGCAAGAACATTACTGCAGTTATTACTAGGTACCGAGAATATAGAGCGAGGGAGAGGGAAAAGGAATGGTCATTAGGAACTGAGAAGATCATGGAGGTTGAAGATGAAGAGCTTGGAATCATTAAAGAATGATGCTTATCTAATTTTAGCATCAACTTAGTCTAGCTCTTTTTCGATTTAATTATCTTTAAAATACTTTATTTTGCGTTATGTTTAAATGGTTGTCTTCAAGAAACCATTATTTGAAACTTATTTTTTAGACTTTAAATAGTGAGGGGCGAGGAGTTCTCTCTCTCTCTCTCTCTCTCTTGGGAAAACTTTAATTTTCTCAAAAGAAAGATATTAAGTTTCTCTATTTTTTTTTTATGGTGAATTATGCAGATATAATCTTTGAATTACGGTGCATAATCTTATCTTGTTTCTATGGATATGCCATCAATGTGTGTTTATATATTGAAATGGTTATTGGTATGGAATTTCTTGCTATGAAATTTTGATCTGTGAATGAGCATTTTATAGTATATCTGGAAAGTTTTGTGTTCATTATTATTGAAATTGATATTGTTTGAATACACTTTCAAAGATTTCTGGTTAAAAGCATTACCTTTATTTTCTTTCTAGTTAAAAGCAACACATATTTAAATTCATTGCATATCATATAAGATAGCTGCCACCTTGTTTAAAAGCAGCGAATCAGAATAGAATATCATCATATCTGATTCAATTGTTGTTTACATTTGTCATCTCCATGGGCATAAGAATATAGAGCTAGGTGACAAAATTTTGAACCAACAATTCCCTAAGTGCTTTTTAGCACAGCTAGATAGTTTTCTTTCTATTTTTTTATTTTCAATAATTGCCAAGGTGTCAATCATACTATCAAGTCTGAGTTATAGAAGTTCTGAATCTGTTTTCCTAAGTTATGAGCCTAGTTTCTGAGTGACTCCATGCCCAAGGACAGGTCTAGGCAACTGGCCAGAAATTTTAGCAGGAAAACATGCAATAAATGTCACCAAAAATGTTACTAGATTTTCACTCATAGGCTCAATTAGGTAGAGTGTATTGATTTTAAACTAATAAAATGAGTTACATTTTATTAACTTTCCTTCATTACATTCAAATGTATAAATGAAAAATCCAGAAAAGATTACAATTATAGATTAATGCATTCATACACATACATGTAAGAAAAGAAGATTCTAATCTTTTGAAAAAGGATTAATATTTATTGAATGTATAAGTGTACATTGTCTCATACAAGCCATGAGACTAACCTTTTCTTATTAAATACAAATTATGAAAAGATTCATACATGAATATGTAAAGAAAAGCAATGAATGTGCATAGAAGGAAGGTAACCCACCATTGCCTGTGAATGACTGGTCTTGACTGGTATTGTTTTGTCCTGCTACTATCTCAAGTTTCATTTGTCCCTTCTAACTCCTTTCTACTCATAGTCCTGCATGTGACAGTAACAATGATTTTAGAGTATACTCTAAGCAATGGATGATTACAAATATTACATACACATTCATCCTATGCATGCATAAACTAATTATAATGTGTATTAAATAAGCTATGTGTACATTTTAGGTGTCCCAAAAAACCAATGGAGTGATAAAAAACACCTAAAATATACATGTTTTCTCTAACTAGTTTACTTCATGTGTAGCTATAGGTGTAATCATGTCTTTGTTTTATTCATCTTAATTTAGCATGTGGGTTCAAACGTGGCTCCCACAATGGTTGAGCCCGACATGCTGAGTTATCAAATAATGAGTTCAATTAAACTTATTTAAGAGGGAAATGCAATCTTAAATTTATTATATCAACATGATTATGCAATGGTAATGAATAGGCATACATAAAATGCTTCATTTTCATCATGTTTCACATTGTTTATTGTTGTCATGTTTAACATCATTCTTGCTGAAAGCAATCATCATGAAGAATGTAAAATAAATAGTGCAAAGATCATAGGAAATCATGTTCATTCAAAAGTTTTAGTCCTTCGACATATGAAAGTAGTGCAAACTATGTTCATCCTGTCAAAAGTTTTGGTAGACAACAAACAAATCATAAGGTAGTTTTCATTGCATTATTCAAGAGTCTTTAAGGTCTATCATTCTTAATGGATCTTGTCTCATGAAATGTTATCTTAGCACAATTATCAAAAAGCAATAGTATAGGGGGAAACAATGCCACAAGAGAGATTTCATTGGTAATAGTCCAAGAAATTATATGACAATCATTAAGCCAAATACGAGCTATTGGTAGAGAAACAAATAACAAGTGGTTCTGAAATTACATCTATGCTTAATATCTATTCATATCAATGAATGAAATATTTTTAGCTTTACACAACCCTCATTGATTATTTATTCAACTTGTTATTGAATAAATGTATTTGAGCTTAACAAAGGTCAAAAAGGGAAATTAAGATTGTGTTTCAAGTTTTGAAACTTTTCATTGTATAAAAGAATTAGGGGAATAGCAAAGAGATCTGCACACAATATTCATGACAAAATAGTGATTGCATAAGAATGTCATGAAAAAAGCAATCATAATCATAAATAGATTATAATACAGAGGTTTTAAAAGAATACTATTTCTCTACTTGGTCATGATGCAGTTAAGTGATTCTTGGAGAGGAAATCTCAAGAATATCAAAGCTTTCAGCCAATAAACACAAAAATATAAAAGGCTGAATAGATGTTCAATGCTAGTATTTTCAAGTAAGGGGCCAAGCATAAACATATACCACTGGAAAAAACATATCTCAAAGTTCAGGTTCTTAACAAAACAAGTTCTTAGTAGAGTATGTCAAATACAATAAGGGAACAACAATATCCACATTTATGTTGTTCCCATGTTAAATGCACCAAACCTGGAGCAGAGCTTTCCAATGGTAAAACATCATATATGGTAATAAAGTTCAGTATCCCTGATAGATATGAATACAAAGTGTGGGATTACAAACAAGACACATGAGTTATTTGACATAATACATAAAAGAGCCATGGAGTTCATTAAATGAGGCCTATGATTAACCCTTATTGCATCACACATACAGTTGATTATTATACATTATATAGGAGTGAGCTTGTGGTGTGGTTCAAATGGTGAAGAATTAATTAGGTCCATGGATGAGGTTGAATTGAAGGCATTAAATAGTATATACTTTTGTGTAGGCGTCAGATCATGTCCATTGGAACAAGTGAAATTTCTATCACATAAGAAAAAGAGACTCAATGATCACATAGCCTCGGCTTCAATGTAAACAAGGGTTTTAAAGAGAAATACCCATTAAATAATTTCTAAGAAGGCCTCAAGTTTTCTAAACACTAGATGAAACAAACACATAAAATGAAAGCTCAAGTGATGCAAAAGGAGCTTACCTCACTTTCTAATAGAGGAGTTCTTTCAAAATCATGTATTGATAGCATCAAATCCTTTTAGTTTTCAGCCTCAATGCAAAAAATATTAACAATAGAAAATGAATACAAAGGTATCAAAGAATAAATATCAAACCCTAGATTCAAGTCAGTTTCAAGTGACCAAAGTATATAGAAGAAAAGGATACGGCTGTGGCCATGATGGAGAAATCCATAAAAGAAAGACATTTAAAATGCAGTAATGAAAGCTAAGGAAATTACAGGAGAATGTCTCAAAACCCAAAGCGGCCAAATGAAATAAGCACAAAAAATAAACCAATTGTAGCAAAGGACATATCCTGTATACTAATTTTTTTTTACCCAATTTCTAATTTGAAGAAATTTTAGGTATCTTTTAGCAAAAGCCTCAAAATTTATTCCTCTTTTGGCCTTAGAATGAACAAAAAAATCAACAAAAGATAGAATGAGGAAAAGACATCAGAAAATGTCTTCACTATGGCATAAACACTTGAAAATACTTCAAATTGAAGATATTCCAGTCCAGAAAGCTTACCATTCGTTCTCTTGTTAAAAAAATCATGGAAATCTCTCAAAGTTTGCAAAGAATGGTGAAAAAACAAAATCGCAAACCCTATCTTGGCCGTGGCTAAGTTTTCTTCCAGAAGTTTCCAAGAATTAATGAAATGAGTGTTTTTTTTTGCCTTTTGATTTTAGGGTTGCTAACCCTAATAATCTCAATGGATAGTGGTATTTTTACCATTCTTTCAAAAAAATAAAATGCTGAATTATTTGACTTGTGGCCTTGTTTCTTTTTAAATGCCTTAGAAGGTTTTATAATATTTTAAGTCTTTCTCTCTTATGTTTTCAATGCCACTATCCTATGACTTTGAAAGTTATCTCTATTGATGCATGGAGTAAATGATTTTATTTTTTGCATTATATTGTAAAATGGTGAAATCTAAATGATGTTTTATGAATCATTTAGTTCAAATCGTTATCTTTTGAATGCAAATAGAAACACATGTTTATATGACCAAGTCATGAGAATAGTTGAAGATTTATTTGAGTTATGATCTTGGAGAAAATATAGGGAAGTTGGAATCAGTTTGCAACACATGGAAAAGAAATAGGAGTTGTTTCGGGATTTTTTGAGTTTTGGAGAGCTTTTTGGATCCATTTTGAGTTGTCATCATGTTTGACATGGTCAAACTTGAGCATTTCAAAATTCTAGAGCTTTTGTGGATGAAATCTAGAAAGCTAGATTTGTGGATTTATTGTTGCATATGACCCAAGATACTTCTAGGTCCTATTTTGGTGGAGCCACTTGAGCTTGGCTACTTGTGCCTTTTGTAACACATTTTGAGTTAGTTCTTTGATGCATTTTTCTGGAGATTGTGACTTTGACAGTCCTTTGCTACAGTATTGAGCATGCTTTGTAACTCAACACTTTGGAGTATGAAATACATAATTTATCTTGGACACCATTGATGATCATATTTTTCCTTCTTGTTCTTGCAAGCATTGTGCATTACCAGATGATTGATCAAGTTGTTTGTAAAATTTTCTTTATTTTCATATAACTTGGTCTCACATATCATGCCTTTTCCACAAAAGTAAAGTTATGCAGGTTATGAATTGTGTTAAAATTGCATATATACCTTTTCAATTTGTGAAAGTTTCCTTTCCTACTTGAGAACATATGCAAATTAGACCTTTTCATGAAACATTTATGCATAAAGTTACAGTAACATGTTGTGCAGTGCAATATTTATCATCAGTTTTCAAGTGTATGTCAACCTGAATGTTTCATAGCTCATGTCAATCTGGTATATCGCCTTAGGAAGTAATATTTACCACTTTCATTTTTATTCATTTTTTTGTAAATCCTTCTCCATTTTCCTTACAAAAAATCAGTAGTTAGGTGATAACCAATAGGAAGCTAGCCTTCTCTAGAGGTTTGGTCTCATTTAGGTACTCGCATCTTGGGATCATTCTCATGTCTCACTAGATTGTTGAATTCTAAATTCAATAGGGTGTAGATTTTAGTGATAACAATTTTTATGCTTGAATGTACTTACTTCTCTCTTTCCCGCAGTGTTGGACTCAAGCAAAACTAAGAGGGGGTGAAATAGTTTTGTTCAATTTTTAACATTATTAATCTATTCTCTCAAGTGTCTAAAACATTCAATCAAAATAAAGATGCATGAACATAGAACAATAAGCCAAAAAACCATAACATAAGGATTTTTACATGGAATCCTGGTTAAGGGAAAAACCACAGTTGAGGTCAATCCACAAATTTTGAGTACTCAAAATATATGTGTTTTACAAAATGGGAATGCACTTGCATTCAGGCACATTTCCTAGAGCTCATTGCTCAAAATTAGGAAGGCTCACTGCCTTACAAAATATTTGGATTACAACAAAAAGTTGAACTGAGAAGATAGCATCTACAAATGCCTGATTAGAGTTCCGGTTAGGCTCATAGATCAGATTTTGGACCTTCTATTTGATTCTGCACTTTGCTTTGCTATGCCTTAATTCACTTCACAAAAATCCTCTTCTGCACAAATGAAAATTGCTCAAATTCTCTTATGATATTCGCATGCACATCAACACATAGAACTCTCCACACATACACACCAAAATGAATCTACCAATCTCATATATATATCCACTACCAAGAATTTAGTCGCTATATGTCGGCTTCAATAAAATAGAAAATATCTTCCAACTGTCAGCTCAAATGATGAACAACATTGAATGTGTATCCATCAAAGTTAGCCATAACATAGTTAGGAACCAAAAAAAAATCTCCAACAAAAATACTTCAAAAAATTTCACCTTAAACATCCGCAACACCCAACATTCACTTAGTTAGCCTTTATATACTGATGAATAGAAAATCGAGCAACCGGATCTTGTAACTCATACACTACTTGATGTGACAACAAAAAACTCGAGAATAACACATTTCATATACCCAACAACTTTCCCTGAGATCCACAAACAAAATTGATAAGTTGGTAATTTATACTACTTGAGAGATTCAACTTCGGCTGAATACCTTGTTCTTCACTCTATCTTCCAGTATAGTCAAATACTGCAATGTGGACTAGATCAATGACTTCAATTGCCATCAATGACAACACTAGAAGCCATATGCCAACAATCTCCCCCTTTGGAATTGATGGCAACACTTAGTGAAAAATGACTAAGTTTCAAGACCTTCAAAACTTCAAAATTCCATAGCTAACAAAACTAAACAAAACTCCCCCTAAGTTTGATAAGGAATTTTTCACTACTCTCTCTCCTCCTTTGACATAAATGACAAAAGGATAATAAAATATTTTCTCTCTCCCCCTATAAAGTGTAACCAAAAACTTACTTATGCAAAAACTTGAAGAAGTTCAGTTGCTATTAGGAGATTATTTTGAACTTTTCCTTCATCTCTGGAAGAAATTTCTTCCACGCTTCCACTGCATTCCCAGTGATTATGATCATGCTATTGTTTTCAGATGTCCTATTAATAATCTTAATGAGGGGTTCTAGAATGGTAAAGGAATCTCCCAATACTTCTCCCTTCTTTAGTAACTCAATCAATTATTCCAACCTGCATTTAGTTATATCCTTCACTTTCCAAAAGGTGTCAACAATCATGTTCTTGGTGTTCTAAACATTTGTATGCTTTGTCTATAATTCTTGAATCCTTTTCCTGATTACACCATCATGATCTTGAGACATGTTAAAATTTTGTCCAATATTGTTCAACTCTATTTCAATTTGTTCAAGATTCTCTTTGTACTTGTTGATTGCCTGAGGCCATTGAAGACAATAGTTATAAATATTGTTTATTGTGCTTATACATTGCCGTAGTTCATTCATGTTCTTTTTCAGCTTAGTAAGTGATAATCTATATTGCTTCTTTAGGTGTAGGATTAATTCTTCTTCTTCCTTATTCTAAGACTCAGAGTCCATGATTTCTTTGATACATTCAATAATCTCTTCTGGCAACTTATTTTTCAAACTCTCCAGTTTGATATGATTGTGCACAAGATGAGCACTTAGTATGATTAAGATCATGTCCTACTCATATGAAGTTCTGATAGACCATATATTTGCAATTTTCTGCATTTTATTTTCCTCATGAATAAGCTGCAATAACTCTTCCTTGGTTATATCATCTTCTCCTTCACTTCCTTCTGTCTTTTCCTTTTCTTGTTCTAGTTTAGCTATTTCCAATTTTTTTCCTAGGGTGTCCTCAGATTCCTCATTTGGTATGTCCATAATTACTTGTTCTTTTTCTTTCTCTTCAACTTTTGAAGTCTTGCATGCTGGTGGTGTACAAAAATCAATTTCTTTTTCTCTTCTCTCCTTTCTCTCCATCTCACTGGAGGAGGAACCAACTTCAAGTCCTCTTACCGGAATTGAAACACCAGTTGATCCAAACTTCCTTAAAAAACCCTTAAAGAAACTTTCATACACTTGATCACAGTTTACCAAATTGTTAGAGTATATGTAAATTTGCTTGCAAACTGGTTCACTTTCTTCCCACATTACATTGTTATTCAGGGGTAAGTAATTAAAAAAATACATCACAAGGCATATAAGCAAGGTACCGAACCTAAAGGGGTAACCTGTCTCCTTTGTCAATTGCACATTCTCCATCAATTGATCTTTGAGTAATCCACAAAGATCAAAATCTTGATCTTCCATTATCATCTTGTGTGAAATGTAAACAAAACCCATTGAAGTTGCACCTTCTCTATTTCTGAAAAATATTTTGTAGGATATTCCATGAAATGTACCTTGTCACCGAATCTTTGATTGTGGATATTATCAATGCCCTTTGATCTCCAGTTACTTTGGTTAGGGTTTCAAATTCTTTATTTTGAATTGACTTCTTCCTCGGCACATCCCCAACTTTGCATACCCTAGTTATAGCTGCAATTTCTTCTTTTGAGATATGATAGGGTTTATCCAGAGTTAGAATGTCATCATTCAATCTATCCAAAATAAACTTAATGACTTCTGCATTTCTAAAATAAGGGAATTCACTCCAAATATCCAAGCTCTTGTGTTTTACCTCTTTCAACCATTTCAATTCATTATGTGACAACATGTTTCTTTCAACCCTAATCTTCTCACTGCTATATTTGTCTAATTTTTTATCCCTTTGATTTTTCCCATTTTCCCTTTTGTACACATGTCTCAAAAATACCAAAGAAGTTCTTCAACCACACACCAAATTAAAATTTCTCAATATAATAGAAATACCTAATGGATTAGGGTTTTTCCATCAAATTCTCTTCACACTTTCAAAATTATGATGCAGAGTGTGCTCCTTCTTTTCTTCAACACAAAGTGGCAAATGAGGGTTTCAACTTGCTTTTTACAACTCACACACCTAATTTTTGTTGTAATAAATTCTTTTACCCTATCCTATCTAGATACCCTATTTTCTCAGTTTGTGAGAGATAACTCTTCTGTGGATCCTCGACTCAGCATAACATCCTTTCCAACTATTCCAACAACATATGTAGATCATCAGTACAACCACTGCACTCATCCACATCCCAGTGTCATTTACCGGTAGTGGGTTTGAAATATTTTTTTGACAGTTCCCCTTAGGCCAAAGGCCTAGAACTAATTCCCAGAGGAATTACTAGAAGCAGGTTCTGGTGATGGCTAATTTCCTACAACAAAGGAACACTTCTTCACCCATGTCTTCTTCATATTATCTCTTATTTCATCCATAGTTACTTTCCCTTTTCCTTTATCATCTTTCTACATATTTTTTCCTTTGTATACTGGACCTCTTCTATTCATATTCATGTTTCTGCATAATCTTGCAATGTGACCATATTTGTTGCAATTGAAACACACAACATTTCCTTGTTTTAACCACTCACTCCATTGATCTCTTCTTGGTCTACACTGGTTAGCAATATGCCCAAATCTTCCACAAGTATAACATCTAACACTCCAATTGACTTGTGACCTAACTTATTGCAATTGAAACACTATCCAGAAAATGATGAATCACTGGATTTCATTTTAATTCTACATTGAGCAGCCATATAACCAAATTTATTACAAGAAAAAAAATATCCATTAAAATTTTGAGCATTAGGTTTTCTTACCAGAAGCCTTTTTTCTTTGTTCATTTGATTACCTTGCCTAAAATTCCTGTCTCGAGATCCAGAACTTTCTCCTTTCTCATAACCAAGACCTCACTTATCATTTGCATTCTTCTGTCCTTGAGTCAATTCACCAAGCTTCATAGAGCTAATCTTGAACTTCTCCTTGTATTCATTTTCAATAGCAAGTTCATCCCTAAGAATAACAATCTATTTTTCAAGCTCTTCTTCATTGTTTCTAGATTGTTGTAGTTCAATCTCTAACTAAATGAATTTTCCATTAATTCTGCTACATTCATCAGATCTCTCTTTTAGGAACTGGGAAATATTTTCCTCATTCTTCTTTCTTTCTTCAATCTCCTTAGTCATCTTCATCACCATAGATTACATCTCATGCTTTAGGGAAGCATTGTCTCTAGCAAGCTTTTCACATTCTTCAATTATTTCCTTCAAGATTTGATTCAGGTGAACATCATCCATGCTTTTGCTCTCTTTTTGTTTAATCTGATCATAGAGATCCTTTCTCTTTTCTCTAGACTTAATAATTTGATCCTTCAACTTTTGAATGAATTTCTCAACATCCTTAAGATTTTCTCTCAATTCCAAGACTTCTACTTTAGACTGATCAAGATCATCAAGTGCACCAAAAGTTGTTGTTGAAGACTACTAGAGTCCATTACATTCCAAGATCCACATCAAGCTGTAAGACTTCTTCTGAGGAACTTATCTTTGATACCAATTGTTTGACTCAAGCAACACTGAGAGGGGGGGTGAATTATTGTTGTGCAATTTTTAACATTATTAATTTGTTCTCTCAAGTTTCTAAAAAATTCAATCAAAAGAAAGATGCATGAACATAGAACAATAAGCCACAACACCATAACACAAGGATTTTAATGTGGAAACCCAGTTAATGGGAAAACCACGGTGGAGGTCAATCCACAAATTTTGAGTACTCAAAATATAAGTGTTTTACAAAATGTGAATGCACTTGCATTTAGGAACACTGCCTAGAGCTCACTGCTCAAAATCAGGAAGGCTCACTGCCATACAAAAGATTTGGATTACAACAAAAATTTGAGCTAAGAAGATAGCATCTAAAAATGCTTGATTACAGTTCTGATTAGGCTCATACATCAGATTCTATACCTTTTGTCTGATTCTGCACTTCGATCTGCTCTGCCTTAATTTGCTTCAAAAAAATCCTCTTGTGCACAAATGAAAATCACTCAACTTCTCTTATGATATTTTCATACACATCAACACATCGAACTCTCCACACATACACACCAAAATGAATTTACTGATCTCATATATATATCTACTACCAAGAATTTACTCGCTATATGTTGGCTTCAATAAAATAGAAAATATCTTCCAACTGTCGGATCAAATTAGGAAAAAAAATTAATGCGTATTCACCAAAGTTAGCCATAGAATAGTTAGGACCCAAAAAAAAATCTCCAACAAAAATACTTCAAACAATTTTTCCTTAAACATCTGCAACACCCAACATTCACTTAGTCGGCCTTTATATACTGATGAACTAAAAATTGAGCAATCAGATCTCCTAACTCATACACTACTCGATGCGACAACACAAAACAAGAGAATAACACATTTCATATATCCAATGACTTTCCTTGAGATCCACAACCAAAACTTATAAGCTGGTAATGCAAACTACTTGACAAATCCAACTTCATTCGGATACCCTATTCTTCACTCTATCTTTTGGTATAGTCAAATACTATAGTGAAGATCAGATCAATAACTTTAGTTGCCATCAATGACAATACTAGAAGCCATATGCCAACATGCAAGATATATGGAGCCAGGTGCAGGATCTTCAGAGGCGGCCATGGAAAAGGAAAAAGGTAAAGAATTCAGCTAAAGCACCTCGAGGGAAGGAAGATAAAGACCAAATGAAGTACAAGTTCCAAGGGGAAACCCTCAATTCTAGGGTCGCCAAAGATTAGAAGGATATCTCAGATACTAATCTGGGACATATTGATATTGATGAGTTCAAGCAAAGGGTCTAAATCAACCCCACCATAGAAAATGCCAGAAGGATTAAAAGGAGTGGGTTGGCTAAGGCTATTGGGTTCCCACCTGCCCTTATAGCTCTTGAGCTTGTAATGGCCTATAGAGAGGCATACTAGGAGGACACAAAGAGAATAGTTGATAGAGATGGGAATATATTGGCTAATTTGTCTGCTAAATCAATAGGGAAAACTTTCCATAGCCCAACCTTCAATGAAATGGAGGAAACATCCAAAGAATATCCTAAGAAGATGTGGGATGTTGATCCTGTCAAATGCAAGAATCTCATCAATTAGTATTGGCTTAAGGAGAAGAGGGGTAGCGCAAAAAAAGATCCCCAAGAGCTCTTCTGAAGTGAATTCTATGAGGATTACCATGACTTGGTAACTTTATTGAGCAGAGTTATGGGCCTCCCAACTGTAACTTTCTTTCAAGAATGGATGTTGTATTTCATGGAGGAGATAATTCGAGGGGAGACCAAGTTCTATTGGGTAGGGATGATCAGCCAATGTCTACATGAAAATTTTGTGGCAGTAAAGAATATGATGGGCAAGGTCATTGATGTCACAACTTGCATCATTTAGTCAATTATTTATCAAACCGGGTGTGCCTTAGAGCTATATATGATAAGGATGGTTGTCATGGATTTTTGGAGGGGTTTTTCACTGTAAAAATTGACTTGAGGTATTGATTTGGCTCCTTCAGGAGCTTTTAGGATCTCTCCAGGAGCTCTTAGAAGCTGAACTGTAGTGACTAATTCCTAAGGATTAACTCTATCTTATTTCCTAAATTAAGGTTCTGTCAACTTATTTATGAATTCATTGGACTTGGTTGAGACCGATTGATGGAGAAGACTAACATTACTTTAAGTCTTAATCTAAAATACAAAATCCAAATTAATTCTATGTTGCTTTCAAAAGAAATATATTTTAAGATTGTTGGAAATTAAATACTAATTTAAGAATAGAAATGAAATGTAAGGAAATGATAATTAATCAAGAAAGCATAAATACTAATTTCCATGAACAGATTTCCAACAAACTTCAATTCCATCTTTCCACAAGTTCCATCATTACTTCTAATTAAACTTAACAATTAATTACCAAACTTAATTCTTACAAACAACATTTAAATTTGATTAATTTACTAAACCTTACAATGATTCTAACAAACTAATCTTAACCATGATAAACTAAATGTAAAAGCAATTCAAGCAAATTTAACTATTTGGATTTAACATTCAATAAACTTTAAATGATTCAACAACTTGTCATTCTAGAATTGACATCTAACATTTCAGATTTAACACTAATGAATAGAAATAACATAACTCAGTGAAATACCAACACAAGATCGATCCCTTTGGTTGAGCAGGGCCTACTCTTCCTCAGGTAAAATCACTTAACATAGTGATTGAATTAACTTCTTTCTTTCATTCCATTTGATCAAAGTGGGACGTAGAACAAAGTATTGCCATCAAATTACATAATTTTGATTGAAAATTATCTAACTCCTAACTAAAACTGAAACGTGGATATTTATAACTATATCCTTATTAAATTCCTAACATGTCATTAACTACCAAGATTTAAGGCAACCGAACTAAAGATTCAAAGAAAACTAAAGTAGAAATGAAACATGACTAAAGCAGGACATAGAGAAATATGCCAAATTGGTGCTAGGAGTAGAAGCTCCATAACCGACTACAAAGAAGCTGATTTGGACTTGAGTGATTCATCATATAGATAGGCCGATCAATGGCATGATTATTTCCCTTAATTCAACAAGGAGTTTAACTTCATCATCAATCTTTAAAATGCCCTGTATAAAACCCTTAAGAAAAGGCCAACAATTATGGCAGTAAAAAGATTAACACTGCATAATTATCTCATTAATATCATCATAAAGTAATGCATTTAACATCAACCATTACTTCAAATATATCCACCAATTTAGCTAAACATAAGCAAAGTAAGTAAATATGTTAATCTATAATCTACCACCAGTCATGGTAATTAACAAAAATAACAAGTCTTTTAAACATAAAATGATTTAAATGAAAGTATTTTGAGTCTCTCATCATTTTCTTCCCCACTTGTTCTAGACCATGTCCCCATGGTTCCTCATCAAGAATTATGGTGGTCTTCTTGTCCTTGTTTGGTGCCTCCATCCAAATGCAACAGTCGAACACTCCTTCCCTGTATTAGTGTGGCAATCTGCTATTGAGTGAAAAGCCATGGTTTTGTCGTAGCTTTTCAAACCATGGTCTTAACACTCCCTCAAGAATGTTGGATGATTCTTTGAGCTTTGGAGAAGGAATAATGATAATCAGTATTCTGAACCACATGCCAACCTATAATTCTTTTTGTTGCTCAATCAAATTGATCACATGTCTGATTCTTATTCAACTTCATCTAAAATTGTTTGGACTTATTGGCTCTCTTCTTCTTATTGACTCAGGAATGAGTTGATATCTTTCCTCATAGAATTGTATAGCCAATGGGGGAAGTGTTCCCTCAATATTCTGAAATGTAGATATACTATTGAGTAAGTTTGAAACATAAAGAGGATTAATTTGGTTGAGCCTTACCATTGATCATACTGATTGATATATTTCTCAGCATGAGGCATTTCAGGCCTCATTGGTAAACCATAATTTCTTTGAGCCTCCTTGTGTTTGTCCATTCTACTTGACCATTCTACCTAATTCTACATTAAGGAGACAAATGACCTGATTTGCAGCTCACCAACATAAACATTCAATAGAGAATCATCATTATCTCCCATTAAAAATCCATGTTGGAAAAACTCACACATTTTATTTTGAATGTTAGGGTGACTATGGAAGTAATCCTATAGAAAATCTCCATCATTGTGATAATCCAGGGTTCTCCCTAAAATTAATTGATTAAGTTTCCATTCTAGAAACTTTTCTCTAAGAAATAGAGTATATACCCCTGCTAGTCTTCTCATTGAAAGAATCGCAAAACTTATCTCTACTGCTTGCCCAAGTCTTCTTTCAATCTCATTTTTTTCTTCCTCTAACTTTTGTACCTTCTTTTTTAGCTTCTCATTTTCATGCTTGAATTTCAGGGCTGTCAAGGAGAGATATTTAGGCTGGGTCCTTGGAGAAATATCTGACGGAGTATCAGATGGAATGGGA
Source organism: Sequoia sempervirens (assembly GCA_007258455.2). Taxonomy (NCBI): domain Eukaryota; kingdom Viridiplantae; phylum Streptophyta; class Pinopsida; order Cupressales; family Cupressaceae; genus Sequoia; species Sequoia sempervirens. The sequence continues at coordinate 308,602,714 of VDFB02000015.1, forward strand.
GGAAGATCAACTTAGGGTGGCAGAGCCATGGAAGTAGAGGCTTCTTGTGAATAGAACCGCATAGATTTTTGTTTTAATTTCTCTTCCTTTTGTTGCAATTCTTCTTTTAATTTTGAAATTTCTTCAGTATTTGCTAATGCTTGTACACTAGCTTGGTGTAGGGCATCCTCAATTTTATTCAATTGCTCTTTATACCTTGCTTCACTTTGTTCAATTTGTCTTTCCATTTCCTGAGTTTTGTTGAAGGATTGTTGCAATTCCTCTTATTTTCTATTCAATTTTTCCTCAAGGAATTGCATGTTTTTCCTTGTTCTAATTCAACTTCTAATCGGGACATTTTCATAGCCCTTAACAATTCCTCAATTTCTAACTCCTCTTCATTCCTTTTTTCATGGATTTCTTCTTCTTTAATCAATGGTTCTTTTCCTTTTCTATTCTCATTATGCAAAGAAGGTGTAGGGGATCTCATGGTCTCCTCTTGTTCAAATTCCTCTGATGCTTCTTGCTCTTCAGATTATGCCTCAGACTCTTCAGCAGAGTCATGGATTTCAAAAATAGGGGTTCTTTTAGGAGTTGACATAGGGCCTTCAAGGGAGATTTGAGGTTGCTCAGGAGAATGCATGGGTGTGCGGGTTTCTTCATGACCTGCAACTGTCACTTTCGCGCTTTTAGAAATAGGGGTTTGAATTGTAGGTGTCTCTTCAAGGGTGGACACAATGGTCTCAACATGTCTAGGGCTTTGTTCATGCAATTCTTTCTTTTTCTTTTTGGAACTAGTAGGAGCTACCCTAGAAGGTTCTTGTAATTTTATTTTACCCCTCTTTTGTTCAACCTTGGAAGATTCACCTTTCTCAATTTTTGACCTTTTTGTTGCAGCCCCCCTTGTGGGTTTCCCTTTTTGCTTTTTTATGGGTGTGGAAAAAAATTCTAACCAACCTTGTTTCCCAGATTTTTTCTTTAAGAAATCATGGAAGCAATTTTTTGGAACAAAAATTCTTGAAAATTTATTCTAGTAGAGGGTTTTGTCTTTCCATACCTTAAATGTATCAATAATCACATTCCCGGTCCTAATATAGTACCATACTACCCCTCACAAGTGAAAAATTTCATGAGCCATGTTGCAGCATTTCTCCATGGTTCGTCCAAACTTTGGTGAGATATCTTGCATTGGTCTCCCTTATGCATCAAAATTTCTGGCCTCCTTTCTAGTTCTTGGTGAAATTCTGCCACCAATTTTTCAAACTTGACTCAGCCCTTGTTAACTAGTTTTCCTTTAGCTGGAATTCAGAAAATTTCACTTATTATTTCTGGAGTGACTTCAATTATTTCACCCCTTACACTGGTGACATTCACGTGAAAATTTCTCACAAATTCTTCAACGATTTCTTGTTGAAATCCCTCATATTTCATTATAAAATCCAACCATCTAGCTTCCCCTAACAATCTCTTGGTTTTTGAATCTAGAGTGAAGTTTTTTGGCTTTGCATTCCCCTTGTTCCCCATTTCTTTCTGTCAACAATAGCGAACTTCAACAATGGCAGAATTCATAGACGGACTGAATCACTTAACAAAATGTGGAGTGAATTTTCCTTATTTTTGGAGCAGCCATTTTGAAAATGACACGTGTCATTAATTTCATATTAATTTTCTTTATTGCTCTGGACAATTCGCACACCACAAAATGAAGTTGCAATTTAATTCACAAGGTTGGAGGCATCCTTTCCACATGTCAATATGAATTTGAAAATATTTTGAAAATACAAGCGAATCATAACAAGATATGTTATTCTTACTGACATCATTCAATGTCACATCATTCCATATATCAACCATCCTACTACTTTTTGAAATAATTAAAAGTCATTTATTATCATTATTAATGACAATATGGCAGAGATGTCTAGACTTATAAATATTTACCTATTTTACATTAGTCTAACTACTTTAGAAATTAATATTCAAAAACATTTTTTACATTAAATGCACACCTTTATTTATTTCGAGCCTTTGAGTTCTTCAGGAGCCTTCGAGAGCTCTCAACAACTTGGAACTTCAGGAGTCTTCAGGAGCTATCCAACAACATGAAATATTCAAAGTCTTTAGTCTTCAAGATCCTTAGGAGCCTTTAGGAGCCTTTGGGAGCTTTTCAGGAGTTTTCATAAGTTAACTTAGATAGACCACCATTTGTTGGTTTTTAGTCATCTTTTTTTTTTTTCAAAAGCAAACCACCATTTACTAGTTTTGAATTTACTTCATTTTTTCGCAAGGAAAACCACCATTTTCTGGTTCTCAATTTACCTTTTTTATTCATGCCCTCTTCAAAAGTTCAAAGATCTTCTCTCATGGAAGAAATTCCTTCCATGAGAAAATGTTCAATCCTATGTTGCAAATCATCTAGAAATTCCTCCTTTGTTAGTAGCTTATGATATGTCTTCAGTCGATGACCATTAACTAGCATGACTCTCTTTTCTCCATCAATCAAAACTAATTGAACAACTACATTTTCAAATACTTGTTCTATCTCATAGGGTCCTCACCATCTGGTATGGAAGTTCCCTTTAAACTCTTCAAATCTGGAGTCAAATAATAATGCCCAATCTCCTTTGAACTACCTAGACACACTATGTTTATTGTGCCATTCCTTCCGTTGCTTCTGAATCACCTCTGTATGCTAAAGTGCCTCCATTCTCATTTCATCAAGTCTGTTGAGCTGTGAAATTCTAATTTTCTCAGATTCAGGTAAATTGATGTGCAAGGTCATTGATGTCACAACTTGCATCATTTAATTAATTCTTTTATCAAAACGGGTGTGTCTCAGAGCAATATGCGATAATGATAGTTGTCACAGATTCTTTTTTGGGGGGTTTGCACTATAAACAATGACTTCAGGTATCGTTTTTCCTACTTCAGGAGCTTTCAGGAGCTCTTGGGGGCTCTTTAGGAGCTTTTAGGAGCTAAACTGTAGTGACTGATTCCTAAGATTTAAATCTACTTTAACTTCTAATTTAAAATTCTACTGACTTAATTATGACTTTATTGACTTCAATTTAGACCAATTCATGGAGACAATTAATGATTACTTCAATCCTTAATCTAAAATGTGGAATTCCAAATTAATTCTATTTTTCTTTAAAAGAAATCCATAATTTAATTGTTGGAAAGTAAATGCTAATTTAAGAGAAAAAATGAATTGCAGGAAAATGACGATTATTCTAAAAAGCCTAAAGACTAATCTACATGAACAAATTCTGAACAAAATTCAACTCCATCTTTCCATAAATTCCTAACATTGCTTTAATGAAGCCTAACAAACAACCGTTAATTCTAATTGATTCAGACGGTATCTAAACCTAATTTATAAAAGAAACTTGTTCAACAATTCTTATGGTTCAATTTTAAATTTCTCATAAAAAAATCTAAACATTCAAATGATTTGATCTTAACCATAATAACTAAAACTTTGAAATGCAATTGTAAACAGATTATCTGATCTTAACATTTACCAAGATAGAAGATGATTTTAACGATTGAACAATTCAAAATCAGTTTCTACTACAAATTTTAATATCAAAAAATAACAACACTTAACAAAATACCATAAGATCATTCCAAAGATTGAGTGGGCCCTACTCTTCCTTAGGTAAGATAATTCACTCTTCCTTAGGTAAGATACTTCAACACAATGAATTAATTAACTTCTTGCTTCCTTTCTCATTGATCAAAAGTAGAACGCAGAACAAAGTATTGCTTGTGATTACAAAAAATCTAATTGCAAATTATCTAACTCCTAACTAAGACCGAAATGTGGATATTTATAAAATATCCTTATTAGCTTCTAACATGGCGTTAACTACCAAAACTTAAGGTGACCATCTACAAATTACAAAATGAAACTAAAAATAGAACTAAAGTTGACTATGGAGGACTATGCCAGAACTACACCAAATTGGCATTGGAATTAAAAGTTCCTCAACCAACTATGAAGAAGTCGATTCATATTTTGAGTGACTCATTATCCAGCAAGGCCTATCTATGGTGTAGTCATTCCTTAGGATTAGATAGAGAGTGTAACCGTCTCATCAATCTTTAAGATACCCTGTTAAAAACCCTTATGAAAAGGACAACAATCATGGAAATAAAGATTAATGTAGCATAATCATCTCATCCAAAGTCATCATAAAACAATGCATTTAACATAAGCTATTACTTCCAAAATATCTGCTAATTTAGTTAAACATAAAATAAAATAAGCAAATATGTTAATCTATTGTCTACCGCTAGTTATGTCAATTAAAAATAAAAACAAGTCTTTTTAAACATAAAAAGCCTTAAATGAAAGTATTTTAATCTCCCATCATTTTCTCCCAAACTTGCTTTGGACCATGTCCTCATGGTTCATCATCCAGAATTATGGTTTTCTCTCTCTCTATTTAGTTCCTCCATTCAGATGTAGCAGTCAAAAACACCCTCTCTATACTGTTTCAAAAATCTGGTATTAATTTCATAGCCATAGTTTCCTCTTAAGTTCTCAAACCACATCCTCATTATTGGAGCTAGTTCATTTGTCGTTTCCTTTAGCTTTGGTTCTAGCATTATAATAATTGGCATTCTGAATCTCATGCCTATCCAAAATTCTTTTTGTTGTTGGATTAGAGTGATGACATGTCTAACTTTGACTAAACTCCAACTTATATTATTCAGACTAATTGGCTCCCTTCTCTTGACTAATTCTGGAATAAGTTGGTACCTTTCTTCACAGGACCATAGTGCTAATGGTGGGATTGTTGCTTCCACATTCTAGAATGATGCAATGCTATCAAATAGATTTGAGACATAGAGGGGATTAACATCATTTAACCTGACAACTGATCTTACAGCTTTGATATATAATTCAACATGTGGCTTTTCAGGTCTCATTGGCAATCCATATTTTCTTTGAGCTTTTTGTACTTATTCATTATATTTGACCAATCCATCTGGTTTTACATTAAAGAAACAAATGACCTAATCTAAAGCTCACCAACATATATATTCAACATTGTGTCATCAGTATCCCCCATCAAAAACCCATGTTAGTAGAACTCACACACTAGATTCTGAATGTTAGGGTGACTATTAAAGTAATCTTTAAGGAAATCATGATCTTCATTGTAATCCAGACTCCTTCCCAGAATTAACTGATTTATTTTCCATTCTAAAAGCTTTTCTCTAAGAAACAAAGAATATGTTATAGCTGGTCTTCTCATGGAAAGCGTGGTGGAACTAATTTCTGCCACCCATTCAAGTCTTCTCTCAATCTCATTCTTTTCTTTTTCTAAATTTTGTATCTACTCTTTTAACACTTTTTTTTCCTCCTTATATTTTAAAAATGCCAAAGAACGGTATCAAGGCTGAACTGGAGTTGGTTGCATAGGAGGAGTGGAAGGAATATGAGGAATTATGGAAGGTAATGAAATCCTATGTGGAGGAGTGGAGGAAGTAGACGCTTCTTGTGTATAGAACCACATGGATTTTTGTTTTAATTATTCTTCTTTCCATTGCAACTCTTCCTTCAATTTTGAAATTTCTTCTGCACTTACTAATTCTTGCATACTAGCTTGTTGCAGGGAATCCTTTGTTTTATTTAACTGTTATTTAATCCTTGCCTCATTCCACTCAACTTTCCTTTCCATTGCTTGATTCTTGTAGACTAATTGTTGCAATTCTTCTTCTTTTCTTCTTAATTTTTCTTCAAATAATTGCACATTTCTTCTTTCCTATTCTAATTTGGCCTCTAAGTGGGACATTTTCATTGTTCTCAGCAATTCCTCAGTTTCTAATTCTTCTTTATTCAATTCTTCTTTATTCAATTCTTCTTGGGGTCCCTCTTCTTCAATTAAAGGTTCTTTCCCTTTCCTCTTCTCATGTTGTGGGGAAGGTATATGGGATTTCACAGTCTCTTCTTGTTCAAATTCTTCAAAGGCCTCTTGCTCTTCAGATTGTGTGCCAAACCCTTCAGTAGAGTTATAGACTTCAAAACTAGGGTTATCTTCAGGATTCGACATTGGGTTTTCAGGGGGACTTTGAGGTCTCTCAAGAGATTGTACAGGGGTACGGGTATCTTCATGTTCAAGGGATTTAATAGGGATTTTGAAAACATGGGTTTGACTTATAGGTTTTAGTAGGTCTAGGGTTTTCCTCTTGGACTTCTTGTCTCCTTCTTTTTGACCTAGTACGGGTTACCCTAGATATCTTTGGAAAATTTCTTTTTCCCCTTTTCTTGGAAGATTCTCCTTCATTTTTGTCTTTTTGGCTGAGGGTCCCCTTGTGGGTCTCCATTTTTGCTTTCCTACAAGTGTAGACAAAAATTCTAACCATCCCTGCTTCCCAGATTCTTTCTTTAAGAAATGGTATTTAATCATCAAATGTATCAACCCCTGGTATTTTATAGAAGATTCCCCCCTAGCTTTTACTCTCAAAATCATGGAAGAAACTTGCTAAAATAAGAACGCAGGAAAATTTATCCTAGCTAAAGGTTTTGTCTGACCATACCTTAAATGTATTAAAAGTTGCATTCCTGGACCCAGTATTGTACCATACTGCCCATCGCAGGTGAAGAAATTCATAAGCCAAGTCACAAAAGTCCTCCATGGCTCGTCCAAACTGTTATGAGCTATGCCACGCTGGTCTCCTTTGTGCATTTGTATCTCTAGCTTTCTTTCTGGCTCTTGGTGAAATGTAGCCACCAATTTCTCAAACTTAACTTGACCTTTGTTAACTAGTTTTTCTTCATTCGAAATTCCAAAAATTTCACTTATAATTTTTGGTGTGACTTCTATTACTTCTCCCCTTACCCTGGTGACATTTATGTTGAAATTTTTCACAAATTCTTTAACCATTTCTGGTTGGAAGCTTTCATATTGCATCACAAAATTTAGCCACCCAGCTTCTTCAAACAATCTTTTGGTTTCTGAATCAAGATTGAAGTTCTCTGGTTTAGAATTTCTTGTATTCGCCATCTTTCTCTGTCAAAAATGGCAGACTTCACTGGCGTACTTCAATTGGCAGTTTGAATTACTTACCAAAAAAGTGTGGAATATTTTTTTTCTTGATTTGGGAGTAGCCAATTTCGAAAATGACATAACATTCCATTAATAGCCTGCATTTAATTCCTTACTATTCCAGACGATTCGCATGCCACAACTTGAAACTTGCAATTCAATTTGCAAGGTTGGCATCATTCATTACATATGTCATCATGTACTTGGGAGGATTTTTTGAAAAGACAACCGAATTGTGAAGAGATTCATTGTCCTCGACTGACATCATCCATGTCACATCATTCCTTATTCTAACAATCTTCCACTTTTTGAAATGATTAAAAGTGGAATTATTATTATCATTTAATTAACATTGTGGCGGAGATATCTAGATTCATAAATATGTACCTATTTTAAATTAGTCTAACTACTTTAGAAAATGATTTTGAAAAAAATATTCACATTAAATGTACACCTTAATTTATTTCGAGCCTTTGAGTTCTTCAAGAGCCTTCAGGAGTTTATCAGGAGTCTTCAGGAGCTCTCAGGAGCTTGGAATTTTAGGAGTCTTCAGTAACTTTTGAGCAAAGACGAAGTCTTCAGAGTCTTTAGTTTTCAAGATATTTAGGAGCCTTCAGGAGCTTGCAGAAGTTAACTTAGATAGACCGCCATGTCTAGTTTTTAGTCATCAATTTTTTATTTTTTTTTATTTTTTTATTTGGGTATGTGCAGGATCATCATGGAAAAAGGCCCTTAAGTGGCAAAAAATTTAGAAAAATCAGAGTTAGGCAACTTGACATAAAAATTTGAATTAGTTATCTATATTATTTTAAAAATATGCAAGAATAGAATCTGTAGAAAATTGAATGTAGTTTCTAAACTACTAGGTTTGTTTAAAAAACAAAAAAAATCTATTTGGTGAAAATTTGAAATTTCAATGCATGGTACTTAAATTTTAGGGAAAAAATAAGTAGGTCAATCGACCACCCTAACCACAATAAAATGATAATATTTTTTATAATATTTTAGATATAAGTAGAGGACTCATGCCCGATGTGATGCATATTTTTTATAATTTTTTCCAAGTAAATAATTAATTATGATTTTTTATTACAACTTTAAAAAAAAATGTAAAACTCTTTGTATGACCTTAAAAACTTCATGAAATTTTTTTTTTTTAATCTGTGAAGCATAGAGATGTGATCATGTTTTGGAAAAAATGTACATTTTATATTTTTTTCAATCAACATATCAATCAGACTTTAGTCATAATTGAATAGAAAATGAATAATAATTACTTATTAAATTCAAAGTAAAGCATAATTTATATTGGTGGAAAGTTGAGAATCTCCTTTAAAAATCCTTTTCATTTCATCAATTTTGGATAAAAAAATAGTCGTCAGCCACATACCCATCATATTGCCACTTTTTGGCCCATCATGATACTGCACATACCCATTTTTTATTTTTTATTTTTCTTGAAAGTAAACCGCCATTTGCTGGTTTTCAATTTACTTCCATTTTTCTCAAGGTAAACCACCAATTGCTAGTTTTCAATTTACCTTTTTTATTTGTGCCTTCTTCAAATGTTCAAAGCTTCCATGAGAAAATGTTCAATTATGTGTTGCACTTCATCCAGAAATTCCTCCTTTGTTGCTAACTTATGGTAAGTTTTCAATCGATGACCATTAACCAACATGACTCTTTTCTCCCTATCAATCGGAACTAACTGGACAACTCCATTCTAGAACACTTGTTGTATCTCATATGGTCCCATCCATCTGGTATGGAAATTTCCTTTAAAATCTTCAAATCTGGAGTCAAATAATAGTGCCCAGTCTCCCTCTCTGAATTGTCTGGACACAATATGTTTATTGTGCCATTGCTTCCTTTGATTTTTAATCACTTTTGTATGCTGAAGTGCCTCCATTCTCATTTCATCTAGTTTATTAAGCTACAAAATTCTACTTTTCTCTACTTCTGGCAAGTCAATTCCAACTTCTACTATTGTCTTCAATGTTTTCAACTCAAATTGAATTGGCATGATTGGTTTCTTTCCATACACAAGTTCATATGGAGAGAACCTAGTCGTTGTTTTCCACGTGGTATTATAGGCCTAGACTGCTTCATCTAGCCTATCTACCCAATTTGTTTTCTTCAAATAAACTTTTTTTGTTAGAATATTCTCCAATTCTCTATTTGTGACCTCTACTTGTCCATTCGCCTGTGCGTGATAAGGAGAAGATTTTCTATGAGTTATTTGGTACCTCTGTAAAAATACTTCCATCATTGCTAACACAAATTGTGGTCCTTGATTTGAAACAATTTCTCTAGGTGCACCAAACCGTTGGAGAATTTTCTTGTATAGAAAGTCTACAACTTTATCTTCTTTTTCTGATGGTATTGCCTTCACCTTAGCCCATTTTGTTGCATAATTGGTACAAACAAGGATATATCTCTAACCCCTAGAAGGTGGATCTATTGGTCCTACAAAGTCGATGCCCCACTTTTCAAATGGTTCAAGGGCTATTTGTGGCTGCATCGGTATCTCCATGGCTGTTGTAGGCTTCCCCATTATTTGGAACTCATCACAGTGTCTGACAAAGAATGTTGCATCTTTTGTCATTATTGGCCAAAAGTAGCCAGCCCCCAATATTTTGTGAACTGTTCTTACAACTGAAAAGTGTCCTCCTTCAGGTTCATGATGGCAAGCATGCACTACATCATAAACTTCCAATTCTGTTACACATATATGTAAAACATGGTCAGGACATAATTTAAATAGAAGACCATTAATCCATTGAAATCTGGAACTTTCACGGATTAACCTCTTTTTTTGCTTATTACTAAATTGACTTGGACATTTTCCTGTAACAAGTTAATTTTCCAAATCTGCAAACCATGGTGGATGAACTAATATAAAAAATAAGTGCTTTTCTGGAAACACATCATCCACTGGTTCTTGATTATCCTATAAAAAAATTCTGGAGAGAAAGTCAACAACATTTTCCTTTCCAGGCTTATCAACGATAGTCACATTAAATTATTGTAATAAAAGCAACCATTTGATAATGCGTCCACCTACTACTACTTTATTCATTAGATATCTGACTGCAACATGGTCTGTATGTACGTAGATTTTATAGCCTGTAATATAATGTCTGAATTTATTTATTGCATATACCACAGCTAAAAATTCCTTTTCTATTGTTGTGTAGTTTCTTTCAGCAGGATTTAAGTTTTTGCTAACATAGTAAATCACATGCATGGCATCGTTTTCATATTTTTGTCCTAAAACTGCACCAATGGACAAATTAGATGCATCTGCATGTATGTGAAAAGGCTCTCCCCAAACTGGTCCTTTGATAATGGGTGAAGTTGTTAGAGCTATCTTAATTGTTTCAAAGGATTTATGACAATCCTCTGTCCATACAAATTCTTCTTGTTTTCTGAGCAGGGTGAATAGCAGTGATGCTATTTTACTAAATCCTTCTATAAATCTTCTGTAATACCCTGCATGTCCAAGAAAAATTCTTACTCCAGTTTTGTTCTTTGGGATTTCAATGTTCTGTATGATCTCAACTTTCTTGGGATCAACCTTTATCCCCTCTTTTGAGATGTGATGTCCCAGAACAATTCCCTCTGTCATCATACTATAACTTTCTCATGATTGAGTGATAACCTATGATCTTTGCAACGTTGTAAAACTTTTCTAGGTTTTGTAATGCTTCATCATATGTTTTAGCATGGACTGTAAATTCATCCATATAGATTTCTACACATGAAGTGGTGAAATCTGCAAATATTGCAAGTAACACTCTTTGAAATGTCGTAGGTGCATTGCATAGTCCAAATGGTAAGACTGTATATGCATACATACCCCAAGGATAGGTAAAGGTAGTCTTGTCTTGATCTTAAGAGGCTACTTGGATTTGGTTATATCCACTAAATCCATGAAGAAATGAGAAGTAGTTGCTACCTGCTAGATTGTCTAGTACCTGGGCATGTGCAAGATCATGGTATGCCAAACAGGCCCTTAAGTGGCAAAAAATTTAGAAAAATCAATGTTAGGCAACTTGACATAAATATTTGAATAAGTTATCTATATTATTTCAAAAATATGTAAGAATATAATTTGTAGAAAATTGAATTTAGTTTCTAAAATACTAGGTTTATTTAAAAATAAATAAAATCTATTTGGTGAAAATTTGAAATTTCAATGCAATAGTACTTAAATTTCGGAAAAATAAGTAGGTGTTGTCTTACCACCCTAACCATAATAAAATGATAATATTTTTTGTAAGATTTTATATATAAGTAGAGGACTCATGTCCGGATGTGATGCATATTTTTTGTAATTTTTTCCAAGTAAATAATTAATTATGAATTTTTATTACAACATTTAGAAAATATAAAAACTCATGTCGACCACCTTAACTTGGTCAAAAATCATGAAATTTAATTTTTCTTTTTTAATCCTGTAGTATGTAAAGCATAGAATGTGACACATGTTTTGGATTCAAAAATATGATATCGTTTGAAAGTTATAGATGTTTTTCAATCAGCCTATCGATCGACTTTAGTTTAATTCTAATAGAAAATGAATAATAATTATTTATTAAATTCAAATTAAATCATAATTTACATTTTTGGAAAGCTGAGAATCTCCTCTAAAAACCCTTTTCGTTTCATTAATTTTGGGTGAAAAAAAAGTCGTCAGCCACATACCCTACAAATATTGCCACTTTTTGGCATACCATGATCCTGCACATACCCACCTGGTCGATAAATGGCAATGGGAAATGGTCTTTTTTAGTGGCCTTATTCAATGCTCCATAGTCTATGTAGACTCACCATTTACCCTTTTTCTTTGGAACTATAACCAGTGGAGAGACCCACTGATTATCGGATATTGGGTACATGAATCCCATGTTAAGCAACTTTTCAATTTCTTTTTTTACAATGCCATGAAGAACATGATTAATTCACCTTTGTCCTTGTCTTATTGGTCTGACATCTTCTATGTAGATGTGATGACTACAAATTGAAGGATGGATACCTCTCATATCAGTATATTCCCAAGCAAACGTTTCAATGTGTTTTTCTAAAATTTCTTTCAATTTTTCCTCTTGCGTTGGGGATAAGGTTGAATTGATATTAAGGGGTTTATCTCCCATGACTGTAATCTCCTTTATGTCCATTTTAGAATTTATTGATTCTTCAACAAGAGTATTCAGATGACAACAATGTTGTTTGACAATTATCTTGTTCACTTTCTGAAGTTATCTCTTTTTCTTCACATTCCTGGATATGTTCGCTTATGGTTACCATTGCTAATTCCACAATACCATCACCTTCTGAATCTAAATCCTCATCCTCCCAAAGTTGAGTGTTTGTTTGAAGTGATGGTTGTGTAGGTTGATAAAGTGACAATTCTTTTTGTTTTTGTCCATTAGTGATTATCATGCTTCCTGATCTACAGTCTATTAAGGCTACAATGGTAGCCAACCATGGTCTGCCTAATATGATTGGGTATCTAGAATCTTTCCTTCTAGTTTTGAGAGCCAAAAATTTGACTAGGTAATCCCATGTATCAATTGTGACCATGATTTCTTCAATAATACCTTCTAGTTTTGTAGTTGATTGATCAGCCAACTGCAGAACAATTTTTGTTGGTTGAATTGTTGTCATTCCTAGCCTTTCAACTGTATCAGATGTAATGACATTTATGGAAGCTCCTAAGTCAATCAAGACATTTGGTATTTCAATTCCATTTATACTCAGTGTTATGACAGGGCTACCAGGATCATTATATTTCTGTGGAAGCATTCTTCCTGATAACACATCAGTTAGTTTAGTCCCTACTTGAATTGTTGAAAGAATTTTCTTTTTCCTTCTTGGTGTCTTCATGCAAAGAAATTTTACTAACTGATTGATCTCTAGTATATCCTTGATTTCCTCAAACAGAGGTATCTCAATGTTAATCTTTTTCAACTCTCTAAGAAGTTGTGAATTGATTACATTCATGTAGGGAGGGGAAGAGGTTTGAGGAATAGTTTTCTCTTCGTGCAATCTCTCAGGATAGGGAGCTTTCTCGACAGTTGTTTCTTCTTCCAACATTTTTTCTATGTTTTCTTCCTCTCTTTCCAGAATTGTCTTGGCTGGTGCAGTTTGCACATTTCTACTTCACAGCTGAATGTCACTAACATCTACCAAATTTACATTTGGGTTGTTTGTATCATTTCGTGCATTTTTTGGATTGGAAACCAGTTGAGCTGGAATTTAGGGTTGATTCACTTGATCATTGGAAGCATTAGGGCATTAAGGGCCAAAGGTGTTTGTACCCATGGTCATTTTTGTTCCTGATTCTACCATGGTTGGAATTGGTTTTGATTATGTTTCCATGAGGATTGATTTTCTTGCCATTGTGGTTGCTGGTTAGACTGCCACTGGGATTGGTTCCATTGGGGATTCATCCACTCTGGTTTCCCCCAATATGTAGGTTGGGGTTGTGGCTAATATTGTGGGGTCCACTGACTTTGGTTCTGCCATGGATTTTGATTCCAATTTTATTGTGAACCGTATTGTCTTGGATTTGTGTTATACCCTTGGTTTTGAGGTCTTTGGCTGATGTAATTGAGCTCTTCCTCGATTACTGGTGGTTTCTTGATATTGTTCTTTATTCCTGCCAAAGATTGCAAGAACTGGTCGGGTGTGGTTTTTCACAAATCTCACAAATTTTAACCTGATTTAATGGGCATTCCCTCAAAAGGTGTTTTCCCCTACATTTGGAACAATAAATTGATAAAGGTTCAGTGGTCCTCTTTTCTCCTTGCATGTTAAGATGTAGTAGAAGATCAGTCTTCATGTTCACCAGTTATTCCATTACTTCAGATACATCAGTGGTGTGAGTCTTGTTCCTCCTGGAGTTTTGAGTCCCCACTCTAGTTCTAGAGTAGTTTCTATAGATCTCCACAATGTAATCCAAGGAAATCTTGTTAATGTCTCCCTTTCCCATCAAGTTCAAGGATTCTCTAGACTCATCTTCAATTCCTCTCAGGAAAATTATTTTGTTGATTTCGTCATCCAGCCCATTAGTGCACCTTTGATGTACAAATTGAAATCTATTAGCATAGTATTCTAGACTTTCATCTTCTAATTGCTTTATGCAAAACAGATCTTCCTTTCTATCTCTCACTTGACAGTAATCCTGGTATTTTTCCAAGAATTCGGTCTCCATCTGCTGCTAAGTCCCAATTGTTCCTGACCCTAAACCCATAAACCATCTTAAAGGCGATTCTTTCAAATTTGAAGGAAACAACTTCAACTTTTGATTATTCGTTGAATAATCATAGTTTTGGCATAAAATTTTGAATTCAAATAGGAATTGATCAAGGTCTTCTTTAGTTTTTCCCCTAAATGTTGGAAGGACTAAGGGTGAAATGTTTTTCATAGGGGGTTCATCAAGCTATCTTTCAAGATTGATAGGATTTGAAAAGGTTCTATTTGTTGGTGGACGTACTGGTTGATCACCCATTTCTTCTCTTGGAATTGGATTTTTTTTCTCTTCTTGATTTTCAATGGGGTTTTCTTGATTAATTTCTTGATTTTCAATTTGGTATTGCTTGATATCCTCTTTATTAAAATCAAGATTTCTTCTAATGTTGATGTTTCATGGAAGAAACCTTCCTAGTTGGTCTTTGCTTCGTCTCACCCACTCTTTCAGATCTCTCTTCCCTATAAACACTAAGGCTTCACACTAAATAGCCAAATCATTTAAGTATCCCCGACAACGACACCAAAAATGATGGGAAAGGTTGTTGATGTCACAACTTGCATCATTTAATTAATTCTTTTATCAAACCGGGTGTGTCTCAGAGCAATATGCGATAAGTATAGTTGTCACAGATTCTTTTTTGGGGGGTTTGCACTGTAAACAGTGACTTGAGGTATCATTTTCCTACTTTAGGAGCTTTCAGGAGCTCTTGGGGGCTCTTTAGGAGCTTTTAGGAGCTAAACTGTAGCAACTGATTCCTACGATTTAAATTTCTATTGAATTAATTATGACTTTATTGACTTTGATTTATACCAATTCATGGAGACAATTAATGATTACTTTAATCCTTAATCCAAAATGTGGAATTCCAAATTAATTCTATTTTTCTTTAAAAGAAATCCATAATTTAATTGCTAGAAAGTAAATGCTAATTTAAGAGCAGAAATGAATTGCAGGAAAATGATGATTATTCTAAAAAGCATAAAGACTAATCTCCATAAACAGATTCTAAACAGACTTCAACTCCATCTTTCCATAAATTCCTAACATTGCTTTAATGAAGCCTAACAAACAAACATTAATTCTAATTGATTTAGATGGTATCTAAACCTAATTTATAAAAGAAACTTGTTCAACAATTCTAATGGTTCAATTTAACATTTCTCATAAACAAATCTAAACATTCAAACGATTCAATCTTAACCATAATAACTAAAACTTCAAAATGCAATTGTAAAAAGATTATCTGATCTTAACATTTACCAAGATAGAAGATGATGATTTTAACGATTGAACAATTCAAAATCAGTTTCTACTACAAATTTTAATATCAGAAAATAACAACACTTAACAAAATACCATAAGATCGTTCCAAAGGTTGAACGGGCCCTGCTCTTGCTCAGGTAAGATCTGTCAACACAGTGAATTAATTAACTTCTTGCTTCCTTTCTCATTGATCAAAAGTAGAATGCAGAACAAAGTATTGCTTGTGATTACATAAATTCTAATTGCAAATTATCTAACTCCTAACTAAGACCAAAATGTGGATATTTATAAAATATCCTTGTTAGCTTCTAACATGGCGTTAATTGCCAAAACTTAAGGCGACCATCTACATATTACAAAATGAAACTAAAAATAGAACTGAAGTTGACTATGGAGGACTATGCCAGAACTACACCAGATTGGTGCTGGAAGTAAAAGTTCCTCAACCGACTATGAAGAAGTCGATTCAGATTTTGAGTGACTCATTATCCAACACGGCCTATCTATGGCATAGTCATTCCTTAGGATTAGATAGAGAGTGTAACCATCTCATCAATATTTAGGATACCTTGTTAAAAATCCTTATGAAAAGGACAACAATCATGGCAATAAATATTAATGTAGCATAATCATCTCATCCAAAGTCATCATAAAGAAACACATTTAACATAAGCTATTACTTCCAAACTATCCGCTAATTTAGTTAAACATAAAGTAAAATAAGAAAATATGTTAATCTATTGTCTACCACCAGTTATGTCAATTAATAATAAAAACTAGTCTTTTTAAACATAAAAATCCTTAAATTAAAGTATTTTAATCTCCCATCATAAATCAATTCCAATTTCTAATGTTGTTTTCAATGTTTCTAATTCAAATTCTATTGGCATGGCTAGTTTTTTCCCATACACAAGTTCATATGGAGAAAATCCAATTTTTGTTTTCCATGTGGTATTATAGGCCCATACTGCTTCATCCAACCTATCTACCCAGTCTGTTTTCCTCAATGAAACTATTTTTGTTAGGATATTCTCTAATTCTCGGTTAGTGACCTCCACTTGTCCATTCGTCCGAGGGTGATATGGTGAATATTTTTAATGAGTCATTTGGTATCTCTACAAAAATTCTTCCATCAGTACTGATACAAATTGTGGTCCTTGGTCTGAAACAATTTCTCTAGGTGCACCAAATTTCTGAAGAATTTGCTTGTACATAAAATCTGCAACTTTATCTTCTTTTGTTGTTGGTAATGCTCTCACTTCAACCTATTATGTTGCATAATCAGTACAAACAAGTATGTAATGTTTTTCCTTGTGAAGGTGGATCGACTAGACCCACAAAATCTACACCCCATTTTTCAAATGGTTCCAGAGCTATTTGTGGCTGAAATGGCATCTCCATGGTTGGTTTGGGTCTTCCCATCTACTGACATTCATCACAATGTTTGAAAAAGAATGAAACATCCTTTGTAATTGATGGTGAAAGGTAGCCAGCTCCTAAGATCTTGTGAATTGTTCTCACTACTGAATAGTTTCCTCCTTTAGGCTCATGATTATAGGCATGTACTACATCATAGTCATCTAACTCAGCTACACATCTATGTAAAACATGGCCAAGGTACAATTTAAATAAAATACCATTAATCCAATGAAATCTAGAACTTTCACGAATGAACCTCTTTTTTTGTTTGTGACTGAAGTGACTTGGCCACTTCCCTATTACAAGGAAATTTCCCAAATCAGCAAACCATGGTGGATGAACTAATATAGAAAATAAATGTTCATCTAGAAACTTGTCATCCACTGGTTCTTGATCATCTTGTAGTATAATTCAGGAAAGAAAGTCAACAACAACATTATCTTTTCTAGGCTTATCTATGATAGTAACATCAAATTCCTGCAACAACAATAACCATCTAATAATGTGTCCACCTTCTACAACCTTGTTCATCAAATATCTAATTTTGTAGCATGGTTTGTATGTATGTAAAATTTGTAACCTGTAATATAATTCCTGAATTTGTTTATTGCATATACTACAGCTAAAAATTCCTTTTCTGTTGTATAATTTATTTCAGAAAGATTTATTTTTTGTTAACATAGTAAATTGCATGCATGGCGTCATTTTCATCTTTTTATCCTAACACTACTCCAATAGCCAGATTGGATGCATCTACATGTATCTGAAATGGTTCTCCCCAAATAGGTCCTTTAATGATCAAAGAAGTTGTTAAGGCTATTTTGATTATCTCAAAAGATTTCTTACAATCTTTAGTCCATACAAACTCCTCTTCCTTCTTGAGCAAGTTAAATAAGGGTCCAACTATTTTACTAAATCCTTCTATAAATCTTCTATAATATCCAGCGTGCCTAAGAAAAATTTGAACACCAGTCTGGTTCTTAGGGATCTCAATGTTTTGGATGATCTCAACATTCTTGGGATCAACCTTTATCCCCTCTTTTGAGATGCGATGTCCTAGAACAATGCCCTTTGTCATCATAATGGAATTTTTTTTATGATTTAGTGATAATTTTCAATCCTTACAATGTTGTAATACTTTTTCTAAGTTTTGTAGTGCCTCCTCAAATCTTTTAGCATGGACTGTAAAGTCAAACATATAAATTTCAACACAAGAAGTGGTAAAATCTACAAATATTGCAAGCATTGCTCTTTGAAATGTGGTTGGCACATTACATAGTCCAAATGGTAAGATTGTATATGTGTAGGTACCCCAAGGACAAGTAAAGGTAGTTTTTTCTTGATCTTCAAGAGCTACTTGGATTTTGTTATATCCACTGAAGCCATCTAGAAAAGAGAAGTAATTGCTGCCTGCTACTTGGTCGATGAATGGCAATGGGAAATGGTCTTTATTTGTGGCTTTATTTAATTATTGATAATCTATGCACACATGCCATTTACCATTCTTCTTTGGAACTATAACCAGTGGTGAAACCCATTGACTATCAGAGATTGGGTATATGAATCCTACTTTGAGTAGCTTCTCTATTTCTTTTTTAACAATGTCACGAAGAATATGATTGATATGCCTTTTTCCTTGTCTGATTGGTCTTACATCTTCTATGTAAATGTGATGACTACAAATTGAAGGATGAATTCCTCTCATATCAGTATACTCCCAAGAAAATTCTTCTTTTTGTTTTTCTAAACTTTAATTCAATTATTTTCTTGCATTGGGGATAAAGATGAATTAATATTGAGAGGTTTATCTCTAGCTACTATAATCTCTTTGGTTTCTTTTGTGGAATCAATGGATTTTCCAACAAGTGTATTCAGAGGACAAGAGTGTTTTTCATGTAATGTTGTTTGAAAATTTTCTTTCTCAATCTCTGAAGTAAACGCTTGTTCCTCACATTCTTGAACATGTTCAATTATAGTAACCATGGCTAACTCCACAATAGTGTCACCTTTTGATTCTAAATCTTCATCCACCCAAAGTTGAGTGTTTGGTTGTATTGACGGTTGTGCTGGTGGATAGAGTGACAATTCATTCTATTTTTTACCATTTGATATGATCATGCTTCCAGATCTACAACCAATTAAGGTGGCAGTAGTAGCCAACCATGGTCTACCTAAGATGATTGGATATCGAGAATCTTTCTTTCTATCTTTAAGAACCAAAAAGTGAACTAGATAATCCCTTGTGTCAATGGTAACCATGATCTCTTATATAATACCTCATGTCTTTGTAGTAGATTGATTAGCTAACTCTATAACAGATGTTGTTGGCTCAATAGTTTCCATACCTATCATTTCAACCGTATCAGATGTGATAACATTTATGGTAGCTCCTAAATCAAGTAGGACATTGTTAACCTCCACTCCATTTATACTCAAGGTTATTACAGGATTTCCAGAATCATTATATTTCTAAGGAAGCAATCTTCCTGATAGTACATCAGTTAGTTTTGTCCCTATTTGTATTTTGGGAGGTAGCTTTTTCTCCTTCCTAGAATTTTCATGCAGAGGGATTTTACTAACTGGTTTATCTCTCGTATGTTCTTAATCACTTGCAACAATGGTATTTCAATGTTTATTTTTTTCAACTCATGAAGAAGTTAAGAATCAACGACATTCATGTAGATGGGTTGAGAGTTTCTAGGAGTGATATTTTTTTCCTTTAATCTCTCTGGGTAAGTTGCTTCATTGATGTTTTGTTCCCTTTCAAATTTTGTGTTTCTGCTAAAGTGTCAGTTTCTTCCCCACCTTCTTGAGCTTTTTCTGCTAGTTTAGATTGAACAGTTCCATTTCTCAGTTGAATATCATTAGCATCAATTACATTCAAATTAGGGGGAGTTGCATCATTATTGTTATTTCTAGGATTTGCAACTGGTTGATTTGGTAGTTGTGGCTAATTCACTTGGCCATTAGTGGAATTAGGAGCATTTATCAAAGGGGTTGTTTTGTCCCTAAGGATGTTTTTTCCCTTGATTTTTCCATGGTTGGAATTGCATTTGGTTTTGATGCCATGATGTATAATTTGACTACCACTACGACTGTTGATTATCTTGCCATTATGATTGATTCCATTGGGGTTCATCCATTCAGGTTGTCCCCAATATGTAGGTGGTGGTTGTGGTTGATATGGAGGGATCCATTGGTTATGGTTCTGCCAAGGGTTTTGATTCCAATTTGATGTAGAACCATACTGTCTTTCATTTTCATTATACCCTATGTTTTGAGGTCTTTGGCCAACATAATTAAGCTCCTCTTCGACCACTAGCGGTTTGTTCTGATTACTTTTTATCCCAGCCAAAAGATTATAGGAACTTGTTGAGTGTGTTTTCTCACAAATCTCACAAATATCTACTTGATTCAATGGAAATTCTCTTAAAGGTGTTTTCCTAGGTACACTTGGAGCAATAAATAGAAAATGGTTCAATAGTCTTCTTATCTCCTTGCATGTTGAGATGAAGAAGTAAATCAGTCTCCATGTTTGCTAATTACTCCTTTACTTTTGACACATCAGTGGTATGAGCCTTGTTTCTTCTGGAGTTTCTAGTTCCTACCCTAGTTCTAGAGTAGTTTTTACATATCTCAACAATGTCATCCAAGGAAAGCTTATTAATGTCTCCCTTTCCCATAATATTCAAGGACTCTCTTGATTCATCATCAATTCCTCTTAGGAATATCGTCTTGCTAATTTCATTATCCAACCCATTAGTACACCTTTGATGCACAAATTGGAACCTATCAACATAGTCTTCTAAACTTTCATCCTCCATTTTCCTTATTCAAAATAATTCCTCCTTCCTATCCCTTACTCTATAGTAGTCTTGATACTTATCCAAGAATTCAGTATCCATTTTTTGCCAAGTTGCAATTGTTCTGACGCCTAATCCCATGAACCATTGCAAAGTTGATTCTTTCAATGTAGAAGGAAACAACTTCAACTTTTGATTATCATTTGTGTAATCATAGGTATGGAAAAAAAATTTGAACTCAAAAAGGAATTGATCAAGATCCTTGGACTTTTTTCCCCTAAAAGTAGGCAAAACCGAGGGTGAGATATTCTTCATATGAGGTTCACCAATCTGTCTTTCAAGATTGATAGGATAAGAGAAGGTCTTATTTGCTAGTGGACGTATAGGTTGTTCACCCATTTATTCTTCCTGAAATGGATCTCTATTCTCTTCTTGATTATCTATATGTTGTTCTTTATTATCTTCTTTATTTTTGATCTAGTATTGTTGAATATCTTCCTAATCAAAATCAATATTTCTTTGAAAATTAATGTTTCATCGAAGAAACCTCCCTAGATGGTCTCTATTTCATCTCATCCACAATTTAGGTTTGTCTTCCTTATCAACACTAAGGATTCACACTTAAAAGCTAGATCTTTTATTCCCTAACAACGACACCAAAAATGATGGGAAAGGTCGTTGATGTCACCACTTGCATCATTTAGTCAATTATTTATCAAACTAAGTGTGTCTCAGAGCTATATGAGATAAGGATGGTTGGCACAAATTTTTGGGGGGGTTTTACACTGTAAATAGTGACTTCAAGTATTGATTTGGCTCAGGAGCTCTTCAAGAGCTTTTAGGAGCTCTTCAGGAGCTCTCAGGAGATGATCTGCAATGACTAATTCCTAAGGATTAACTCTATCTTATTTCCTAAATTAAGGTTTTTTCAACTTATTTCTAACTTCATTGGAATTGGTTGAGACTCATTCATGGAGAAGACTAACATTACTTTAATTCTTAATCTAAAATATGAAATCCAAATTAATTCTATGTTTCTTTCAAAATAAATCTATTTTGAGATTGTTGGGAATTAAATGCTAATTTAAGAACATAAATGAAATGTAAGGAAACTAAAATTAATCTAGAAAGCATAAATACTAATTTCCTTGAAAAAACTTCCAAAAAAACTTCAATTCCATCTTTCCACAAGTTCCCTCATTACTTCTAATTAAAATTAACAATTAATTACCAAACTTAATTCTTACAAACAACATTTAAATCCAATTAATTTAATAAACCTTAGAATGATTCTAACAAACTAATCTTAACCATGATAAACTAAACTTAAAAGCGATTCAAGCATACTTAACTATCCAGATTTAACATTCAATAAACTGAAAATGATTCAACAACTTACCATTCCAGAATTGACATCTAACATTTTAGATTTAACACTAATGAACAAAAATAACATAACTTAGTAAAATACCAACACAAGATCGATCCCTTTGGTTGAGCGGGCCCTACTCTTCCTCAGATAAAATCACTTAACATAGTGATTGAATTAACTTCTTGCTTTCATTCTAATTGATCAAAGTGGGATGTTGAACAAAGTATTGCCATCAAATTACATAATTTTGATTGAAAATTATGTAACTCCTAACTAAAACTGAAACATGGATATTTATAACTATATCCTTATTAGATTCCTAACATGGCATTAACTTCCAAGATTTAAGGCAACTGAACTAAAGATTAAAACAAAACTAAAGCAGAACTGAAACAGGACTAAAGAAGGACATAGAGAAATATGCCAAATTGACACTAGGAGTAGAAGCTCCATAACCGACTACAAAAAATTTGATTTGGACTTGAGTGATTCATCATCCAACTGGGCTGATCAATGGCATGATTATTTCCCTTAATTAAATAAGGAGTTTAACTTCATCATCAGTCTTTAAAATGCCCTGTATAAAACCCTTAAGAAAGGGCCAACAATTATGGCAGTAAAAAGATTAACACTGCATAATTATCTGATTAATATCATCATAAAGTAACGCATTTAACATAACCATTAATTCAAATATATCCACCAATTTAGCTCAACATAAGAAAAGTAAGTAAATATGGTAATCTATAATCTACTCCCAGTCATGTCAATTAACAAAAATAACAAGTCTTTTAAACATAAAATGATTTAAATGAAAGTATTATGAGTCTCTCATAATTTTCTTGCCCACTTGTTTTGGACCATGTCCTCATGGTTCCTCATCAAGAATTATGGTGGTCTCCTTGTCCTTGTTTGGTGCTTCCATCCAAATGCAATAGTCAGAAGACTTCACAATTTTATATGACATCATACTTGGACTATTTTCTTACCGACCATGCCCAATACAGGGGACTATTTGTAGCACCAAGTCCAAATCTAGGTAGGGAATGGAAGGTCTATGATAAGTATCCCCAACTTTAATTCAAAAACTTTAAGAAAGACTATTGCAAACTCAATGATGCCTTCATCAGGCATATCATCAGACTCCTTGGAGGTGACTTTGAAAGAAGGGTTACCCACAGTGTCAATGCCTTCATCCGTTGTTTTAGCTTTTTGTTCATTCAATTTCCAAAATTTACATACATATTAGCTGAGGGTTTCTCAGAGAAACCATATAAGCTACCCCAGTACCCAAATGACTGATTGATACTACTTGAACTCTCTCCACAGCTACAGTGAGCACACACCCTCCCAAGTGACAAGCATAGAGTGGGGATCCCTTATCCCCTCACATTTAGCTAGGGTATGTATGCACTTCCTTCATCCTAGTGTGCGGAGTACTCTGACAAGGAACTAAACAAATACAACTTGGATTTTTACACCACCAAATCATGAATGGACCCTTATGGAAAGTTGAAGAAGGTTTTTGAGATAGAGTATGCCCATCTACGTAATGTGGAGGACTTTTGGGCTAATTGTAGAGATGATAAGGAGGTGCATATGTAGCATTACATGGGCATGCTGACATACTTCATTAAAACAATGAACTTGTTTCTAGTGCCAGATCAAATTGTTGAAGAAGAAATACAGTAGTAGATCCAAGATATGATGTTGTTTATAATCTACTGCTACCAATAATTGATTGGGATGAGGAAGAGGTCAATGACCTCGATATTCTGATGAAGCCCATTGAGGGAAGGACAAAAGAATGGATCGATAGGAAGATTTCCCAATTGAAAATATAGGGAGTCACACTAACATATGGAGAGCTCGAGGATCCACTTGAAACGAGACTAATAGTGCCTCCACCACTGCTGCCCCGACAGGTGAGACCTCATCATCTTCTCCCACTACACATTCAAAGAATATAAAAGAAACGGCTGAATGCAAGCCTAAGAAAAAGGTGTACTAAAGGAAGACGTCGGAAGGTGAACCTTCCAAGAAATCAAAGAAGTCAGGTATTTTCACAGAGATGCCCACCATTTAGGAGGACCCACCCCATGAAGGAGGGGAACGAGATGTCGAGTAGCCAAAGTCCCCACCTTCTTCCTCCACCCTCGTAGTAACAACTGCTGCTATCACCACTACTGTTTCTCGTCTTCCTGCTTCTCAGGTGATGGTCATTTCAGTCCACCTTGCTTCCACCCCACCTATTGCATAGGTAATGGTGATAGATTTTTCCTCTACCACTACCTCTCCACTTTATTCTCCATCCATGTCTCCATCCACCACTCTCCCATTGGCCACTACAATGATAACAACAATACTGGCTATCTCACTCTAAAAGGCTCTTGTTGGACATATGTGGAATATACCAATGGAGCTTTCTAGGGTCCTAATGAATCCAACTATGCAGGTTGCCTTGGCACAAGCTATTGCTAGTGTCCTAGTGCCTCCTCTTCCTAAGCCATTGAAAATGGAGACAACTATGAGGATCTCCGAGAAATTGGAGAGACAAACACAAGAAGCAGCCAAAGGATTGGAGGAAGAGGATGATGAATATCATGAGCATCCTGAACATCAACACTTGATGATTGATGAAGTGGTGCATGGGGAGGAAGAATTGGAATCCTCCAAGGATGATGAAGGATATATCAGCACCAAATACATTATGGAGACCTCTGACCAAGAGCTTGAGGAGTAATTTGCTAAGGAGCTTAGAGATGTCAAAAAAGAAGTAGAGAAACAACCCCTCGAAGAAGAAAAAGAATCAGATGATGAAATGGAGGTGAACACCGAGCCCCCAACTAAGGAATCAGAGAAGAGCCCCAAGCATGATGAAGAAGTGAATCCTCTCCATGAAGAAGAAGAAAAGGAAGAAAAAGAAGAGGTCGAGATGAGAAAAATCCCAGAAGAAGAACATCATGAAGAACATAGGCATGAACAAGAAGAAGAAGGGAAAACCTTTGAGGGGGAAGACAGTCTAAAAGAGCATACAGCCACCCAGTCCCTAGGAAAAGAAACAATATTCATCCACAATTCTGATGAAGAAGAGGAAGGAAAGACAGAGCAGGAGACTCCGGGGGGCAAAGTAATGGAAATTTGATGCACCCGTCAGGAAGAAGGTGATCATGAATCACCATAACCAGAATCTCAGATGCCTAAATGGCTCAAAAAGCAATTAGAAAAGAAAACCCTGACCCTGATGGATCCAAAGGAAAGGCTGGAAGCCATTCTAGCCAGTGCACAAATAAGTACAAAGAAAGAAAAGAAGCCAAAGGTCAGATACCACCTGACAATGGATGCATCAGGATCCAAGACCATACAAATAGCCACTCTGGTGATGGGAGAGGAAGGGGTCAACTATAATATTTCTACCCTTGATTTGGGGACAACGACAAGAGAACAAAAAATCAACCATCTTCAAGGATCCATTGCCACCTTTTTGCACCAAATGCATAAGGCTAAGACCTCTAAGGAAGAACTAAAAGCACAAGTGGCGGATCTGACAACTTATATTCAACAGTGGTCATCAACTGAGGAGCTTCGCACCACATCATTGGCTACCCCATTGCTACTATAGAACCCCAATCCTAGACTTGCACAAACACAACAAACAAACACATCATTAGATCAAATGCAAGTGAGAATAAAGATTCCCCATGAAATCCATTTAAATTGCAAAGAACAAGAAATGAGATGAACATAAGCAAACATAAACAAAAGCTATCAAATCCTATTCAATGTAAAGCGAACTCTTGATCCCATGGGGGAATTGGTGCCAATTTTATGTGGAAATTGGCCCTTTCCCAACTCCTACACAAGCTTGTGATGATTTGATGAAGTTTGATCCACTTGATTGTTGATTCAATTTAGGTCCATGATGAAAAATATGCATAACCTAGCTAAGACCTTGATAAAATTGATGGAAATAAATATGCTTGAGGATGAAATTGAGTATAGTAGACTTGCTCAAATTGTGGATGATCAAAACAAAGGATAGCCTCTCTTGGAGGAATGAGAAAAATGGAGCAATGTGGGATCATTCAACATCCAATGGCAAGTGCCACTTGTCAAGATGTGAATGGAGGAAGCTTTAGCACATTTTGGTGAATGTGCACAATAAATGAAATTAGGTGGAATTTGAAAATTATGAAATGACATGCTAGAGGGAAAAAGAATGAATTAAATGCCACTTGTCTCAATGCACAAGGACATGTAAGAGGGGATGAATGTCTTGTTGGAAGGACAAATCCACTTGGAGGGATTTTCAAACTTGGAGGAATATTCCCCTAAAGATGCCAAGTTGAAAGAAAATAGGGATTTAATAAATCCATTAAATGTATTTTCATGTGCAAGTGGAAAAATCTAGAGAAATTGGATGATTAGGATTAAATTAATCAGGGTTTAATTAATTTAATAAGGGATTAGATGATGTGACTATTTGATTTAGATTTTTAGGTTGATTTAAATCAAAGTTGAGAAGAATGTGATTTAGATTTAATTAAATAAAGGATTTGATTTATTTAATCATAGAGGATGATGTTAGATTAAATTAAACAAGGTTTAATTTATTTAATTTAATAAGATGACTTTAGAGATTTAATCAAATAAAATGAATTATTTAATTAAATAGAGACGAGAGGATTAATTAAATAACATTGATTTATTTAATTAATGAGACAAAGTGACTTAATTAGATGAATGGCGATTTATTTAATTAAGGGATGAAGAGTGATGATTTTGTTGAGAAGATGATTTAGGGTGAAATGGTGTTAGTAATTAGGATCAAGTGTATCGATACATTTTTCGTGTCTACATTTTGGCCCTCATTGAAGCAAGGTACTTGTTAGGTTGTTTCAAAGAATAAATTTTCTCGATCAAAATAAAAAATTTCTCATTTTTAAAATTGCCACACTGCTGCCCCAGTGGATGAATTATGCCAATATACTACCCCCTCGAGAGATTGGACGAAAATTTGAATTTTTTGGGTGATCCCACGAAAAAAGAGGACAAGGTGCCTGACAGGTCCAAAAATGCTCCGAAAGGTCAAAAATATGCCAAAAAGATGCAAAACAGCCCATGGACAGACAAACATAGGCTTAGGGGGCCAAAACCCTAGCTGGATGGCTAAACAAGGTTAAAAAAACCCTATTTTTCAAGCTTAAATAGGCCTCGGGGGATCACTTCTAATTCATTTGCACATTTAGCCTTTAGAGATTTTGCACTTTTGAGCTCTGAACCCTTTATGAGATGGTGCAACAACAACTTCCCCAACACATTTTGGATCGAGTATGCACACACCAGAGGCTACCTGACACTGGACCACTAGTGAGTCAACTTGACTCGACCTCATTTTTTGATTTTTGTGTTCATTCATTAGCTTAGGAATTTAGATCTTTAGCATTAGTCTGGTTTAGCACCGCTTGAAGGTTTCTTTCAATGTTGCACGACCTCAAATTGTGCCACAATCGCAAATAGCAACATTGTGGTGTAGTTTAAAATTAGGGTTCAAACTCCAAATTGAGCTGCATACGAAAAGTGCACCATGATGGACCTCTTTGCAAATTAGGGTTTAGTGCTAAACTGGGTCGCTCCTCAAACTACGATGCTGCGAGAGAGTTTGAGGGTCAAAGGCTCCTAGCGGTGCAATTTGGAACTTTCAAACTGTGTCGCACCCACAAACAGTGACACATAGGTTGTTTTGAGTAAGCCAAGACAAGTCAGGATCATGATTTTTGATGAATTTTAACTTCGTGCTATCCTGATGCAGGAGGTGGTGATGATACTTCATTCATGTGAGCACCGGTCCTAGGAGATTTTTGGCATTTTGTAGGGTATGTCGGAGCAAAAACAGGAGCACCTAGTGGTGATCAGACTGTGGTACATTACCTATGCACCTCCCGTGACAACTCACTTGGGGATGATGACAATGCTTGCAGAGCAGTGGCACATCGAAACATCATCCTTCCACGTTCCAAAAAGTGAGGCCATAGTCACACTAGAGGACATGTGGCAGACACTTAGATTGCCCATCCACAGGGAGCACGTGATTTATGATCTAGATGCTGGGAGGGAGGCCTACTATGACAATATGGGTCTCGATGAGATTGTATTTTGTGAGGGCCAGATCAAGCTAGAGTGTTATAGACTCATCGTCTCACCCTTTCAATTGGTTATTGTAGCTATCATATCGCATCTCATTGCACCAGATCGGCGGGGCTGATATTTCAGTCTTGGATGGGGGCTCACTTGGGAGCACATGGTCTAAAGACGAGTATGCTTTGCATGGGGGCCAGTACTATTGGCTTCATTGTATAGAGATTTACATGAGTTTGCATACATTAACGACAGAGCCATTGGGGCAAGGGTCACACTCCTTCATGTCTGGGCTTGGGAGCACATTGTTGTGCTTCGTCTGAGGGTTGTTCTAGTCGATATTGACCTAGATGATCCAGTTGTTTGGCAATATAGAGGGTCTCTTTCACACACATAGGACATCATGGGATTCCCCACTAGAGGAGATTCCTTGATGATATGCAAGCTTTCACATGGTGGCCATATCTTAGATGGCCCGCATAGTAAGCTGATGTGCAGCAACTCTTTTTCGCTCGACAAGACAAACTTATGCAGGGTAGGGAGCATACTATGATAGAGAGATATCTTCTAGGAAGAGTCCAGAGATAGTTTGGGGAGCCCCAGGATAGGCCCGATGATCAGTATGTTGTGATATTTGCATGTACGATGAGTCAGACCTCATGGGGCCTATACATACCCATAGCTGAGGCAGTTTAGAGTTTCATGCAGCTGGTGGCCAAGCCATGGCCATATGATCAGGGTCAAGCTGACATAGGTACTACATAGGCATACAGGGATTGGTTCTCACCACCTCTTATATTTACAGTACCAGAGAGACCATTCGCTCGGTGCATGGCGAAAGGTAGAGGAGCAGGTCGAGGCTAGGACAAGGGAGGCCAAGGAGGCAGAGATGGAGATGGGGTGGAGATGGGCCACCACATCAACCAGGTTAGGACAGGGGCCCACAAGATCAGCCATAGCCAGATCCGTAGGTAGATTAGCAGAGATAGGATATCCCTAGGCAAGATGGGCATGATGGGCATGAAAAACAACCACCTTAGAGAGATCAGGTACCTCCACCACTGCCTTGCCAGGGGGATGCCTAGATTCAACAGTTATAGGCATAGGTGGCAGGGCTATAGGGACAGGATGCTCCCTTGATGACAAAGAGGGACCAGCTGAGATAGGAGAGAGACTAGGCTGTGAAATAGAGGTAGGTTGTAGAGCTTACGGCTCCACAGAAGATGGGAAACCATCAACAGATTGAGAGAATGTTTGCCTCTTCCTCTCGGAGTTCAGTTTCACTATGAGTATATAGAGAGGCATTCAGAGAGACAGATTATTACAGAGTCCACTACCATCAAGCCGTGCCCCGAGCATCTCAGGTCCCAGATTACTCTCAGCAAACAAGATATAGACCTCCTAAGGACCACAGAGAGAGACAACCTAGTGACGATGAGGGGAGCCAATAGGGTTAGAGCAGTTTTTTTATTAGAGACATGATTTTTTTTGTGCCCTATGGGCTCATTTTTGATAGCCTTGTGGGCCATTGTACTTTATGTATTTGATACACACTTGATCTAATTTGTACCATGACAGTATATACTTGATGATATATATGAGATGAGTTTATTTTGATTTGATGTGTCCTATTCAATTTCATGCATTATGGATGGATTTTATTTCTATATGTGATGCCATGATTCTATATGATGTTATGTGATGTAATGCATTTCATTTTTGCTATCTTTCTCTATGCACTTTTTATGATGATGGATGCAAAGTGTTATGATATGAAAATTCTTATATTAACAAATGTATATTATGCATTTAATGGATGATGATGATATGCAATCTTTTCTTTTCAGTACTTTTCTCATTTGTGATATGATGATGCACTTATGATGTTATAATGATGCAAATGGATGGTGATGCATATGATATGGTGATGATGTATGATGTTTATGATATGATGCCTATGTTATGATAATGCAAATGTATGTGTATGATGTGATGGATGTTAATACTACTTATGATCTTTATGATTATGCGATGGATGATTTATGAGGTATGTGATATGATTTAATAATGCATATGGGATGATTGCTTTTATGCATATGGTGAATGCATATGTATTGTTTATGAGATGCTTAGAATAACCAATCTATATTATGCAATGATGCAAGTGATATGATAAACGCTTTCTATATGATATGATATGCATTTATGCAATATGCTGATGTTTTGTGGATATAGGATGGATGCATTGGCGATAATTATTTGCAATTTACTATCATCGTACCATGTTAGCGCGAAAAAGAAGACAAAAGAAAGTAAGAGATTCAACAAGACGTGAGATGATGATGATGATGATTTTCTTGCTGAGGAGTTGGGATTTTAAAAGGGCCAATTATCTTATGTTTGATAACACACGTAGGAACGATGCATCAAGGTGTAAAGAAACAGGATGGTGTTGCACCTAGTGTGATGGAATTTGACTCGACAATCAAATAGGAGTACTCCTATTCACACTTGACATACAAAACCTTATTTAGAATATAGTTCAAATATTTTAGACATCTTTGAACAAAACATAAAAAAAGTAAGCCTTCCTATGTGGTCAACAAGAAACCTAAAACACCCTCCCTACAAAACGAAAGAAAGCACACATGACCAAGGTTATATTACAAGAATATCTGACAAGCACCACAGATAAAAAGATCATGATCATTGCCCCATTTATTTCTCTCTAAATCCCTTCATTTGGGACATCATGAAGAGGTCATTGAAATGAGTATGAAAAGACAAGTCAATAGACAAACAAAAAGTAAACAAACAAGCTAATGTTCTTCAATACTGCTAGCCAAGACTAAACTACAACGATGCCTGATGTTGATGTCCACTATAGGAAGTATGCATCCTTAGACATGACAATATTAGATGATTGATTTGGGACTGATTAGATGATAGGCTATTGACACAAAGAGTTTACCAACTTTTTTACGTACTAACCTAGACTTGAGATCTTGACATTTGAGTTTTCACTTTTGATCTACTAGACTTGTTTTCGATTATTTCACCAAAGGTTGAGGATGACGATTGTTTTATTGTGAGTGATTTTTATTGTAGGTGAAAGTGAGATGAGACAGATGGATTTTTTTTTTCAAATATTTGGATGTTTTTGATCTTTTTGAAATGTTTTGAGGTTGTTTTTGGTTTTTTTACAA
The DNA here is from genome assembly GCA_007258455.2 of Sequoia sempervirens. NCBI lineage: Eukaryota > Viridiplantae > Streptophyta > Pinopsida > Cupressales > Cupressaceae > Sequoia > Sequoia sempervirens. The sequence goes on from VDFB02000015.1 coordinate 308,634,213, forward strand.
ATGTTTTGCTTTTCAAGTTTTCAAATGTTTTGGGGTTTTTTGGGATTTTGACTAGGAGACTAACCTAAAGTCCTATCCTAGGGGTCTCTAGGGCTAATCAATATATTAGCCTTTCCTACGTTATAAACAAAGAGACCATGTAGTTCAACTGACATAGACTCGATTATTGAAATATGAACAAATGGATTGCCTATTTATTATGACAGACTTCTAAAGGACTTACCTAAGTGTCTCAGGGGAAGATCAAAGATCAACCTTGCCTACTTTCAAAGCTCAGCGATGACATAGTTTGACAATACGACTCTGTTTTTTACTTTTTTGAATTTTTAACCTATTTTGTATTTTGATATGTTTCAAGTGTTTTTTGGATTTTGATATGATTTTCTGGGTTTTTGGATGTTTTTGGATTTTTTGATTTTCTAATGTTTTTGGATTTTCTACATTTTGGGATTTTTAGAACATACACAAATTCGATCCGATGAGAACATGCCCCTAGTGTGATGCAATATAATACTACGATAAAGGTGGGACAAATTGACCTTAAGAATGGGCTGAGTAGTACTAGGAGGGATCATGATACAAACATAGGACCAAGCTATGATGCAGATGTCGAATGGTTGATGGATGGGGATATGGAATACGATGGATGATGTAGAATGAGCCGTGAAGATCCTGGCGGATGGAAAGTGCTTATTTGCACAAGGTGCTTGTTTTCCAAGTTTTCACAAAGGTACTTTCCCAAAGCGCCACCGAAGTGGTTTTCACTACAAGATTAATTTTCTCTTTACTATTTTTAAATCCTTTTTCTATTTTTTTTGGATTTTTTGCTTTTTTGATTTTTTTGTTGTCACCATGACACTTGTTTACCAAGTTTTCATTAGGGTGGCCATTTTTTTAGGACATTTTCTGACTTTTTTGATTTTTTGGTTCTATACCTTGCAAGTTTAGGCATAATTTTTTTTAAGATGGGAGTTGTTCATGGGCTCCTACAAAGGTTCCCCTTCAGGTGTTGATAACTGATATGCCCCTGACTTATAGCTTGTTGTGATGATAAAGGGCCCCAGCCAATTGGGTTCAAATTTTCCTTTGCAGTTTGGATTTGGGACGTACTTTTGGTTCTCCTTTAGCACAAGTTCTCTGAACTGGAAGGTCCTTCTTTTGATATTCTTGTTATAGTTCTTCTTGAATCAGTTCTGATACACCTACAGATGGTTTAATGCCTCCATTTGTCGTTTGTCTAGCAGTTCCAACTTGTTCAGTCTTGACACCTGATATTCCTTATCTGCGATTAGATTATGCAGTGATATTCTCAGTGATAGGAGCTCGATCTCAATGGGTAATATGGCTTCTGATCCATAGACCAAGGAGAAGGGGGTGGCACCTGTTGGGATACGAATGTTGGTTCAATAGGCCCAGAGGGCGAGATTCAGTTGGAGATGCCAATCACAACCAGCTTCATTGATCGTTTTCTTAAGGATTTTTAGAATGGTCTTGTTTGTAGCCTCAGCTTGGCCACTTCCTTGGGGATAATACAGGGTGGAGAAGTGATATTGGATTTTAAATTTATTGCATAAGTCATGGACATCCAAATTTTTGAATGGTTTCCCATTATCTAAGATAATGGTTTGTGGGACATTGTAGCAGCATATTAAATAGTTCGACATGAAATTTGATATCTTCTTTCTAGTAATGTATGTCATGGGTAGCTTCCACCCACTTTATGAAGTACTCAGTGGCGGTAATGATAAAATTTTGGCCATTGGATGAGGTGGGGGTTATTTTTCCAACAAGATTGAGCCCCCACTGTGAAAAGGGCCATGGTGTGACAATAGGATGAAGCTCTTGAGCTAGTGCATGGATGAGGTCCACATGCTGGTAACATTGTAGACACCTTCTGACATAGTTGTGTGCTTCTCTTTCCATAGTAGGCCAATAATACCCCATCCTCAACAATTTTTTGGCCAAGGTCATACAACTTGAGTGTGAACCACATATGTCATTATGCACCTCGATTAAGGCAGTCAAGGGATCCTCAACATTCAGACATCGTAACAAGGTTCCTTCTATGCTCCTACGGTAAAGGTTTTCTCCTAGGATGACAAACCAAGATGCTTTCTTGGCAAAGGTTTTCTTATGGTTTGAGGTTATTACAGCTGGGAGGACTCCTATTCTCAAATGAGTGTATCTATCATGGTACCAAGGATCACTGGGACCAACGATTTCACATACAAATTTTGTCTCTAGTACCTTGAATGCAGGCACGAGAAGCTTCTCTACCAATAGCTCATGCTTTGGGACATTATGAGGGATATCTAATAGGAATCCAATTGTCAGCATAGTGTCTACCACTCTGTTGTTTTCTCTAGGTATCTACTCAAATGTGATCTCAATGAAGGACTCCATAAGACTTTCCACCAATTTATTGTATGGGGTTATCTTGTCATCCTTAGTCTGATATTCATCATTCACTTGATTGATTATTAGTTGCAAGTCCCCATAAACCTTGAGAGCCATTATATGCCACTTCACTGCTATTTTGAGTCCTATGGTTAGAGCCTCATATTCTACAATATTGTTTGTGTAGGGAAATGCCAACTTGTAGGACCTTGGTATGCAGTCTCCCTGTGGAGTGATTAAAAAGACCCCGGCTCATGATTCGTGTTGTGTGTACGAGCCATAAAAGTACAAATTCCAGTGGTCTGCTATGTTCAAGTTGAAATAGATTCATCAGGGAATTATGAAATTAGAGGATTCTCTGAATACATTGGCGCTTCTGCTAATTGGTCTGTAATAGCTTTCCCTTTGATAGCCTTCTGCTCCATGTACTCAATGTCATATTCAGATAGGATCGTGACCGACTTGGCCATCCTTCCTATGAGCACCGCCTTGGAAAGTAGATACTTGAGTGGGTCAATCTTAGCAATGAGTTTTATTTTGTGTGTTAACATGTAGTGATTGAACTTTTGTGAGGTAAACACCACAACTAGACAAGCTTTTTCGATGAACGATTAATTTAACTCATGCCCTACCATGGTCTAGCTGATGTAGAAGATGGCCCTCTCTGTTCCATTTTCATCATGTTGAGCTAGGAGAGCATCGAGAGCTATTGTTGTTGTTGATATGTAGAGGATTAGAGGATTTCTTGGGATTGGTGGCATAGGCACTGGAGGAGTGAGAAAATACTCTTTAATTTTTTTAAAGGCCTGATCATACTTGTCACATTTGTACACTACCCTATTGTGGAGTAGGTGGGAATAGGTGTTTGGCTGCACTAGCTAAGCTATGAACCGACATATGGACTAGAGCCTACTTTGTAAGCCTCTTACCTATATCAATGTCCTAGGTGCCTCCATCTCGAGGATTTCCTTTACCTTAGTAGGATCTATTTCAATTCCTCTCCTACACACATTGTATCCCAATATCTTTCTTGACTGTATGTCAAAGATGCATTTCTTTGGTTTAAGGTGGACCTAAGGTGGACCCTATTGTGGAGTAGGTGGGAATAGGTGTTTGGCTTGTCTGCTAGCTAAGCTATGAACCGACATATGGACTAGAGCCTACTTTGTAAGCCTCTTACCTATATCAATGTCCTAGGTGCCTCCATCTCGAGGATTTCCTTTACCTTAGTAGGATCTATTTCAATTCCTCTCCTACACACATTGTATCCCAATATCTTTCTTGACTATATGTCAAAGATGCATTTCTTTGGTTTAAGGTGGACCTAAGGTGGACCCTATTGTGGAGTAGGTGGAATAGGTGATTGGCTTGTCTGCTAGCTAAGCTATGAACCAACAGATGGACTAGAGCCTACTTTGTAAGCCTCTTACCTATATCAATGTCCTAGGTGCCTCCATCTCAAGGATTTCCTTTACCTTAGTAGGATCTATTTCAATTCCTCTCCTACACACATTGTATCCCAATATCTTTCTTGACTGTATGTCAAAGATGCATTTCTTTGGTTTAAGGTGGACCTTATATTCCTCAAGCCTATTAAAGATGGCACTCAATGCTGCTACGTGGTCCCTTCTCTTTTTGGATTTTGCCAATATGTGTTTGACATAATCTTCCACAGTCTTATGAATCATGTCATGAAAGATTAAAGTCATGGCCCTTTGATATGTTGCTACAACGTTCTTTAGGCCAAACGACATCATGTTCCAGTAATATGTCTCCCATGGACAAGTAAAAGCTTATTTTTGTTGATCTTCTTTGGCTATCATGATTTGGTTATACCCCAAAAATCCATCCATTAGTGAAAGCATCTCATGTCCCTCGATCATATCTACAATCATATCAATGCTGGGAAGTGGGAAGTCATCTTTGGGACATTCCTTGTTCAGGTCTCTAAAATATGTGCATATACGGATGCCCCCATCGGGCTTTGAAATAGGAACCAAATTTTATACCCACTCTAGGTAGTCGATTGGTCGTATGAACCTTGCATCAAGTAGCTTCTTCAATTCCATTTTGACTAACAAGGCTATCTGGGGGTACATTTTTTGAGCTTTTGTTTGACAGGCTTTGCTTCAGGGTAAAATTCTAGATGGTGGACCATAATATCTAGATCAAGCCTGGGCTATCGACACAACTCCATGCAAAGTTGACCTTTCTCTCCCTTAAGAAGGAAGCTAGGATCTCATGTTCTTCTAACATCAATGATTCAGCATAAAATATGATATGCATATTTTCCTCTATTCCTAAGTTGACTGGGTTGCACTTCTCAGCTAGAACCGCTGACTTTTCCTAGTGTAGAGCATTGAGAGGAAGATTGAATCCTTCATCCTCAAGCGGATTAGAGAGGTTTTCACCATTGGATACGTCCTTTTTTTTTACTATTTTAGGATCAAAGAGTGCCATAGTGTGGTTTTCACTCAAAGACCTTGAGATTATTCTCAAATTTTTGCTTTTGTGACTAAAGGATTCAATCATCTCCTTGTAGTAAGCTTGTGTGTCTAGAATGATATCAAACCAAACCTTGTGATCTCCACATGGTACCATGCTCTGCAGTCTGATGAATTCCAAGAGTGCTTCATTGTTTTTGAAAGTGCCTAGAATTGGTAGTCCTCGTTGGTTGTAATCGATGAGTTGGGGGTAAACTAGGTTGATCTCATGGTTTTGACTGGTTGTCTCAAATGACATAGTACTAATCATGAGGAGAGAGGAATTTTGAAAAAGCATTGGTAAGTCAGTTATTGTATTTCCCTCATCATCACTACTACTATAGAGATTGGTAATGTCAAAGGTGAAGTTGTCTAAATGCAAACCAATGGATATGGGTAATTGAAGGGCGGTTGTCACTTGCTGAGGAGTTTTGACTTTCTTAATCAGGGGATTTCGGCCACGTATGGTTATACTCAGAGGGGTACATCCAAGGCCAATATTTTTCATTCATGTCTTAGGAATGATGGGTACTAGAAGTTCGTTGTCATTTTTTCCAAGCTTTCTATTTCTGTCATAGCCCATGATGAGCATCATTTGTAAGCCTTTACTACTATCATCCATAGGTAGATCGGCTGTTGGTCTATTGTCTTGGTATAGGAGATGGGATGGGTCTTTTTTTATTACTTCCCGGTTAAGATCTCCCCAACTTCTAAAGCTGGAGGAGCCTGCTATGAAGGTTTGGGATGAAGAAGTAGCATTTGATTGTGGTCATCCTCATCACCTGGGAGATTGTGGTAACTCTCCTACCACAATTTTTTTTTTGGAATTGTATGGATAATGACATTACTATCGGAGATGGAGAGGATGGCCTCTATCATAGAAGTGGAGGTGAGACTAGTTGGATCAATGTATGGAGTTGAGGGGCCCTCATTATTCTTTAGCACTTGGGGAATTTTCTAATATTTTTCTTCTAGGCTCTTGCAATAAGAAAAGGGTTCGGGATCCCCATGGATAGTGACCTCTTGGCCTTGGTATGTGAACTTGACACATTGGTGGAAGGTTGATACCACTATTTGCATCCCATGGATCCATAGACACCCCAGGAGAATGTTGTAAGGCAAATTGAGGACAAGGACATGACAGGTGGTTTCCAAAATTGCTAGCCCTACTTGAACATGGAGTTGGATAGTGCCCTAAGACACTCTTTATTGATCATCATAAACCCTAATTGTGATTCCTTTTCCTTTTTCAATGGAATCCTTTGAGATTCCCTGATTCTTTATGAGCTTGAGGGAATGGATGTTTAAACCTGCACCTCCATCCACCAAGAATCTCTTGAATTTATTCTTATGCACTAGGACCTCCAGATGGAGTGTGCGATTGTGAGATGGTCAGGAAGGAAAGTCTTGATTAGAGAATGTAAGAAGATTTGGGGTAATGATGTTTCCGACCATAGCTTGGAATTGTTCAACATCAAGATCTGTAGAGACGGTGGATGAAGTCAATGCTTCTTTAAGGATCTTTTTGTGGGCTGATAATATCTTTAGTAACTCCATGATGGAGATCTGAGCTGGGCTTCTTTTCAACTGATCAAGGCCATTATAGCCACTAGGAATGGATCTTGGGTTGGAAGTGGGTGCTCTAGGAGGCTGAGATGACCCTGTGATGGTGATTTTTCAACCTCTTGTGACTCCACAATCAACTTGGGCTCCTTTGATGGTGATAACAGTGCAATACTCATCTAGGGATGCGATGAAATGTTGTATACATGATTCACACTTTTGAATGCACCCTGCCCTTTGTCATTGTTCCCTTTGTTGTTATGATTGGGCATCAGATTCATGTAGATTTTGAGATTTTGATATCATGCTAGTTGTTCCACATTTATGATTTTATCATCAATGAGATCTTGTATCAAGTTTTTTAGTCTCATACAACTAGTAATGGTGTGTCCCTTGATTTTGTGGAAATCACAAAAGGTGATTTTCATTTTCCACGACAGTTTCACCAAGGGCTCTTGATAATTGTCATAGGTGGGGATTGTGATGAGTTTTTTCTCTACCAACCTCTTCATGGTGGATTCAATTGATTCTCCAAGGGTTCTGTACTTCCACTTTGGGGGTGTTTTTGTTTCACTGGGGTAGCCCCCTTTGATCATGCACATTGTTAACTGTTTGATTGTTTGGTTTCTGAGTCACAATGTTAGCTTGTCAATTGTTCTGGTTACTGTTTTGGGGTTGTTGCTGGTGTGCTAGTGTGTTTTGTTGAGGAGCACTGATGACAACTTTGGCATTGACAACACCATAGTTGGTAATGTTTCTATTTTTTTCCCATGTGTGAGATCTATCATTGTAGTTGGTGGATGGGTGAATGTTTTTCTGTTCAGGAAATGTGGGTGTCCCTCCTTGCGCAATAAGGGCTCATTCTATGTTAAGCACCTTGGAGATCAATTGGTCGTATATGGTGATACCTTGCACCTTAAGATGAAATTATAAGGTTCCCTATATATTGGAGTTGATGGTGCAAACTTGTTTTTCTTTTGGCATGACCCATTTTCTCCTCTTGGCCTTGGATCACCATCATTGTAAGAAAGAAGCAAATGATTCATTTTTTCCTTCTTTAAGAGTTGATAGCTCCTCTAGACTGACATCCATATCGATATTGAATGAGTAATTTTTTATGAATGTGTCTACTATCTCTTGGAACTTTTTAATGCCAAGAGGGAGGCGAGAGAACCACTCCATGTTATGGCCAGCCAAACTTCTAGGAGTTCCCTAATATGATAATTAAGGTTTCCCATCCCTCAGTATTTATCAAATTTGGGGATCTCAAATCCCTCTGGCAATGGTTTCATTACAAGACTCATGTCAAACAAATAGAGACACAAGTTGCTGGGTGTCTTTGTGGTTTTCCCTAATTGAAGATCAAACACCTGTTGTGAGAGAAACTTGATTTGCATTCTTACGTTGTTTTGCGAATCAGGGGGTGGGTTGAAGGTTTTATTTGGTGGTTCACATGTTGGAAGGATGGGTGGATTAGTTGGTGTGTTGGTGGATGGTGCTTGCATGCTTTGTTGTGCCAAGTATGCTTGTACTTGTTGTTGTATCAACATTGCTTCTTGTTGGTCTTGTTGTTGTTGTGCTAATAGTGTATGTTGCTAAGCTTGTTGCTGATGTTGCACCAATAATGCTTGTTGTTGGGATTCTAGTTGGGTTGCTTCTTGCTACTCTTAGTATTGCTTTAGCGCTTGCTGGTATGCTTGTTGTTGTGCTTGTGCTTGTGCTTGTGCATGTGCTTGTTGAGCTTGGTATTGGGCTTAAGCTTGCACTTGTGCTTGAGCCTGGGCTTGTGCTTGTTAAGCTTGGTATTGGACTCAAGCTTGCACTTGTGCCTGAGGCTGGGCTTGTGCTTCTTGGGCAGCTTATGCAGCCTGCGCGGCTTGAGCTGCTTGAGTAGCTTGTTGTGCTTGTTGCGCCTGTTGTATGGCTTGTGTTGCTTGAGCATCTTGGGTTGCTTGAGCTGCTTGTGCTTCTTTCTATGCTTGTTGTGCAGCTAATTATGTTTGCACTTGTTGAGCAGCTAGTTGTGCAGCTTGTCGGTTTTGGATTTGCTAAATTTCCTCTTGATATGAAGCTTGTTGAGCGGCTTGTAACACAATGCTATATTGGTTTGATATATTTTTGTTTGGGGGTAGAGGATTTGGTATGGTGTTTGTTGCTGTGATGAGAGGCACCATTGTATTGGTGATTGGGATTTGTGTAGTGGATGGTGTGATTGATATGCTTGGTCCTTGAGAGGCCATGTTTTGAGGTATTTGGGGAATGGTTGATGATGTGGTGGTTGCCATCTATTGTTGTGATATTGATGGAAAGATTGGAGGATTCAATATGATGCTTTGATTGATGATTAGGGGATTGTTTTGAGTGAGTGGCGGCAACTGAGGTAACCCCAAACTGACAGTTGATGTTGATGTTGGCGGTAAGGGTGGAAGTGGTAGAAAAGTGAGTGGCATACCTCCATGGGGAAATCATGAAGATGTCAGGTCAAAGATGCCCCTTGGTCCAAATAAGTCTCCTTCTCGTTGCAAGGTCATAGGGATAGAGGTTTGAGGTGTTGAGTGAAATGATGATGATGGGTCATTAGGATCATGAAAGGTGAGGGGGACATATGGGTGTAATGGATTTTGGGGTACGGATTTCCCTAAGATAGTGTTTGCATCCAAATCTTGGTTACTCACGAGGGGGTGTGTTTGTAGTGCATTGAAAAATGTGCTCACTGTGTTAACAATAGGTTGAGTTGGAGCAGTGGATGATGTAATTTTGGGGATGGGTTGGGTGATACTTTGGAATGGAGGTGTGGATGACATTGGGGGAATTGATAAAATTTGAGGCATGACCCCAAGAGGTTGTTACACACTAGTGTTAACATATTAATCGAAAGGGAGTTTAGCCCCTTGTTTTGCTAATTCAAGCATATATTGTGAGGGATGGAGCTTCATCATGATGTTGACAATTCTATGATTCTCAGGATTTTGGACCATTTCAGTGATCTCGTCTTGTGTCATACCGAAGGCGTTATTGGTGATATGCTCTACTTAAACTTCCTCTTGTGAATTTTGTGATGATGAAGGAAGATTAGTTCGGGCATTGCTTGAATCAACGAGATTTATTTCAGAATTGGTTTGGCTTAGGTCACTTGAAGTTGATGTTTCTTCGTTTGTCTCCATGTTCTTCTTGTGTTGCGATCTTGTTTGAACCATAAAATGAGGCTAGAAAGAGAATATCTAGGCTAATTAAGGATCAAAGATGTGATGGTGAAATGCATGAAAGGTGAATGATATGGATGGTTAAACTCTTTGAAGATCTTGAGGGGGGCTGCTAGACTTTTGGGACTTTTTTGGATTCTTGGATTTGATCTTGACCTTGACTTGGTTTTGGATTGTTTTGATTTTTTGGATAATGAACAAATGGATCCTAAGATTTTGGATGTTATCTATGGGATAGACTTGCTCATAAGATGACAATTTGACTAAGTGTAGGGAGAAGGATGCATCTACCCACACCTAACCAAACAAAGATGATTTGGTGATAATTGAACTAAGCATATGGAGAAGGATACATCTACACATACTTAGCCAAATAAAATGTTTTGATGTTTTGATTCAAGGATTTTGATTCATGGATTTTGCCAAAAATTCTAGCATAAAGGATGGTTTCAAGATTTTCAAGAGTTGTTGGTGAGATGATTTTGATTTTATGTTTGAAAAAAAGGATAAAGTTTCACTTTGATCCTATGTGTACCTAAAAGACTCTTGTTTACAAGACCTCAGTTTTGAACAACATGCTTTACTCGAAACAAGGTGCACAAATTCCCAAAAAATATTTGGATTTTGACAATAATAAAATGAGTACAAATTGGGATTGTTTCTTGAAGCTCTTCTATAAAAGTTGAAAAGCAATATTCTTTTTCTGAATTTGTAGAGTGTTGAGAGACACTTTTTATGATCTTTTGGACTAAGAGCTTTTGACTTTGGTTTCTAGATTTTGATCTTGTGTGAAATAATTTGAGACACATGTGTGGGGTTCAATTGTTCTTAGCTTTGCTTAGTGACTTCTTTTTACCGCAAACAATTCTTTGAGTAGGTCCTTGAGCTAGATCTCCAATGTCTTAACTTCTTCTCATCCCACAAAGTATATTATGTGGAACTTTAATGAAATCATGGAAAAAGTTACCTATTGTTGACATTAGTAAGCAAATTGAGATATAAACCCAAATTTTTAGAAACCTCTAGAGATAGAATGCCTAGGGCAAGCAATAACACCTGAATTTTTTCAAAGATATTTGCTTCCTAAAGGGTTTTAAATTTGATGACAATGTTGAATGTTTTTTTTCCCAATGTTTACGATCAAGAAAAGTGTGTTCTTTCTAAGAACACACACAATGCTATGGCTATGAAAGACTTTATTTGTTGAATCCCCTCTTGGACAAGTCTAGATATGCCTACTTTTAGTGACTGGTTAGATGATTGACCACACAGGTTCACTCACTTCTCGTTGTCACCCAAGCATCAGTACCCATGAATCTCCCATCGCATACTTTACATTTCTACTAAAATTCATAAAAGTGTGGGGTGGCTTCATAACAACTATTCTTGCACCAACAAATAGATCAAGGATTTTGGCCTTTTCTAAACAAGTGTTTTAATGCGGGAATTTCATTCATGGGGGACCATCCATGCGGCGAGAGACCATTGCTTCCCTTCTCGTCGGAATAATCCTTGGGATACTTGTATAATGGTTGGAAGTCACTTGCTTTTAGCGTGTTTCCAGTTGGTTCGTTCCCTTGGGTGATTACTTTTTCCCAAGAGGCAAGCCCTCTAAGATAAACAAAAGAGAGTAAACTTATCTATAGTTCGATTGATCTTTGTTGAGAAACAAAGAGAGAACACACGCGACATGTTCCACCCACACTCACAAGACTTGTTGAATTTTTAATCCCAAATGAAATGTGGAGGAAATCACTTAGCCAACTTAAGACCACCAAAAATCCTTTTTATTCTCAAGATCTCTGTGAGGTACAAGAGAAGCGCATACGTCTTTTTGATGGTATTATTTTGTGTAAATGATTACAAGAAAAAGAAGCACATTTTCATTTTATCCTTTAAAAGAAAGAGTGATTTCTTTTTAAGCACCAAAGGAAGTGTGAAATTTTGATTGTTCAATTGTTAACCTTAAAAAAAATCTAGTAGATTTGTCTAAAATTCTTTTTAACCTTTGTAGCAAAAATTGAAAGTTTTTGTAGTGTTCTTTTTAGTGCCCAAAATAAATTTAGTGTGTCCTAGGCACATGAACGGTAAAAAATCTGTAGAAGAAATATTATAAGTTCTCCCAAAGTGTTAAGAAAATAATAAAGTGTTCAAAAAATTTTGATGTAATGAGATGATGATGCCATTATGAAACTTCAACTTGGTTTTCCTTCTTCACCTTTGATTAGGCCAACCTAAAAAACACAAGTTAGAAAAAAGAGAGGTTGGGAAAGAAATTAATATCCCAGATTATCAAAATAAAATAAAAAACACATGTTTAGAAAAAAATAAAATTTCACTTTTTACTTCACTCAAATGGCACAACCTACATATGCGGTGTTGTTTGAAGAAATCAGCAGCACTATATAGCACCGCTAGGTCTGCAAGTGATGCTCTGCAATAGACTAGAGAGTGTGATGGTGGCACATTTTTTCTTAGTGGCATAGTTTTAAGTTTGAAAATTCCAACGCCCAAAAATTGGACCAGCGTCACAGTTTGAAAATTTGAATTTCTAGGTGGGAAGGTTGCAGAGGCAGAGTTTGGAGTTTGTGGAGTCATTGTATGGCACTGCTGGACTGATAGCAATGTTGTATGGCACCACTAGACTGATAGAAACACAATTCCCTGTAGACACCAAAAAAATATAGAAAAACTTAGAATTTTGTTAAAAACTGTGATTAGAACTTGACATTTTCCCTCCTTCGAGCGCCAAATGTAGAACCCAAATCCTAGACCTGCACAAACACAACAAACAAACACATCATTAGATCAAATGCAAGTGAGAATCAAGATTCCCCATGAAATCCATTTAAATTGAAAAGAACAAGAAATGAGATGAAGTACATAAGCAAACATAAAAAAAAAGATATCAAATCCTATGGATCCACATTGGTGTAAGGTTGATGGCATTGCTTGCATCCTATGGATCCACGGATGCCCCAGGAGAATTTTGTAAGGTAAATCGAGGTCAAGGACCTAACAGGTGGTTTCCATAATTGCTAGCCCTACTTGAACGGGGAGTTGGATAGTGCCCTGAGACACTCTTTCTTGATCATTGTAAGTCCTAATTGTGATGCCTTTGCTTTTTTTAATGGAATCCTCTAAGATTCCTAGATTCTTTATGAGCTTCAGGGAACAAATGTTTAAAACTACACCTCCATCCACCAAGACTCTCTTGAATTTGTTCTTATGCACTAGGAACTCCAAATGGAGAGTGTGATTGTGAGATGGTTTGGTAGGAAAGTCTTGATCAGAGAATGTAAGAAGATTTTGGGTAATGATGTTGCCGACCATAGCTTGGAATTGTTCAACATTAAGATCCCCAGAGATGGTGGATGAAGTCAATGCTTCTTCAAGGATCTTTTTGTGGGCTAATGATATCTTCACTAACTCCATGATGGAGATATGAGATGGGGTTCTTTTCAACCGATCAAGGACATTATATCCACTAGGAATAGATCTCGAGTTGGAAGTGGGTACTCTAGGAGGCTAAGATGACCCTGCGATGGTGATTTTTCCACCTCTTGTGGTAACTCCACAATTAGCTTGGGCTCCTTTGATGGTGATAATAGTGCAATACTCATCTAGGGATGTGATGACATGGTTGTATATATGATTCACACTTTTGAATGCACCCTTCCCTTTATCATTGTTCCCTTTGTTGTTATAATTTGGCATCAGATTCGTGTATATTTTGAGATTTTGATTTCCCGCTAGTTGTTCCACATTTATGATTTTATCATATATGAGCTCTTGTATCAAGTTTTTCAGTCTCATACAACTGGCAGTGGTTTGTTCCTTGATTTTGTGGAAATCACAAAGGTAATTTTCATTGTACCAAAGTGATTTCACCAAAGGCTCTTGATAATTGTCATAGGTGGGGATTGTGATGATTTTTTCCTCTAGCAGCCTCTTCATGGTGGATTTAGCTGATTCCCCAAGGGCTGTGTACTTCTGCTTGGGGGAGTTTTTGTTTCACTAGGGTGGCCCCCTTTGATCGTGCACATTATTGACTGTTTGGCTATTGAGTCACAATGTTAGCTTGTCAATTGTTCTAGTTGTTGTTTTGGGGTTGTTGTTGGGGTGTTGGTGTGATTTGTTGAGGAGAACTAATGACAACTTTGGTGTCAACAACACCATCATTGGTAATGTTTCTATTTTTTCCCATGTGTGAGGTTTGTTGTTGTAGCTGGTGGATGCAAAATTATTTTTCTATTTAGGATATGTGGGTGTCCCTCCTTGTGCAATAAGGGCTCGTTCGATGTTAAGCTCCTTGGAGATCAATTGGTCATATGTGGAGATACCTTGCACCTTAAGATGAAATGCCAAGGTTCCCTCTAGATTGGAGATGATGGTGCAAACTTGTTGTGATTCTGGCATAAGCCATTTGCTCTTATTGGTCTTGGATCACCATCATTGTAAGAAAGAAGCAAATGATTTATTTTTTCCTTGTTTAAGAGTTGATAGTTCCTCTAGACTGACATCAATACTGATATTGAATGTGTAATTTTTTATGAATGCATCTTCTATCTCTTGAAACCTTTTTATGATAGGTGAGAGGTGAGAGAACCACTCCATGGTGTGGCTAGTCAAACTTCTAGGAAATAGTCACATCAGATATGTATCATCATATGCAACTTCCATGCAATGAACTTGGAATTCCCTAATGTGATCTTTAGGGTTTCCCATCCCTCGATATTTATCAAGTTTGGGGATCTCAAATCCCTTTGGGAATGGTTTCATTATAAGACTCCTATCAAATGGATAGAGACACAATTTTTTGGGTGTCTTTTTGGTTTTCCCTGATTCAAGATCAAACACTTGTTGCGAGAGCAACTTGGTTTGTGTTTTTATGTCGTTTTGTGGATCAGTGGGTTAGATGAAGGTGTTCTACGGTGGTTCACTTGTTGGAGGGATGGGTGGATTGGTTAGTGTTTTGGTGGATGTTTCTTGTATGCTTTTTTGTAGCAAGTATGCTTGTACTTGTTGTATCAACAACGCCCGTTGTTGGTCCTATTGTTGTTGCACTAATATTGTCTGTTGTTGAGCTTGTTGTTGTTGTTGCACCAATAATGCTTGTTGTTGGGTTGCTAGTTGGGTTGCTTCTTCTTGCTCTTGGTATTGCTTCAGCACTTGCTGGTATGCTTGTTGGGTTGCTTTTTGTTGTTTGAGGTACTGTGCTTGCACTTGTGCTAGTGCTTGTTGAGCTTGGTATTGGGCTCGAGCTTGTGCTTGTTAAGCTTGAAATTGGGCTCGAGCTTGCACTTGTGCTTGAGCCTAGGCTTGTGCTTGTTGGGAAGCTTGTGCAATCTGTGCAGCTTGAGTGGCTTGATGTGCTTGTTGCACCTATTGTGCAGATTCAACGACTTGTGCTGCTATTTGTGCTTGTTATGTAGCTAATTGTCTTTGTCCCTGCTAAGCAATTAGTTGTGCAACTTTTTGGTTTTGGATTTGTTGAAGTGCCTTATGATATGCAGCTTGTTGAGTAGCTTGTAACACAATTCTATATTGGTTTGACATATTTGTGTTTGGTGCTGGAGGTGGTGGTGTTGGTGGAGGATTTGGTATGGTGTTTGTTGTCATGATGAGAGGCACCGTTGTATTGGTGATTGGGATTTGTGTAGTGGATGGTGCAATTGATATGCTTGGTCCTTGAGAGACCATGTTTTGAGGTATTTGGGGAATGGTTGATGATGTGGTGGTTGGTTGTGTTATTGGGATGGTTTCCATCTATTGTTCTGATATTGATGGCAAGATGGGAGGATTTAGTATGATGCTTTGATTCATGATTGGGGGATTGTTTTGAGTGAGTGGTGGAAACAAAGGTAACCCCAAACCGAGAGTTGATGTTGATGTTGGTGGTAAGGGTGGAAGTGGTTGAAAAGTGAGTGGTATACTTCCTTGGGGAACTGATGAAGATGTAGGGTCAAAGATGCCCCCTAGTCCAAATAAGTCTCCTTCTCCTTGCGAGGTCATAGGGAGAGAGGTTTGAGGTGTTGCATGAAATTATGATGATGGTTCATTAGGATCATGAAAGGTGAGGTGGACATATGGGTGTAATAAATTTTGGGGTACGTATTTCCCTAATATAGTGTTTGTGTCCAAATCTTGGTTACTCACGAGGGGGTGTGTTTTTAATTCATTGAGAAATGCACTCCCTTTGCTAACAATAGTGGTGCAGGAGCACCTAGAGAGCATTAGGTAGCACTAGGAAAAATTGGAAGCCTAGGAAGAAATTTTGTGTTTTTACACTTTAAGGTCATGTTGACCATTTAATTTTTTGTTAGAGGTGTTAAAATATGTTAGAAGGAAGGTTGATCAGTAGGTCTAGGTAGATTGGATGAGTTTTACAACTTGTTTTAACTAAGATCCACTAGGAGTTGGAAATAAAGCCAAAAATGTTGCATTTGTACAATTTTGGCCTATTGAGGTGGTTAAGTCCGACCAAAGGGAAAAGCAACCACTTTTTGGAACATTTAAAAGGTGGACCTCAACTTGGAAGTGAGGTGGGAATCATTTTGAAGTTTGTAATTAGCTTGTGATCAAGAGAACAGGGACAGTTTAGTGTGCATCTTCTATTTTTGTTCTTGTTTCTGATTTAGCATATTAATGGATTGATCAAGGATTTTGGATAGATTAGAATGTAGTGGAATTCTCTTTGTACCACTATTTGATATAATAGTTAGTTGATTATTCGTTTCCAAGTTCTTTTGTAAATACTTTGTATCTTCAATTTGTTGTTTTGACTGGTAAACTGTGGAAAAGATGGGGTTTTAGTTTGCATTCCCACTGTACTTAGAGTACGGCCTTGTGTGAAATGTGGCTAGGCCCCATGCATGTACATAGATAAGTCTTAGGAGTCTGTAGGAGTTCGAGAATCATGGTGAAAGTCTCTTCCTAGGTGAGCTTGGCTATGCCTGGTTAGGAAAGACAGTGCAAAATAGACACTAACATTGCAGGGGTGTCTACTTTTTGGAAACTCAGGGTGTGTGGTGGTTGTAGGAGGCCTTACAAAGGCTTGGCAGGAAGCAAGAGATCTCACCAGTCCATTTGGTGACTGAAACAAGTTGATTGTTCACTGTGTATTCAAGAAATGGCCTAAAAAGCCCTAAAACCTACAAAAAGAGGGTTACGCCTATGTATGGCTTGTGAAGGCCTATAACCTCAAAAATATTGGAGAGGTAGGAAAATGAACTAAGGTCTCTTTTGGAAGATTGTGATGTTCTTCAGGAAGTTTGGGAGTTTAAGCCTACTTTCTCGGGTTAGGAGGCCTAATTGGGGCTCAAAGGCTACTAGCCCTTTTTACACCCTAGAATAGGGTTTGGGGAGAGTGATGGAGAAATGAAGTATGGTGGATGATCAGGAACCCTAGGTGGATAGTTTTGA
Organism: Sequoia sempervirens; assembly: GCA_007258455.2. Lineage (NCBI taxonomy): Eukaryota > Viridiplantae > Streptophyta > Pinopsida > Cupressales > Cupressaceae > Sequoia > Sequoia sempervirens. Next base: position 308,651,284 of record VDFB02000015.1, read on the forward strand.
AGCTATGGAATTCAACACACACCCATGCAACAAGTTAGTAAAGCTCGTAGGTTTAGTGGCCTTTAGGGAAGAGTAAGGGCCAAGGGTGAGACAATGGCAAGGTACCAAGATTGGCTTGGTGGAATGAAAGAATGATGATAGTAGGGTTGGCCAGAAGAACCAGGGGTTTCTATACCTGAAATAGGACCTAAAGGTTAAGGTGGGAGAGTCACCTAAGAGTTCTTGAGAATAAGAACCTAGAGCATGGGACAGTGAGTGTCTCATCCAACCCTGCCGTGTCAGATTGGTATCAGAGCAAGAAAAAGATTTGGGATAGAATCTTGCATGTCAGACCTTGAGTCTAGTGATTCTTCCATCATGGTGACAAATGCAAAATTTTCCAAGATGGTTGAAGAGTAGGAGGAAGACAATAAACTATTGAGGGAAAGAATAGCCCAACTTGAACAAGCAGTGAGGAGCACACAATTAGAAGGAAGAATACCAAAGGAAGAAGAGGTTGCAGAGGAAGAAAAGACCCCTCAACCTGACCCTATTTTGAAGGAGGAGCCTTTCTTGAAGGCATTGAAAGCTTTGAGTGGAAAAGCACTTGAAGGCATACCACTATTTAGTGGAAAAATGGAAGTTGATCTAGTCATGGACTGGATAGAGGGAATGGAAAATAATTTTGAGTGTGATGGAGTCACTGAAGCACATAAGGTAAAGGTGGAAAAATCAAGACTAATAGGTTTTTCCTTGACATGGTGGAAGTTCATTCAGACAGAGAGGGAAAAAGAAGGTAAGCAGCGTATCTCTACTTGGAAGGGAATGGTTGCCAAAGTAAAATAAGCATACATTCCAGATGACTATGAGATTCAGCTACACAAGAAAAGACAAAGCTTGAGGCAAAGAGACCAAGATGTAAACACTTACACTGAGGAGTTTCAAAAACTTTGCATGAGGTCTAATGTGACAGAGGATGAGAGTCTCAAGGTGGCTAGATACCTTAATGGCTTGAAATGGAACATTCAGGAGGAGATGGCTCTTCTAAGTCCCAAGACAGTACATCAATGCTATCAATTGGACATAAAGATTGAGGAAAGAAGCAAGAGGAAGCAAGACTAGGCTTCTAAGGGCAGAGGAAAAGGCAGGGATCAAAGAGATCAAAGAGGACAGTGAGGTGGATACCAAGGTAGAGGAAATGACCAAAGAAACCAAGGAGAGTCTAAACTCACTGAGCATGGAGGTGAAACATCTTCTAGAGGAGGATATAATAGAGGTAGAGGACCTCAAGGAGGTTCAAATAGAGGAAGAGGAGTAGGCAGGAGCAATTCATACTTTGCAAACATGAAATGCTACCATTGTGGACAAGTAGGTCATCCTACTTATAGGTGCCCAGAGAAAGAATCTTCATCAAGCAATGAGAAGAGAGTGGCTTATGCACAAGAGGACACCATGAGTCCTAAGTAATCTGAGGTCAGTCATATTGAATCTGAGGTAGGAGAGAAGTTGATGTTCAGTAGATTTTTGATCAGACAATCGGTCAAGGAAGAACCAAAACAGAGGAGAGCTCTATTTAGAGTAAGGTGCAAGATACTTGGTAAAGTATGCAAGGTCATAGTAGATTCAGGTTCAATAGACAATATAATCTCAGAAGTGGCAGTAATGAAACTGAAATTGGAGAAGGTACCCCATACTAACCCCGACAAGGTCACATGGCTAAACAAAGGGAAAAGTGTTTTAGTAAATGAGCAAGTAAAGGTGGAGTTTTCCATTGGAGGGTACAATGACAAGTTAGTTTGTGATGTGTTACCCATGGATGCATGCCATCTACTATTGGGCAAACCATGGCAATATGACAGAGGTGTCATATATGATGGGAAAGAGAACACCATCTCATTCAAGAAGGATGGGAAGACTTTCAAGTTGTAGTCACTGTCAGAAGAAGGACAGTCAAAGACACCAAACATCATGTTGAGTAGTGGGAAGGAGTTCCTTAACAACCTACATCAAGGGGGTGAAGGATATGTGGTTGTGTTACAACCTAAAGAAGAAGACAAGGTTGAAAAGACAGTCACACCCGAACAGTCCTAAAGTTGTTTGATCAGTTCAAGAGGATAGTTAGTGATGGTACACCTACAACTTTACCTCCAAAGAGAGCCATAAGTCATCAAATTGACTTCATACCTAGAGCTTCATTACCAAACAAAGCAGCATACAAGCTTACACCAGATCAGAACCTAGAAGTAGCTAGGCAAGTGCAAGAATTGTTAGATCAAGGATTGATTCAAAAGAGCATCAGCCCATGTGTAGTACCAGTGGTTTTGGCCACAAAGAAGGGAGGTAAATGGAGGTTATGCACTGATTCTAGAGCAATAAATAGGATCACCATTAGGTATAGGTTCCCTATTCCTATAATTGAAGACTTAATGGATTGTCTTGGAGGAGCTCAATACTACACAAAGTTGGATCTCAAGAGTGGATACCATCAGATCAAAATTAAGGATGGTGATGAGTGGAAGACAACATTTAAGACAAATGATGGGTTGTATGAGTGAAGAGTGATGCCATTTGGCCTCTCAAATTCCCCTAGCACATTCATGAGGCTCATGAATGAAGTGCTTAAGGATTTTACAGGGATATTTGTGGTAGTGTATCTTGATGACATCCTCATATTCAACAAGACAGCAGAAGAACATTTAACACACATGGAGTTGGTTCTTAGAGGGTTGCAAGAGGAGAAGTTGGCAATCAATCTAGAGAAGTGTGAGTTCTTTAAGCAAAAGCTTGTATATTTGGGTTTTGTAGTGTCCAAAGGATCATTGAAGATGGATCCAAGCAAGGTGGAAGCTATCCTAAACTGGCCTACACCAACCACAAGGATAGAGGTAAGAATTTCTCATGGATTGGCTCAATTTTATAGAAAATTCATAAGAAACTTTAGTGGCATATGTGCACCAGTTCTAGACACAATCAAGGGTGGTTTCAAAACTAAGTTTGTGTGGACTCAAGAAGCTGAGAAAGGGTTTGAGAAACTGAAACGAGAGGTGGAAACTCAACCTATTCTTTTGTTACCTAGTTTTGACAAGTTGTTCACTGTTGAATGTGATGCAAGTGGAGTGGCAGTAGGAGGAGTACTAAGTCAAGAGGGCAGGCCTATATCCTTCTTTAGTGAGAAGCTCAATGAAGAAAAGAAGAAGTATTCAACCTATGACTTGGAACTTTATGCTTTGGTTCAGTCACTTAGGAAATGGAGACATTACCTTCTACCTAGGGAGTTTGTAGTCTTTACTGACAATCAAGCACTTAGCTTTATCAACACTCAAGAGAAGTTGAGTAATAGGCATTTGAAATGGATGGAATACATCCAGGCTTTTACCTTCACTATCAAGCACAAGAAGGGATAGCTAAACAAAGTAGCAGATGCATTGAGTAGGAGGTTGTTGACAGTGCAGGAAATACAAGTGAAGAGCATAGGGATTGGCAGTTTTAAAGATCTCTATGGGGAAGATGAAGACTTTTCAGAGGTCTATAAGGTATGTTCTAACTTTGAGAATCATTTTCATAGCCAATACTCAGAGTATACTTTGCAAAATGGGTTATTGTTTAAAGGGAATCAGTTATGTGTTCCAAGAGGGTCAATGAGGGAAAATATGATTTAGGAAAAGCATAATGGGAGTCTTAGTGGACATTTTGGCATCAACAAGACTTTAGAACTAGTGCAAAGATTCTATTACTGGCCTAAGTTGGCAAGAGATGTTAGGAAGTATGTGGAACAATGTGTTGTGTGTATGAAAGCTAAGGGAGGAGCTAGTAATTCTGGTTTATATCAACCCCTGCCCATTCCTAACAGACCATGGGAGTGTGTGAGTATGGATTTTGTGGTAGGCCTTCCTAAGACCAAGACTGGTTTTGACAATGTTTATGTAGTGGTAGACAGATTTAGCAAAATGAGTCATTTTATCCCTTGCAAAACTACTCATGATGCTAGCCACATAGCTCATTTTTTCTTCAAGGAAGTGGTAAGGATCCATGGACTACCTTTAAGTATTGTTTTTGACAGAGATGTGAAGTTCATGAGTCACTTTTGGAAGACTCTATGGAGTAGATTGGGTACTAACCTATCTTTTGGATCAACTTACCATCCTCAGACTGATGGTCAAATAGAGGTGGTTAACAAGGTGCTAGGTAACCTTCTAAGGTGCCTAACTAAGGAGTATGGATAGACATGGGATATGGTTATCTCTTAAGTTGAGTATGCTTACAATGATAGTGTGAACCGGACCACAGGGAAGAGTCCGTTTGAGATTGTGTATGGTATGCACCCAAGAGGAATATGTGAGCTCAGAGATCTTGGAGCTATGGAACAAATAAGTGGACATGTAGAAGACTTCAGTCAGACCATGAAAGAGATTCAAGAGTAGGTAAAGAGGACAGTCACTGAGGCTACACAAAAATTGAAGGAGAAGGCAGATATGTCAAGGAAAGATGTGCAATTTCAAGTAGGAGACTATGTCATGGTCCACCTTAACAAGTCAAGATTGCAGAAGGGAATGTCAACCAAGTTGCAGATGAAGAGAGTGGGTCCATGCAAGGTATTGGCCAAGTATGGTCAGAATGCATACAAGGTGGAGTTACCTACCGATCTAGGGATCTCTCTAGTGTTTAATGTAGTTGATTTTATCAAGTATAAGTGGATGGTCAATGATGTGGATCAAAATAGTAAGGAGATTTTCAAGGACATCAGCAATGTATCCTTGCCTAATCAAGATAAGCCTCAGGTAGAGAAGATTGTACAAAATTCTACAAGGCACAAGGTGTAAATGGAGCACCTTATCAAGTGGAAGAACAAGCATGAATTAGAAGCTACATGGGTACAAGAAGACCAGTTCAAGAAGTTTGGCATTGAATTGTCATTGGTCTCTCCTTCCATTCCTTAGTGTTTGGGCTGATAGGGGGAGAATGGCGCAGAAGCACCTAGAGAGCATTAGGTAGCACTAGGAAAATTTGGAAGCCTAGGAAGAAATTTTGTGTTTTTACACTTTAAGGTCATGTTGACCATTTAATTTTGTCTTAGACGTGTTAGATTATGTTGGAAGGAAGGTTGGTCAGTAGTTCTAGGTAGATTGCATGAGTTTTACAACTTATTTTCACTAAGATCCACTAGGAGTTGGAAATAAAGCCAAAAATGTTGCATTTGTGCAATTTTGGCCTATTGAGGTGGTTAAGTCTGACCAAAGGGAAAAGCAACCACTTTTTGGAACCTTTAAAAGGTGGACCTCGACTTGGAAGTGAGGTGGGAATCATTTTGAAGTTTGTAATTAGCTTGTGATCAAGAGAACAGGGACAATTTAGTGTGCATCTTCTATTTTTCTTCTTGTTTCTGATTTAGCAGATTAATGGATTGATCAAGGATTTTGGATAGATTAGAATCTAGTGGGATTCTCTTTGTAGCACTGTTTGGTATAGTAGTTATTTTATTATTCATTTCCAAGTTCTTTTGTAAATACTTTGTTCTTTCTTCAATTTTCTATTTTGACTGGTAAACTGTGGAAAAGATGGGGTTTTAGTTTGCATTCCCACTGTACTTAGACTACGACCTTGTGGGAAATGTGGCTAAGCTCCATGCCTGTACATAGATTAGTCTTAGGATTCTGTAGGAGTTCAAGAAGCATGGTGAAAGTCTCTTCCTAGGCGAGCTTGGCTATGCTTGGTTAGGAAAGACAGTGCAAAATAGACACTAACGTTGCAGGGGTGTCTACTTTCTGGCAACTCAGGGTGTATGGTGGTTGCAGGAGGCCTTACAAAGGCTTGGCAAGATGCAAGAGATCTCACCAGTCCATTTGGTGACTGAAAAAAGTTGATTGTTCACTATGTATTCAAGAAATGGCCTAAAAAGCCCTAAAACCTACAAAAGGAGGGTTATGCCTTTGTATGGCCTGTGAAGGCCTATAACCTCAAAAATCTTGGAGAGGTAGGAAAATGAACTAGGGTCTCTTTTGAAATATTGTGATGTTCTTCAAGAATTTTGGGAGTTTAAGCCTACTTTCTTGGGTTAGGAGGCCTAATTGGGGCTCAAAGGCTACTAGCCCTTTTTACACCCTAGAATAGGGTTTGGGGAGAGCGATGGAGAAATGAAGTATGGTGGATGATCAGGAACCCTAGGTGGATAGTTTTGAAGCTATGGAAGTCAACACACACCCCTGCAACAAGTTAGTAAAGCTCAGAGGTTTAGTGGACTTTAGGGAAGAGTAAGGGCCAAGGGTGAGATAGTGGCAAGGCACCAAGATTGGCTTGGTGGAATGAAGAATGATGATAGTGGGGTTGGCCAGAATAACCAAAGGTTTCTATACCTGAAATAGGACCTAAAGGTTAAGGTGGGAGATTCACCTAAGAGTTCTTGAGAATAAGAACCTGGAGCATGGGACAATGAGTGTCTCATCCAACCCTACCCTGTCAAATAGGTTGAGTTGGAGCAATGGATGAGGTAATTTAGGGGATGGGTTGGGTGATACATTGGAATGGAGGTGTGGATGAGATTGGGGGCATAGATGAAATTGGATGCATGACCCCAAGAGTTTGTTCCACAGTGGTGCTCACATCATAATTGGAAGGGAGTTTAGCCCCTTGTTTTGCTAATTCAAGCATATATTTTGAGGGATGGAGCTTCATCATGATGTTGACAATTCTATGATTCTCAGGATTTTGGACCATTTCAGTGAGCTCATCTTATGTCATCTCGAAGGTGTTATTGGTGATATCCTCTACTTGACCTTCATCTTGTGGATTTTGTGATGATGAAGGAAGATTAGTTAGGGGATTGCTTGAACCAACGAGATTTATTTTGGAATTGGCTTGGTTTAGGTCACTTGAAGTTGATGTTTCTTTGTTGGTCTCCATGTTCTTCTTGTGTTTTGATCTTGTTTCAACCATAAAATGAGGCTCAAAAGAGAATATCTAGGATGATTAAGGATCAAAGGTGTATTGGTGAAATGCATGAAAGGTGAATGATATGGATAATTAAACTCTTAGAAGATCTTGAGGGGGGGTGCTAGACTTTTGTGACTTTTTTGGATTCTTGGATTCTTGGATTTGATCTTGACCTTGACTTGGTTTTGGATTGTTTTGATTTTTTGGATAATGAACAAATGGATCCCAAGGTGTTGGATGTTATCTATGGGATAGAATTTCTCCTAAGATGATAATTTGACTAAGTGTAGGGAGAAGGATGCATCTAACAACACCTAACCAAACAAAGATGATTTGATGCTAATTCAATTAAGCATATGGAGAAGGATACATCTACACATACTTAGCCAAATAAATTTTTTTGATGTTTTGATTCATGGATTTTGCGAAAAAGTCTAGCATAAAGGATGGTTTCAAGATTTTTTAGAGTTGGTGAGATGATTTTGATTTTATGTTTGAAAAGAAGGATGAAGTTTGAATTTGATCCTATGTGTACCTAAAACACTCTTATTTACAAGACCTCGATTTTGAAGAATATGCTTTAGTCTAAACAAGGTGTTCAAATTCCTAAAAGAATATTTGGATTTTGACAATAATAAAATGGATACAAATTCAGATTGTTTCTTGAAGCTCTTCTATAAAAGTTGAAAAGCAATCTTTTTCTAAATTCGTAGAGCGTTGAGAGATGCTTTTGATGATCTTTTGGACTAAGAGCTTTTGACTTTGGTTTCTAGATTCTGATCTTGGGTGAAATCATTTGAGACACATGTGTGGGGTTCAATTGTTCTTAGCCTTGCTTAGTGACTTATTTTTACCACAAATAATTCTTTGATTAGGTTCTTGAGCTAGATGTCTAATGTCTTAACTTCTTCTCATCCCACAAAGTATATTATGTGGAACTTCAATGAAATCAAGGTAAAATTTACCTATTGTTGACTTTAGTAAGAAAATTGAGATATAAACCCAAATGTTTAGAAACCTCTAGAGATAGAATCCATAGGGCAAGCAATAACACTTGAATTTTTTCAAAGATATTTTCTTCCTAAACTGTTTGAAATTTGATGACATTATTGAATGTTTTTTTTCCTAACGTTTACAATCAAGCAATGTGCTTTGTTTCCAAGAACATGCACAACCCTATGGATATGAAAGACTATATTTTTTGAATCCCCACTTGGATAAGTCCAAGTACGCCTACTTTTAGTGAATGGTAAGATGCTTAACCACACAGGCTCCCCCTTATAGTGCACTTGCTTCTCAGGTCATCCAAGCATCAGTACCCATGAATCTCCCATTGCATACTTTCCATTTCTACTAAAATCCATAAAAGTGTGGGTCAGTTTCAGAACAAACTTTCTTGCACCAACAAATAGATCAAGGATTTTGGCTTTTTCTAAACAAGGATTTTAATGCGGGCATTCCGTTCATGGGGGACCATCCATGCGGCAAGAGACCATTGCTTTCCTTCTTGTCAGAATAATCCTCATGATAGTTTCCTTTCCTCAAGTACCCACACTTGTATACATGTTGGAAGTCTCTTGGTTTTAGTGTGTTGCCAGTTGGTTCTTTCCCTTGGGTGATTACTTTTTCCCACAAGGCAAGCCCTCTAAGATAAACAAAAGCAAGAAAACATATCCGTAGTTCGATCAATCTTTGTTGAGAAACAAAGAGAGAACACACACAATATGTTCCACTCACACTCACAAGACTTCTTCAATTTTTAATCCTAAATGAAATGTGGAGGAAATCACTTACCCATCTTAAGACCACCAAAAAACCTTTTGATTCTCAAGATCGTCGTGAGGCACGAGAGAAGCACATACATATTTTTGATTGTATTATTGTGGGTAAATGATTATAGGACAAAGAAGAACATGTTCATTTTATCCTTTCAAAGAAAGAGTGACTTCTTTTTAAGCACCAGAGGAAGTATGAAATTTTGATTGTTTAATTGTTAACTTTAAAAAAATCTAGTAGATTTTTCTAAAATTCTTTTTAACCTTTGTAGCAAAAAATGAAAGTTTTTGTAGTGTTTTTTTTTAGTGCCCAAAAGAAATTTAGTGTGTCCTAGGAACATGAAGGGTAACAAATCCGTAGAAGAAATATTATAAGTTCTCCCAAAGTGTTAAGAAAACACTAAAGTGTTAAAAAACACTTCATGTAATGAGATGATGATGTCATTATGAAACTTCAACTTGGTTTCCCTTCTTCACCTTTGATTAAGCCAACCTGGAAAAAACCTATTAGAACTGCAAAATAGAGGTTAGGAAAGAAATTAATATCCTAGATGATCAAAATAAAAAAATGTACATGTTTAAAAATAAATAAAATTTCACTTTTTACTTCACTCTAGCTGTGCAACCCGCATATGTGGTGCTATTTGAAGAACTCAGTAACGCCACTAGGTCTACAAGCGGTGCTATGTAGCAGACCAAAGAGCATGATGGCGGTGCAATTCTACTCAGCGACACAATTTGAAGTTTGAAAATTCCAGCACCCAGAAATTGGACCAGCGTCGCAGTTTGAAAATTTGAATTTCTAAGCAGGAAGGTTGCAATGGTGGAGTTTGGAGTTTGTAAAGTCATTGTATGGCACTGCTAGATTGATAGTGATGTTGTATGGTGCCGTTGGATTGATAGCGGCGCAATTCCCTATAGACACCAAAAAAATAGAGAAAAACAGAGAATTTTGTTAAAAAACATGATTAGAACTTGAGTTTTTCCCTCCTAGTGCCAAGTATAGAACCCCAATCCTAGACCTGCACAAACACAACAAACAAACACATCATTAGATCAAATGCAAGTGAGAATCAAGATTCCCCATCAAATCCATTTAAATTGCAAAGAACAAGAAATGATGAAGAACATAAGCAAAAATAAACAAAAGCTATCAAATCCTATTCAATGTAAAGAAAACTCTTGATCACATGGGGGAATTGGTGCCAATTTGATGTGGAAATTGGCCCTTTTTGAACTCCTATGCAATCTTGTGATGATTTGATGAAGGTTCATCCACTTGATTATTGATTCAATTTAGCTCCATGATGAAAAATCTGCATAACCTAGCTAAGACCTTGATAAAATTGATGGAAATAAATGTGCATGAGGATGAAATTGAGTATAGTAGACTTGCTCAAATTGTGGATGATCAAAACAAAGGATAGCCTCTCTATTTATAGAAAGACAATATAGAGGAATGAGCAAAATGGAGCAATCTGGGATCATTCAACATCCAATGGGAAAGTGTCACTTGTCAAGATGTTAATGGAGGAAGCTTGAGCACATTTTGGTGAATGTGAAAAATAAATGAAGTTAGGTGGAATTTGAAAATTATGAAATGACATGCTAGAGGGAGAAAGAATGAATTAAATTCCACTTGGCTCAATGCAGAAGGACATGTAAGAGGGAATGAATGTCTTGTTGGAAGGACAAATCCACTTGGAGTGATTTTCAAACTTGGAGGAATATTCCCCTAAAGATGCCAAGTTGAAAGAAAATAGGGATTTAATAAATCCATTAAATTTATTTCCATGTGCAAGTGGAAAAATCTAGAGAAATTGGTTGATTAGGATTAAATTAATTAGGGTTTAATTAATTTGATAAGGGATCAAATGATGTGACTATTTGATTTAGATTTTTAGGTTGATTTAAATCAAAGTTGAGAAGAATGTGATTTAGATTTAATTAAATAAAGGATTTGATTTATTTAATCATAGAGGATGATGTTAGATTAAATTAAAAAAGGTTTAATTTATTTAATTTAATAAAATGACTTTAGAGATTTCATCAAATAAAATGAATTATTTAATTAAATAGAGACCGGAGGATTAATTAAATAACATTGATTTATTTAATTAATGAGAGAGAGTGACTTAGTCAGATAAATGATGATTTATTTAATTAAGGGAGGAAGAGTGATGATTTAGCTGAGAAGATGATTTAGGATGAAATAGTGTTAGTAATCGGGATCAAGTGTATCTGTACATTTTCGTGTCTACATGTTGCCCCTCTTTGAAGCAAGGTACTTGTGTTGTCTCAAAGAATAAATTGTCTCGATCAAAATTTAAAAAAAAAATATTTTCAAAATTTCCCCATTGTTGCCTTGGCAAATGTATTATGCCGATATACTACACCCTCAAGAGATCAGATGAAAATTTGGACTTTCTGGGTGATCATGCGAAAAAAGAGGACAAGGTTCCAAATAGGTCCAGAAAGGTTCCAGAAGGTAAAAAATATGCCAAAATGATGCAAAACGGCCCACGGATGGACAAAAGGAGGCTTGGGGGGCCAAAACCCTAGCTAGATGGCTAAATAGGGTCAAAAAACCCTAATTTTTAGGCTTAAATAGGCATTGGGGGACCAATTCTAATTCATTTGCACATTCAGCCTCTAGAGATTTTGCAATTTTGAGCTCTAACCCCTTCAATAGATGGCACAATGACAGCTTCCCCAACACATTTCAGATCAATTACACACACACTAGAGGCTACTTGGCATTGGACCACTTGTGAGTCAACCTGACCCGACCTCATTTTTCAAATTTTGTGCACATTTATTAACTTAGAAATTTATGTCTTTAGCAGCGGTCCAATTTAGCACCACTTGAAGGTCTCTTTCAGCACCGTATGGCCTCAAACTATGCCACAGTTTGGAATTAGGGTTCAAACTCCAAACTGAGCTACATATGAAAAGTGCATTGTGGTGGGACTCTTTGCAAATTAGGCTTTAGTGCTAAACTGGGTCACTCCTCAAACTGTGACTCCACGATGGATTTTGAGGGTCAAATGCTCCTAGCAGCATAGTTTGGAACTTTCAAACAGTGCCACACCCACAAAAAGTGATGTGTAGGTTGTTTTGGGTACACTAAGACAAATCAAGATCATGATTTTTGATGAATTTTAACATGGTGGCTTTCCTAATGCAGGAGGAGGTGATGATACTTCATTCACGCAAGCACCGGTCCCAGGAGCTTTTCAACATTTTACAGGGTATGCTCGAGCAATAGAAGGAGCACATAGGGGTGATCAGACTGTGGTACATTGTGTATGCACCACCCATGAGGAGTCACTTGGGGATGATGATAGTGCTTGCAGAGCGGTGGCACAATGAGACATCCTCCTTCCACCTTTGGACAAGTGAGGCCACGGTCACACTAGAGGAAGTGTGGCGGATACTCAAATTTCCCATCCATGGGGAGCATGTGATTTACAATGTGGATGATGGGAGAAAGGCCTGCTATGACATTATGGGTCTTGATGAGATTGTCTTTTGCGAGGCCTAGATCGAGTTGGAGCGTTACAAGCTCACCGTGTCACCCTTTTGATTGGTTATTGCAGCTATCATATCGGGTCTCGTTGCACCATATCAGTGAGGTGGATATTTTAGTCCTAGATGGTGGCTCGCTTGGGAGCACATGGTCCGGAGATGAGTATGCTTTACATGGGGGCCAATACTATTGGCCTCATTGTATAGAGATTTACATGAGTTTGTATACATTGACGGTAGAGCCATTGGGGCAGGGGTCACACTCCTTCATACTTGGGCTTGGGAGCACAATGTTGTTCTTCGTCTGAGAGTTGTTCCAGTTGATATTGAGCTAGATGATCTAGTTGTTTGGTGATGTAGAGGAGGTGTATCTTTCACACACACAAGACAACACGAGATTCCCCACTGGAGGAGAGTCCTTGATGATATGCGAGCTTTCCCATGGCAGCCATATCTTGGATTGCCCGCATGGTACGATGATGTGCAGTAGCTCTTTTTTGCTCGATAGGATAGACTAATGCAGGGTAGGGAGCATACTATGATAGAGAGATACCTTCCAGGTAGATTCTAGAGACAGTTTGGGGAGCCCCAGGATAGGCTCGATGATCAGTATGTTGTGATATTTGCACGTACGACAAGTCAGACCTCATGTGGCTAATACATACCAGTAGTTAAGGCGGTTCAGAGTTTCATGCAGCTGGTGTCCAGGCCATGGCCATGTGATCATGGTCAAGCCGACGTAGGTACTACACAAGCATACATGGATTGGTTCTGGCCACCTCTTAGATTGACAGTTTCAGGCACACCATCCACTCGGCATAGGGCTATAGGTAGAGGATCAGGTCGAGGCTAGGACTAGGGGGGCGAGGAGGAAGAGACAGAGACAGGGATGGAGATGGGCCACCACATTAGCTGGATCAGGACAAGGACCCATAGGATCAGCCACAACCAGATCCATAGGTAGACCAATAGAGACAGGATGTCCCTAGGTAGGATTAGGACAAGGGATGACAAGATCAATAGGATGGGCATGATGGGCATGACAAATAGCCACCACAAAGAGAGCAGGGACCTCCACCACTTCCTAGCTAGGGGGATTCCCATATTCAGCAGTTACAGGCACAGGTGGTAGGGCTATAGGGACATGTTGTTTCCTTGATGATAGAGAGGGACTAGCTGAGACAGGAGAGAGACCAAGCTATCCAGTAAAGGCAGGCTGCAAAGCTTAGGGCTGCACAAGAGATGGGTTACCGTGGATAGATTGAGAGCATGCCTGCCTCTTCCTCTTGAAGTTCAGTTTCACTACTAGCATACAAAGAGGCAATCAGAGAGGAAAATTATTATAGAGTCCACTACCATCAAGCTATGCCCCAAGCATCCTGGGTTCTAGATTATTCTCAATAGATAGGATACAGACCTCCTGAGGATCACAAAGAGAGATAGCCTGGTAATGGTGAGGGGAGCCAACAGGGTTAGAGCAATTTTTTGATCAAAGACAAGATTCTTTTTGTGCCCTATGGGCTCATTTTTGATAGCCTCATGGGCCATTGTACTTTATGTATTTGATACACACTTGATCTGATTTGTACCATGATAGTATATACTTGATGATATATATGAGATGAGATAATTTTGATCTGATATGTACTATTCTATTTCATGCATTATGGATGGATTTTACTTCTATATGCGATGTCATGAGTCTATATAATGTTATGTGATGTAATGCATTTATTTTTCGCTATCTTTCTCTATGCACTTTTTATGATGATGGATGTGAAGTGTTATGATATGCAAATGCTTAGATTAACAAATCTATATGATGCATTTAAAGGATGATGATGAGATGTAATCTTTTCTTTTTAGTACTTTTCTCGTGTGTGATATGATGATGCACTCATGATATTATGGTTATTCAAATGGATGGTGATGCATATGATATGGTGATGATGTATGATGTTTATGATATGATGCCTATGTTATGATAATACAAATGTATGCATATGATGTGATGGATGTTAATACTGCTTATGATATTTATGATTATGCGATGGATGCTTTATGAGGTATGTGATATGAGTTAATAATGCATGTGGGATGATTGATTTTATGCATATGGTGAATGCATATGTATGTTTTATGAGATTCTTAGAATAACCAATCTATATTATGCAGTGATGTAGGTGCTATGATATATGCTTTCTATATGATATGATATGCATTTATGCAGTATGCTGATGGTTTGTGGATACAAGATGGATGCATTGGAAATAATGATTTGCGATTTACTGTCATGGTACCATGTTAGCACGGAAAAGGAGACAAAAACAAGCAAGAGATTCAACAAGACATGAGATGATGATGATGATGATGATTTTCTTGCCAAGGAGTTGGGATTTTAAAAGGGCCAATTACCTTATGTTTGATAACACACGTAGGCACGATGCATCAAGGTATAAAGAACCAGGATGGTGTTGCACCTAGTGTGATGGAATTTGACTCGACAATCAGATAGGAGTACTCCTGTTCAAACCTGACACACAAAACCTTATTTAGAATATAGTTCAGATATTTCAGACATATTGGACCAAAACATAGAAAACAAGCCTTCCTATATGGTCAACAAGAAACCTAAAACACCCTCTGTACAAACCAAAGAAAGCATGCATGACCAAGGTTATATTACAAGAATATCTGACAACCACCACAGATAAAAAGATCATGATCGTTGCCCCATTTCTTTCTCTCTAAATCCCTTCATTTGGGACATCATCGAGAGGTCATTGAAATCACTGCAAAAAGATATCTCAAAAGACAAAGAAAAAGTAAACAAACAAGCTTATGTTCTTCAATACTACTAGCCAAGACTAAACTACGATGATGCCTAATGTTGATGTCCATTGTAGGAAGGATGCATCCTAGGACATGACGATATCAGATGCTTGATTTGGGACTGATTGGATAATAGGCTATTGACACAAAGAGTTGACCAACTTGTTTACGTACTAACCTAGACTTGAGACCTTGACGTTTGAGTTTTCTCTTTTGATCTGCTAGACTTGTTTTTCATTGTTTTACCAAAGGTTGAGGATGACGATTGTTTTATTGTGAGTGATGTTTATTGCAAGTGAAAGCAATATGAGACAGATGGATTTTTTTTCAAATATCTGGATGTTTTTTATCTTTTTGAAATGTTTTGAGGTTATTTTTGGTTTTTTTACAAATGTTTTTATTTTCAAGTTTTTGAATGTTTTGGAGTTTTTTGGGGTTTTGACTAGGATACTAACCTAAAAACCTATCTTAGGTGCCTCGGGGGTTGATCAACATATTAGACTTGCATACGTTATATACAAAGAGACCATGTAGTTTGACTGACATAGACTCAATTAGTGATGAGATATGAAAAAATGGATTACTAGTTTATTATGACAGACTTCTAAAGGACTGACCTAACTATCTCGAGGGAAGATCAAAGAACAACCTTTCCTACGTTCAAAGCTCAGAGATGATGTAGTTCAACAAGACGAAACTATTTTTGACTTTTTTGATGTTTTGACCTATTTTTGGATTTGTATATGTTTCAATTGTTTTTTTCATTTTGATATGATTTTTTTATGTTTTTGGATATTTTGATATTCTTATGTTTATAGATTTTTTGATTTTATGATGTTTTTGGATTTTCTAGATTTTGGGATTTTTAGAACATACACGAATCTGATCTGATGAGAACATGCCCCTAGTGTGATGCAATAGACTACTCCAATAGAGGTAGGACAAAATGACCTTAAGAATGGGCTGAGTAATACTAGGAGGGATCATGACATGAAAATAGGACCAAGCTATGATGCAGATGTCGAACAGATGATGGATGGGGATATGGAATGTGATGGATGATGGAAGTGTGATGGATGGATGATGCAGAATGAGCCATGAATATCCTGGTGGATGGAAAGTGCTTATTTATACAAGGCACTACCTGTTTTCTAGGTTTTCACCAAGGTACTTGCCCAAAGCGCCACTGAAGTGGTTTTCACTAGAGGATGATTTTTCTCTTTACTATTTTTTAATCCTTTTTTATTTTTATTTTTTTGTTGTCACCTTGATGTCGATTTACCACATTTTCATTAGCGTGACCATTTTTTTAGGAAATTTTTTTTTTTTTTTTTTTTTTGGTTATATACCTTGCAAGTTTAGGCATAAAACTTTTTAAGATGGGAGATGTTCATGGGCTCCTACAAAGGTTCCCCTTTGGGTGTTGATAAATGATATGCCCAACTTATAGCTTGTTGTGATGACAAAGGGCCCCATCCAGTTTGGTTCAAATTTTCCTTTGCCATTTGGATTTGGGACATTCTTTTGGTTCTCCTTTAGCACAAGTTCTCTGACTTGGAAGGTCATGTTTCTAATCTTCTTGTTATAGTTCTTCTTGAGTTATTTCTGATACAGCTGTAGATGGTTTAATGCCTCCATTTTTCATTCGTCTAGTAGTTCCATCTCGTTAAGTCTTGACACCCGATATTCCTTATCTGTGATGAGATTCTACAATGATATTCTTAGTGACAAGAACTCAATCTCGATGGGTAATAGGGCTTCTAATCCGTAGACTAGGGAGAAGGGGGTGGCACTTTCTGGTTCAATAGGCCTAGAGGTGAAGATTTAATTAGAGATGCCAATCATGACCAGCTTCATTGACAGTTTTCTTGAGTATTTTTAGAATGGTCTTGTTTGTAGCCTCAGCTTGGCCATTGCCTTGGGGATAATACAGGGTGGAAAAGTGATATTGGATTTTAAATTTATCGCATAAGTCATGAACATCCTTATGTTTAAATGGTGTCCCATTATTTGAGATAATGGTTGGTGGGACACTGTAGCAGCATATTAAATAGTTTAGGATGAACTTTGATATCTTCTTTTTGGTATTGTATGTCATGGGTATGGCTTCCACCCACTTTCTAAAGTACTCAGTGGTGGTAATGATAAACTTGTGGCCACTGGATGAGGTGGGGGTGATTTTTCCAACAAGATTGAGCCCCCACTGTGAAAAGGGCCATGGTGTGACAATAGGATGAAGCTCTTGAGCTAGTGCATGGGTGAGGGCCCCATACTATTGACATTGTAGACACCTTCTGACATAGTCATGTGCTTCTCTTTCCATAGTAGGCCAATAATACCTTGTCCTCAGAAATTTCTTGGCCAATGTCATACTACTTGAGTGTGAACCACATATGTCATTATGCAACCTGGTTAAGGCGGTCAAGGCCTCCTCAGCATTCATACATCATAACAAGGTTCCTTCTAGGCTCCTACGGTAAAGGGTTTCTGCTAGGATGAAAAATCAAGATTCTTTCTTGACAAAGGTTTTCTTAAGGTTTGAGGTTATGTCAGCTAGGAGGACTCCTATTCTCAGATAAGTGTATCTATCGTGGTACCAAGGATCATCGGGACCAATGATTTCACACTCAAATTCTAACTCTGGTACCTCAAATGTAGGCACGAGAAGCTGCTCTACTAGGAATTCATGCTTTGGGACATTGCAAGGAATATCCAATAGGGATCCAATTGTGGCCATGGTGTCTGACGCTCTGTTGTTTTCTCTAGGTATCTGCTCAAATGTGATCTCAATGAAGGACTCCTTAAGAATTTCCACCAATTTCTTGTGTGGAGTTAGCTTGTAATCTTTATTATAATATTCATCATTCACTTGATTTATTATTAGTTGTGAGTCCCCATAAACCTTGAGAGCCATGATATGCCACTGCACTACTATTCTGAGTCCTATGGTTAGAGCCTCATATTATGCGATATTATTTGTGCAAGGAAATGCCAACTTGTAGGACCTTGGTATGCAGTCTCCCTATGGGGTGATAAAAAAGACCCTGGCTCCCGATCTATGTTGTGTGTAGGAGCCATCAAAGTACAACTCTTAGTGGTCTGCTATGTTCAAGTTGAAAATAGATTTATTAGGGAATTTTGAAATTAGCATATTCTCTGAATACATTGGTGCTTTTGCCAATTTGGTTTGCAATAGCTTTCCCTTTGATAGCCTTTCACTCCACATACTCAATCTCATATTCTGATAGGATCATGACCCCCTTGGCCATCCTTCCTATGAGCACTACCTTGGAAAGTAGATACTTGAGTGGGTCGATCTTGGCAATGAGTTTGATTTTGTGTATTAATATGTAGTGTCTGAACTTTTGTGAGGAAAACACCACTACTAGACAAGATTTTTCAATGAAGGATTAATTTAACTCATTCCCTACCATGGTTTGACTAATGTAGTAGATGGCCCTCTCTCTTCCACTTTCATTGTGCTGAGCTAGGAGAGCACCGAGAGCTACTGTTGTTGCTAATATGTAGAGGATTAGAGGCTTTCTTGGGATTGGTGGCATAAGCACTGGAGGTGTGAGAAAATACTCATTGATTTTGTCAAAGGCCTGATCACACTTGTCATCCCATTTATATGCTACCCCCTTGTGGAGTAGGTGGGAATAGGGGATTGACTTGTTTGCTAGCTAAACTATGAACCAACGGATGGAATGGAGGCTACCTTGTAATCCTCTTAACTGTTTCAATGTCCTAGGTGCCTCCATCTCAAGGATTTCCTTTACATTAGTGGGATCTATTTCAATTCCTCTCATATACACAATTTATCCCAATACCTTCCCTAATTGTATGTCGAAGATGCACTTCTTTGGATTAAGGTGAACCTTGTATTCCTCAAGCCTATTAAAGATGGCACTCAATGCTGCTATGGTCCCTTCTCTTTCTGTATTTCACCAATATTTCATTGAAATAATCTTCCACAGTCTTATGGATCATGTCATGAAAGATTAAGGTCATGGCCCTTTGATATGTTGCTACAGTGTGCTTTAGGCCAAACAACATCATGTTCCAGCAATATGTCCCCCATGGACAAGTAAAAGTTGTTTTGTGTTCATCTTATTTGGCTATCATGATTTGGTTATACTCAGAGAATCTATCCATTAGTGAAAGCATCTCATGTCCTACAGTCATATCTATAATCATATCAATGTTGGAAAATGGGAAGTCATCTTTGGGACATGCCTTGTTTAGGTCTCTAAATCTATGCATATACAGATGTCCCCATTGGGCTTTGAAACTAGAATGAGATTTGATACCCACTCCAGATAGTCGATTGGTCATATGAACCTTGCATCAAGTAGCTTCTTCAATTCCCTTTTGACTAACAAGGCTATATGGGGATGTATTTTCCTAAGCTTTTGTTTGATGGGCTTTGCTATGGGGTAAACTGCTAGATGGTGGACCACAATCTTCGGATCAAGCTCGGGCATGTCAACATAGCTCCATGCAAATTTGACCTTTCTCTCCCTTAAGAAGGAAACTAAGAGCTCATGTTATTCTGACATCAATGATTCAACATAAAATGTGGTATGCGAAGTTTCCTTTGTTCCTAAGTTGACTAGGTTGCACTTCTTAGCTAGAACTGCTGACTTTTCCTAGTGTAGAGCACTGAGAGGAAGATTGAATCCTTCATCCTCAGGTGCCTCAGAGAGGTTTTCACCATTGGATATGTCCTTTTTTTATTATTATTTTAGGATCAGAGAGTGCCACAGTGTGGTTTTCGCTCAAAGACCTTGAGATTATTCTCAATTTTTTGCTTTTGCAACTAAAGGATTCAATTGTCTCCCCGTAGTAAGCTTGTGTGTCTAGAATGATATCAAACCCAACCTTGTGATATCCGCATGGTACTATGCTCTGTAGTCCCATGAATTCCAAGAGTTCTTCATCATTTTCAAAAGTGTCTAGAATTGGCAGTCCTCGTTGGTTGTAATCGATGAGTTGGGGGTAGACTATGTTGATCTCATGATTTTGACTGGTTAACTCAAATGGCACGGTACTAATGATAGGGAGAGAGGAATTCTTGAAAAGCATGGGTAAGTCAGTTATGGTATCTCCCTCATCATCACTACTACTAGATACATCAATTATGTCAAAGGTGAAGTTTTCTAAGGGTAGACTAGTGGATACGGGTAATTGAAGGGCAGCTACCATTTGTTGAGGAATTTTGACTTTCTTAATAGGGGGATTTCAACCATGTATGTTTATGCTCAGAGGGGTACATCCGAGGCCAATATTTTTCATTCATGTCTTTGGAATGATGGGTACTAAAAGTCCGTTGTCATTTTGTCCAAGCTTTTTGTTTCTGTCATAGCCCATGGTGAGCATCATTTGTAAGCCTTTACTACTATCATCCATAGGTAGATCGGATGTTGGTCTATTGTCTTGGTATAGGAGATGGGATGGATCTTCTTTTATTACTTCCTAGTTGAGATCTCCCCAACTTCTGAAGCTAGAGGATCCTACTGTGACGGTTTGGGATGAGCAAGCATCATTTGATTGTGGTCGTCCTCATGACCTAGGAAATTGTGGTAAATTTCCTACCACAAAAGCATTTTTTGGAATTGTATAGTGTCCACACCCATTGTCCTAGATAATAACTTTAATATCAGAGATGACAGGGATGGCAGGTATCTCTGACGCAGAACTGGAGTCGAGACTAGCTAGATCAATGTATGAAGTTGAGGGGCCCTCATCGTCCTTTGACACTTGGGGGATTTTGTAATATTTTTCTTCTAGGCTCTTGTAGTAAGAAAAGGGTTTGGGATCCCCATGGATAGTGACCTCTTGGCCTTGGTATGTGAACTTGACACATTGGTGGAAGGTTGATGCCACTGCTTGCATCCCATGGATCCACGAACACCCCAGGAGAATGTTGTAAGGTAAATCAAGGTCAAGGACCTGACAGGTGCTTCCCATAATTGTCGGCCCTACTTGAACAAGGAGTTGGATAGTGCCCCGAGACATTCTTTCTTGATCATCGTAAGCCCTGATTTCGATGTCATTTCCTATTTAATTGGAATCCTTTGAGATTCTCAGATTCTTTATGAGATTGAGGGAACAGATGTTCAAACTTGCACCTCCATCCACCAAGACTCTCTTGAATTTGTTCTTATGCAATAGGACCTTTAGATGGAGTGCATGATTGTGAGATGGTTGGGTAGGAAATCCTTGATTGGAGAATGTAAGAAGATTTGGGGTAATGATGTTTTTGACCATAGCTTGGAATTTTTCAGCATCAAGATCCACAGAGATGGTGGATGAAGTTAATGCTTATTCAAGGATTCTTTTGTGGGCTGATGATATCTTTAGTAACTCCATGATGGAGATCTGAGCTGGGGTTATTTTCAATTGATCAAGGACATTATATCCACTAGGAATCATTCTCGGGTTGGAAGTGGGTGCTCTAGGAGGCTGAGATGACCCTATGATGGTGATTTTTCCACCTCTTGTGGTGACTCCATAATCAACTTGGGCTCCTTTGATGGTGATAACATTGCAATACTCATCTAGATATGCGACAACATGGTTGTCTATATAATTCATACTTTTGAATGCACCCTTCCCTTTATCATTGTTCCCTTTTTTGTTATGATTGGGCATCAGATTCGTGTAGACTTTGAGATTTTGATTTCCCACTGGTTGTTCCACATTTATGATTTTATCATCAGTGAGCTCTTGTATCAAGTTTTTTAGTCTCATACAACTGGCAGTGGTGTGTCCCTTGATTTTGTGGAAATCACAAAGGTTATTTTCATTGTACCACGACAATTTCACCAAGGGATCTTGATAGTTTTTGTAGGTGGGGATTGTGATGAGTTTGTACTCTACTAGCCTCTTCATGGTGGATTCAGCTGATTCCCCAAGGGCTGTGTACTTCCGCTTGGGGGAGTTTTTGTTTCAATGGGGTGGCCCCCTTTGATCGTGCACATTGTTGATTGTTTGATTGTTTGGTTGTTGAGTCACAATGTTAGCTTGTCGATTGGTCTATTTGTTGTTTTAGGGTTGTTTTTGGGGTATTGTTGTGTTTTGTTGAGGAGCATTGATGACAACTTTGGCATCGACAACACCATCATTGGCAATGTTTCTATTTTTCTCCCATGTGCAATATTTTTCATTGTAGATGGTGGATGGGAAATCATTTTGTTGTTCAGGATATGTGGGTGTTCCTCCTTGTGCAATAAGGGCTCACTCAATGTTAAGCTCCTTGGACATCAATTGGTTGTATGTGGTGATACCTTGCACCTAAAGATGAAATTCCAACATTCCCTCTAGGTTGGATATGATGATCCAAACTTGTTGTTCTTCTAGCATGACCCGTTTTCTCCTATTGGCCTTGGATCGCCATCGTTGTAAGAAAGAAGAAAATGATTTGTTTTTTCCTTGTTTAAGAGCTGATAGTTCCTCTAGACTAACATCCATACTGATATTAAATGCATATTTTTTTATGAATGCATGTACTATCTCTTGGAACTTTTTGATGCCAGGAGGGAGGTGAGAGAACCACTCTATGGCATGGCCATCCAAACTTCTAGGAAATAGCCACATCAGATATGTATCATGATATGTGACTTCCATGCAATGAACTTGGAATTCCCTAATGTGATATTTAGGGTTTCCAATTGCTCAGTATTTATCAAATTTGTGGATCTCAAATCCCTTTGGGAATGGTTTCACTACAAGACTCCTGTCAAACGGATAGAGACACAAGTTGTTGGGTGTCTTTGTGGTTTTCCCTGATTGAAGATCAAGCACTTGTTACGAGAGCAACTTGATTTGTGTTGTTACATCATTTTGCAGATCAGGGGGTGGGATGAAGGTGTTCTGTGGTGGTTCATTTGTTGGAGGGATGGGTGGATTGGTTAGTGTGTTGGTGGATGGTGCTTGCATGCTTTTTTGTTCCAAGTATGCTTGTACTTGCTGTTGTATCAACAATGCTTCTTGTTGGTCCTATTGTTGTTGCGCTAATAGTGCCTGTTGCTAAGCTTGCTACTATTGTTGCACCAATAATGCTTGTTGTTGGGCTACTAGTTGGGATGCTTCTTGCTACTCTTGGTATTGATTCAATGCTTTCTGGTATGCTTTTTGTTGTGTGAGGTACTATACTTGCGCTTATGCTTGTGCTTGAGCTTGTTCCTGTGCTTGTTGAGATTGGTATTGGGCTCGAGCTTGCGCTTATTCCTAATGTTGGGCTTATGCTTGTTAAGCTTGGTATTGGGCTCAATCTTGCACTTTTGCATGAAGATGGGCTTGTGCTTGTTGGCCAGCTTGTGCAACTTGTGTAGCCTACGCGGATTGAGCTGCTTGAGTGGCTTTATATGCTTCTTGCACATGTTGTGCGGATTATGCTGCTTGAGCAGCTTGTGCAGCTTGAGTAGCTAGTTATGCAGCTTGTCAGTTTTGGATTTGTTGAAGTGCCTTTTGATATGCAGCTTGTTGAGCGGCTTGTAATGCAATGATATATTGGTTTGACATATTTTTGTTTGGTTTTGGAGGATTTGGTATGGTGTTTTTTTCCATGATGAGAGACACCGTTCTATTGATGATTAGGATTTGTGTAGTGGATGGTGCGATTCATATGCTTGGTCTGTGAGAGACCATGTTTTGAGGTATTTTTGGAATGTTTGATGATGTGGTGGTTGCTTGTGTTATTGGGATGGTTTCCATATGTTGTTTCCATATCAATGATAATATGGGAGGATTCGATATGATGCCTTGATTGATGATTGGGGGATTGTTTTCACTGAGTGACAGAAACGAAGGTAACCCCAAAATGAGAGTTGATGGTGATGTTGGCGGTAAGGGTGGAAATGGTGGAAAAGAGTGGCATACTTCCTTGGAGAAATAATGAAGATGTAGGGTCAAAGATTCCCCTTGGTCCAAATAAGTCTCCTTCTCCTTGCGAGGTCATAGGGAGAGAGGTTTGAGGTTTTGCGTGAAATGATGATGATGGGTCATTACGACCATGAAAGGTGAGGGGGACATATGGGTGTAATGGATTTTGGGGTATGAATTTATTTAAGATAGTGTTTGCGTCCAAATCTTGGTTACTCATGAGGGGGTGTGTTTGTAGTGCATTGAGAAATGTGCTCCCTTTGTTAACAATAGGTTGAGTTGGAGCAATGGATGATGTAATTTGGGGGATGGGTTGGGTGAAACTTTGGAATGGAGGTGTGGATGAGATTGGGGGAATGGATGAAGTTGGAGGCATGACCCCAAGAGGTTGTTCCACAATGGTGCTCACATTGTAATCAGAAGGGATTTTAGCCCCTAGTTTTTCTAATTCAAGCATATATTGTGAGGGATGGAGCTTCATCATGATGTTGACAATTCTATGATTCTTGGAATTTTGGACCATTTAAGTGATCTCATCTCATGTCTTCCCAAAGGCATTATTGGTGATATCCTCTACTTGACCTTCCTCTTGTGGATTTTGTGATGATGAAGGAAGATTAGTTAGGGGATTTCTTGAACCAACAAGATTTATTTCGAAATTGGTTTGGCTTAGGTTACTTTAAGTTGACGTTTCTTTGTTGGTCTCCATGTTCTTCATATGTTGTGATCTTGTTTTAGCCATAAAATGAGGCTCAAAAGAGAATATCTAGGATGATTAAGGATCAAAGGTGTGATGGTGAAATGTGTGAAAGGTGAATGATATGGATGATTGAACTCTTAGAAGATCTTTAGGGGGGGAGTACTAGACTTTTGGGACTTTTTTGGATTCTTGGATTTTGATTTTGGATTCTTGGATTCTTGGATTTGATCTTGACCTTGAATTGGTTTTGGATTGTTTTTATTTTTTGGATAATGAAAAAATGGATCCCAAGATGTTGGATGTTTTCTATGTGATAGACTTGCTCATAAGATGATAATTTGACTAAGTGTAGGGAGAAGAATGCATCTACCCACACCTAACCAAAGAAAGATGATTTGATAATATTTCAACTAAGCATATGGAGAAGGATACATCTACACATACTTAACCAAATAATTTTTTTTGATGTTTTGATTCAAGGATTTTGATTCATGGATTTTGCCAAAAATTCTAGCATAAAGGATGGTTTCAAGATTTTTGAGAGTTGTTGGTGAGATGATTTTGATTTTATGTTTGAAAAAAAGGATGAATTTTTAATTTGATCCTATGTGTACCTAAAAGATTCTTGTTTACAAGACCTCAGTTTTGAAGAACATGTTTTACTCTAAACATGATGCTCAAATTCCTAAAAAATATTTGGATTTTGACAATAATAAAATGACTAAAAATTGGAATTGTTTCTTGAAGCTCTTCTGTAAAAGTTGAAAAGTAGTCTTTGTCTGAATTCATAGAGCATTGAGAGACACTTTTGATGATCTTTTGAACTAAGAGGTTTTGACTATGGTTTTTGGATTTTTATCTTGCATGAAACCATTTGAGACACATGTGTGGGGTTCAATTGTTCTTAGCTTTGCTTAGTGACTTCTTTTTACCACACATAATTCTTTGATTAGGTCCTTGAGCTAGATGTCTAATGTCTTAACTTCTTCTCATCCCACAAATTATATTATCTGGAACTTCAATGAAATCAAGGAAAAAGTTACCTATTGTTGACTTTAGTAAGCAAATTGAGATATAAACCCAAATGTTTGGAAACCTCTAGAGATAGAATCCCTAGGGAGAGCAATAAAACTTGAATTTTTTCAAAGATATTTGCTTCCTAAAGGGTTTGAAATTTGATGACAATGTTGAATGTTTGTTTTCCCAATGTTTACGATCAAGCAATATGTTTTGTTTCCAAGAACATGAACAACCCTATGGCTATGAAAGACTGTATTTGTTGAATCCCCACTTGGAAGAGTCTAACTATGTCTACTTTTAGTGAATGCTTAGATGCTTGACCACACAGGCTCCCCCTTATAGTGCACTTGTTTCCCAGGTCATCCAAGCATCAGTACCCATGAATCTCCCATTGCATACTTTCCATTTCTACTAAAAGCAGTAAAAGTGTGGGGAAACTTTAGAATGACCGTTCTTGCACCAACAAATAGATCAAGAATTTTGGCATTTTCTAAACAAGGGTTTTAATGTGGGAATTCCATTTGTGGGGGACCATCCATGTGGCGAGACACCATTGCTTCCCTTCTCATCAGAATAATCCTCATGATACTTTCCTTTCCTCAAGTACCCACACTTGTATACCGGTTGGAAGTCGCTTGGTTTTAGTGTATTGCCTGTTGGGTCATTCCCTTGGGTGATTAATTTTACCCACAAGGTAGGCCCTCAAAGATAAACAAAAGCGAGAAAACATATTTGTAGTTTGATCAATCTTTGTTGAGAAACAAAGAGAGAACACATGCAATATGTTCCACTCACACTCACAAGACTTCTTCAATTTTTAATCCCAAATGAGATGTGGAGGCAATCACTTACCCAACTTAAGACCACCAAAAATCCTTTTGATTCTCAAGATTACTGTGAGGTGCAAGAGAAGTGCATACATCTTTTCGATGGTATTATTTTGGGTAAATGATTACAAGACAAGAAGCACATGTTATTTTTACCCTTTCAAAGCAAGAGTGACTTCTTTTTAAGCACCAAAGGAAGTGTGAAACTTTGATTGTTCAATTGTTAACCTTAAAAAAAATCTAGTAGAGTTGTCTAAATTTCTTTTTAACCTTTGTAGCAAAAATTCAAAGCTTTTTTAGTGTTCTTTTTAGTGCCCAAAATAAATTTAGTGTGTCCTAGGCACATGAAAGGTAACAAATCCATAGAAGAAATATTATAAGTACTCCCAAAGTGTTGAGAAAACACTAAAGTGTTCAAAATAACTTGATGTAATGAGATGATGATGTCATTATGAAACTTCAACTTGGTTTCCCTTCTTCACATTTTATTAAGCCAACCGGCAAAAAAAAGTTAGATTTGCAAAACAAAGGTCGGGAAAGCAATTAATATCCTAGATGATCAAAATAAAAAAAGCACATGTTTAAAAAAACTAACATTTCACTTTTTACTTCACTCCAGTGGCAGAACCCGCATATGCGGTGTTGTTTGAAGAAATTAGTGGCGTAGTATAGCACCGCTATGTCTGCAAGTGGTGCTCTATAACAAACCAAAGAGCATGATGGTGGCATAGTTTTTCTCAATGACGTAGTTTGAAGTTTGAAAATTCCAGTGCTTAGAAATTGGACCAGCATCATAGTTTGAAATTTTGAATTTCTAGGTGAGAAGGTTGCAGCGGTGGAGTTTAGAGTTTGTAGCATCACTGTATAGCATCATTGAATAGATAGTGGTGTTCTATGGTGTCGTTGGACTGATAGCAGCAAAATTCCTTGTAGACACCAAAAAAAAGAGAAAAACATGAAATTTTGTTAAAAAAACATGATTAGAACATGAGATTTTCCCTCCTTCTAGTGCCAAATGTAGAACCCAATCCTAGACCTACACAAACACAACAAACAAACACATCATTAGATCAAATGCAAGTGAGAATCAATATTCCCAATGAAATCCATTTAAATTACAAAGAACAAGAAATGAAATGAAGAACATAAGCAAACATTAAAAAAAGCTATCAAATCATATTCAATGTAAAGAAAACTCTTGATCCCATGGGGGAATTGGTTCCAATTTTATGTGGAAATTGGCCCTTTCCCAACTCCTATGCAATCTTGTGATGATTTGATGAAGGTTGATCCACTTGATTGTTGATTCAATTTAGCTCCATGATGAAAAATCTACAGAACCTAGATAAGACCTTGATAAAATTGATGGAAATAAATATGCTTGAGGATGAAATTGAGTATAGTAGCCTTGCTCAAATTGTGGATGATCAAGACAAATGATATTTTCTCTATTTATAGAAAGACAAGATAGAGGAATGAGCAAAATGGAGCAATGTGGGATCATTCAACATCCAATGGGAAAGTGCCACTTGTCAAGATGAGACTAGAGGAAGCTTGAACACATTTTGGTGAATGTGCACAATAAATGAAATTAGGTGTAATTTGAAAATTATGAAATGACATTTTGGGTATGTGCAATATCATGATGGAAAAAACAGGCCCTTAAGTGGCAAAAAAATCAGAAAAATCAGAGTTAGGAAACTTGACGTAAAAATTTGAATAAGTTATCTATATTATTTCAAAAATATATAACAATAAAATCTGTAGCAAATTGAATGTAGTTTCTAAACTACTAGGTTTCTTTTTAAAAAAAATCTATTTGGTGAAAATTTGAAATTTCAATGCAAGTGGTACTTAAATTTCAGGGAAAAAATAAGTAGGTGTCTGTCTGACCACCCTAACTACAATAAAATGATAATATTTTAGATATAATTAGAGGACTCATGCCCCGATGTGATGCATATTTTCCTGTAATTATTTTCCAAGTAAATAATTAATTATGAATTTTTTATTAAATCTTTTTAAAAAATATAAAAACTCATATGTCGAACACCTTAACTTGGTTAAAACTTAATGAAATTCATTTTTTCTTTTTTAATCCTATAGTATGTGAAGCATAGAATGTGACATATGTTTTGGATTCAAAAAATGTGATGCCATTTGAAAGCTATAGATGTTTTTCAATCAGCCTATCAATCAGGACTTTAGTCGTAATTTCAATATAAAATGAATAATAATTACTTATTAAATTCAAAGTAAAGCATAATTTATATCAATGGAAAGATGAGAATCTCCTTTAAAAACCCTTTTTTATTTCATCAATTTTGGGTGAAAAATAGTCATCAGCCACATACCCATCATATTGCCACTTTTTGGCCCATCATGATCTTGCACATACCCTTTTAGAGGGAAAAATAATGAATTAAATTCCACTTGGCTCAATGGACAAGGACATGTAAGAGGGAATGAATGTCTTGTTGGAAGGACAAATCCACTTGGAGAGATTTTCAAACTTGGAGGAATATTCCCCTAAAGATGCCAAGTTGAAAGAAAATAGGGATTTAATAAATCCATTAAATGTATTTTCATGTGCAAGTGGAAAAATCTAGAGAAATTGGATGATTATGATTAAATTAATCATGGTTTAATTAATTTAATAAGGGATCAGATGATGTGACTATTTGATTTAGATTTTTAGGTTGATTTAAATCAAAGTTGAGAAGAATGTGATTTAGATTTAATTAAATAAAGGATTTGATTTATTTAATCAGAGAGGATGATGTTAGATTAAATTAAACAAGGTTTAATTTATTTAATTTAATAAGATGACTTTAGAGATTTCATCAAATAAAATGAATTATTTATTTAAATAGAGACCAGAGGATTAATTAAATAACATTGATTTATTTAATTAATGAGAGAGAGTGACTTAATCAGATAAATGATTATTTATTTAATTAAGGGATGAAGAGTGATGATTTAGCTAAGAAGATGATTCAGGATGAAACAGTGTTAGTAATTAGGATCAAGTGTATCGGTACATTTTCTATGTCTACAGTTGTTGTCCTAAGATCACATCAGTAAGCTAGAGAAGAGAAAGAACTGGAAAAAAGCTATTGAAGATTGGTTCCAACATGTCATATATAATGGACATATGGGCATCAACTACGTCGTTAGGATGGTAAATAAGTTCCTAGAAATTCAGCAACAAATGGAGGGTATGAGGAATTTCTACACTGACTTCCCAGAGTTGTACCGGATCACATACCCCAAGATCGAGGCCATCCTCAAGATGCCTAAGAAATCATGGGAAAAGGAACTTTAATTGGCAGTGGATGAGTATTGGCTCATAGAAGCATGAAAGATGGATCCCGAAAAGGTAAGGCCATTTTTCCTCAAGAAGATGGATGAAAGAGCTACTGATTTCCTCACTCTGGATTTCATGGATTTTGTCGCTCGTGCCTTCACCCAATCGGAGCAGGTAATAAAGAATATAGCCAAATGTGACAAGGACTGGGATGTACTCACTGGAAGATCTAGGAAATGGAGCTTCCAAGTGCTCCAATCTGACATAATGGAGTGGAGTAAGCTCCAAGCATTGATTGGGAAATTCGTAGAATATGTGACTGCAAAGAAGTATGAAGGGAATCCCATAATTGATGATGAATTCCTCACAGTGTAGCTATAACAAAAGGAAATTAGCTAGAAGACAAAAGAGCTATAGTACTACCCACATGAGGAAAAAATAAGCTAAAAGACAAAGTGTAGTTTTATATTGTAAAATATTTGGGGGTAGGTGAAACCCTAATTTGTAGTGAATCTTGGCCACACAATGAGAGTAAATCTTGGCAATTCATTTTTCTTTTTGGACACTATAAATTGGGGGTATCCTCTCATTTTCAAGAGAGAGTTGAATTGTTGTAAATACATGCTATTGGAATGTTAATAGAAATTCATTGATTTGGTGGATTCTTGAGTTCCAACTTCATGTTGCATGATTCTTCTTCTCATAGTTAGTGAATTTGGATAGATTCACTTTGTTGTTCTATGTGTATTTGCATGATTTAGTAGATTAGTTAATGTTTTTCATTGGTTTTGAAGAATTTTGTTGTGTTGATGCCCTTCCTTGTTCATTCTTTTTGCTATTTATTGATGAAAAACTTTAGTGTAAAGCTTGTCTAAACATTCTATGAATGTTTCGCTTAAATTATATCTTTTTTTCATGCTTTATGGTGAATGAAAGGTTGAAAATTTGTAGGACTTAGAAGATTGCACTTGTTTCATGAGACTGTGAACTAATCTGGTTAAGTAGAACTAAGTTTTGGGAATGTTTTCCATTGTAGGGTCCTCCATTATCACTGTTCATTGGTAGATTCAAGTCTAGGAAATCCTTCCTTTCCCTACCCTTTTTTCCTTTTTCTTAATAGGTTCTTTAGATAAAGTTCATTGCACATTGTAAAGCCAAATATGAAGATTAAAGTGGAGTTTGAGACTGTTGTCTTGAACTTACAACAATAGAGCAACACTTCAGAAAATTCTCTGAACTCCACTAAAGGACCCAATTCCCCTCCAGTTTAACCCACATAAGGTCTCCCTATGATTACCATCAAAATCACATTAAACCAACTGAGATATTCCAAGAATTTTCATGACCTGACACCCGAGAGACCTTTGGGTAGTATTTGTAACTTGTTTGCAGATTTCTAGTGCACTTGTGTGCTGCCTATGTTGAGAAGGTGTAAAACACCCTTCAACAGAATTGGCGTGAGAAGGAGGGACCCTTTGAGGTTAAGCTTGATCTAATTGGATCATTTTCCCTAACAACATTCCATAGAGTTCCAAGATCCACACCCAACAAAGGGGAATTTCAAGAACTACACCCCACTACAAGGGCAAGAAGGATTCAAAGATTAGACTCGGCCTCATCCTTCTCATCCACTTCGTCTAATTCACCCCCATTCTCCTTTCATCTAATGCACACTCATCCTCCCTCTTCCACCTCCAGATCTTCCACTCAACCATCCCATACTACATTTCAATCACTTGCCTCCCACAACAAGGGTGTTGCCCCTATCCATGCCTTCCAAGTCCAAAGCACAGTACCAACTATATTAGTTGCCACTGTGCAGCCCCAAGTTGTTGTTCATCAACAAATACCACCTCTGCCTCCCCTCATGGCCTGGCTAGGGAATAACCCCTCTCCATTGTCGTTCAATGCTTACCATGACATGCCCAAGAACTCATATGTTTTTTGTACAAAGTCCAATCCTCGGGATTCACAACAGACAATAGAAGAGCACATTAAGATATTCCAAATGACATTGAAAGAGATACAAATCAATCACGGGGATGTGGCATGTAGAGTTTTCCCTTATTCTTTGGGAAAGGAAGCCTTCTATTGGTACATCAACTTGCCAACGGGATTGATCACTACTTGGGATGTCTTGAAGAACACATTTATGAGGAAGTTTAAAGTTCTGATTAGGCCCTCAGAATTATATCAACAATTCATGGCAATTCGCAGGTAGGTTAATGAACAAATCAATTCCTTCAATGATTGGTTTCATCGAGCATACATGAGGCCACAAGCTCCATATGTGCTCAATGATGCTACAATCTAGACCATCTATTATGCTACCTTGGACAACCTCACTGTAGCATTGGTGAAAAGAATGAACCCACCACCTGCTAGGTTGGTGGATGCTTATGCCGAGGTAGTTATAACCAGCATCGACCTGGGGAAAAACATCTCTGGTTTGCTACCCTCCTTGGGATAGGTTTCTCATCCTATGCAGATTCAAGGACTCACTCAAGCCCTACAACATCATACACCCCTCATGAATCAAGTGTTGTAGCTGCCCATAGTGCCTCATCCAGGATAGAATATGAATCAAGCAGCTCTCATGCCTCATTACTTGCAACCCTAATAGATGCAAGTTTATTCCTTGCAACTTCCAGTGCTGCTATATCTATAAGGGCCTGAATTCCTGCCTATTCAATGGAACCAGCTAAAAATGCAACCCATCTTCCTCCAAAATCAAATACCACAGCCAAATAATGTTGAGAAAAATTGGTTAGATGAGCTGACAGAGATGATAAAAAAAATGTCTATAGAAATGACACATTTGAGAAACCAAAATAATTAGCCACAATATTCTCAATGCAACATTTAGGCTAACCTTAATTGAAACAACAGGGACAAACATGAAATGGGTACCTCATCAGGGTAGAATTATGAGCGAGGACAAAACTCTAACCATAATTTTGAAAGGAGACCCTCCTAGAGATAAAACCGAACATGGAATACAAGACCAAACAATGGGGGTGTTCCCACTCCTCTCGATCAACCTGCTAATATGGAGAAGACATGTAGAGTATACCTCACTAAGGCTACCTTACCCAGATGGTGCCAGATCCATAAAATGAATATGCATTATGAGCTAGATTGCCCTGAGTTTCTTACAACTACGAAGATCTTTCAAGTGGAGGTCCAAAATGCCATTGACAGTGTAGTTTGTAGAGACATAGTTTCATCAGAACCATACAAATCTTCCATGCTCATAGCTAACCAAGGTCCATTTCCGTGAAGTAAGATCAACGAACCTAAAAGTGAGGCCACCTCCCCAAAGAATGAAGAAGTAAAAGAGGTAAGTAATGAAGAAGCTCTATCCCAACTTTTTACTTTAGGAGATAATGGTCTGGTAGATGAAGAATATTCTTGTGAAGATGAAGTTCAAATGTTCCATCCAAGAGCCTCTCCATATAATTTAAGAAATAGGCAAGTAGGAGGACCATTAACTGCTTCCATTTTGCCTAATAATTTCAGCACCCTGCCTAACCCCAAAGCTAGCAACAACCTAGGTTATCCCCATATACCTACGCAATACTTGAACAGAAACAAAACACCAAACCAAACACAAAACAAGCTAGCTAGCTCTTCCATAGGTAGATCCTTCGAGGCTAAAATTGAGCAAATGGGGGAGTACATAGCTGAAGAATTCAAGAAAGTCAAAATTAGCTTGTCTTCTTTTGAATTACCCAAGGTTCCTGGAGTTAAACATGCCTTCTTTAGGGTGATCAATGGAATCCCCTCTTCCAAGGAAACAAAAGAAACACCAGCTAAGAAGGTCTCTTTTGAAGAGCTTCTGCATGAACCTATAATCCAAGAGATCATAGGTAAGAAGAAAGATGTTCCTACCAATCAACAAACTGTAAAGCAGCCTGCTAAAGAGAAAAATCTAGTGCAAACCAAGGAAAAGACGAAAGAAAAGGACAAAGGCCAAGTGGCCCAAGCTGACACGCCTATGGGAATCTTCTAGGGAAGGTTTGAAACACCCCCTTTCCTTACCACTATCTGGATATTCGGGAAGAACCTACACAATTGTTTGATTGACTCCAAAGCATCAACCAATGTCATGCTCTTAGCTATATGCAAGGTTCTTGGGATTGTCTGTACACCTTCAAGGAGAAAAGTAACTCAGCTAGACAAAACCGAAGTGAACATCGTTGGAGAAATCAACTATATTCTTATGCATATTGTTGTAGATCTGAGAGTGCAACAGGTTATTAACATTCAAGTTGCAGATATTCCTGACACATACAAAATAATATTGGGACAAGACTTCACCTGAGCATTGAATGGGTATGTCACAACTAATTTCTCACATGTGGCTACTATGGAAAGGGCTGACAAACCAAATCTGTATAGATTGGGAGCCATGTATGAGGTTCATAATTATGGAATATAACAACACCAATGAGGTTTTTTTTGCTAAAACTGAGTTGGGAAATTATTCTCCCATGGATTATCAAGGAGAATTAGAGTTTCTAGAAGAAGAGATGACTAAAGAGGTCTTCTTTGTATTATCTAGCCCTCCTCCTAATCTAGCCAGTATACCCCAAAGCACAAAAATGTTGATAGAATCCAAATACGATGATGAATCTTATGAAGATGGTAATTTGGGACTATTGGATAGATTTCAATAATTCATGGAGAAATGCATACAAGATCAGCTTAGCCTAGGGGAAAGGATGGATTTTTAGGAACTCCTACTGCCTAGTTGGTGTAGGGTTCATAATGCTTCCCACTCAGAATTTGAGTGATGCTTGTGTCAGATGGTAGTGGAGCATATCAAAGGATAATCCACATCCCAAAAGAAGCTACTAACCAAACAACCTACCACCAACCATGATGAGCCTATTCCTATTCCAGAAATGACAAATAGAAGTGTGCAACCAAGAAAGAAAGAAGGCTTGATTGGCCCAAAATTAAAAGAACCCTTCAAGTTTTGGATGCTACGCTTCGATGGATCCAAGTACAAGTAGGGAGCTGGTGCTGGATTTGAACTCAACAGTCCTATGAGTAAGACTTACTTTGTTGCCCATAGGCTCCAATTTTATTGCACCAATAACGTAGCATAATATGAAGTGTTAGTGCATGGTCTCTTAATGGCTCTAAGGAAGAATGTTAGAATGCTACAAGTATTTGGTGATTCTGAACTGGTAGTAAAACAAATCATAAAATTATACTCCTACCATGATAGAGGTTAGAAAACTATAGGCATAGAGTTTGGGATCTTATAGAAAGCCTAGATGCACTCAATATATAGTTGATCCCTCATTCTTAGAACCATACTACTGATGCCTTGGCTCAAGCATCCAAAACTCTTCAACCTCTATCACTTTTAGGCCTCAAAATATTCACTATTGAGTTGAATTCCACTCCATCTGTGCTAGAAAACATCACCCATTTCTTGGTGTTCAAAAATGACAAGCATATCCTAGAATTTATCACTAGTTCTGATGTGTTTGCTGCTTAGATAATTGATGAAGTTAACCCAAAGGAAGTTGAACTAGACACAAAAGGGATTATCAACCTCAAAAAAGAACACCATTCCAAGAGGTATGGTTTAGCTTGAACGTATATTTGACCTAGATCAAATTCGAGACCTAGATCAACAAGCAAAGAAGGATTCCATAAGCAACTAGTGTGACACCCACAACCTCAGAACAGTGGAGGAAGTTAAGAATGTATTCATCAGCAAGGTATGTATTCCAAAGGAGAAGAAAGGCATCATCGATGCTTTGTGAAAGTACCATGATGTAGTTTCTTAGAGTTACGAGGATTTGAAGACCTATGATACCTCCATTATTACACACACTATTCCTCTCAAGGCGGATGTCAGGCCATTTTGACAATGACAACATCCCATCAATGTGTTATTGGAGCCCATTATTTATAAGGAAGTGAAAAAGTTGCTACTGGCCAAAATCATCTTTCTTGTCAGGCACTCTACCTGGGTGGCTAATTTGGTCCCGGTTAGGAAGAAGAATGGAGAAATTAGATTGTGTGTGGACTTCTGCAACCTGAACAGAGCTTCGAAGAAGGACAACTATCTAGTGCCTTCATTGGATGAGGTATTGCAGATTTTCAATGGTTCACAAATGATGTCCTTCCTCGATGGGTATTTTGGGTATAACCAGGTTATGGTGCAATATGAGGATAGACAAAAGACCATGGTCACCACGAAGTGGGGAACCATTGCATACATGAGGATGTCATTCAGACTCATCAACACTAGTGCCACCTTCCAACATGTGATGGATATAGCCTTCAAAGATCTAATTGGAAAATGTATCAGCATTTACATGGATGATCTTACAGTGTTCTCAAAAAAGCGAGTTGATCATGTTTCTGATCTATGCAAAGTTATTCAAAAATGCAGAGAATTCAGGATTTCTCTTAATCCAAAGAAATGCATCTTTGGAGTCACTGAGGGCAAGCTGCTTGGGCATGTTATTTCAGAATGAGGAATCTCCATAGACCTCAAGTGCATCCAGTCCCTGTTGAAGATTCAGTTGTTGGGCAGCAAGAAAGAGCTAAATTATTTCTTTGGAAAGATAAACTTCATCAAAAAAATCATTACGAGCTTTGCCAAGATTATTAAGCCGCCCAATGCAATGCTAAAGCAAGATGCCAAGATTGAGTGGACTCTGGAGGAAAAATATATCTTTGAGGAAATCAAGAAAGCCATTGTTGACACACTCGTTCTGGTTAGCCCGGATTATTTGAAGCCCTTTTACATTTATACATTTAAAGGATGTTGAACTAAGATACCATAGTGTGGAAAACAAGTATAGTCTCTCATGAAGGGAGTCAAGAAGTTTATAAATTACATCCTATGGAATAAGGTGTTTACCATTGTACCAAACCCAACAATAAAGACATTATTAATGCAGAATGAGCTAGGAGAATGGAGAGAAAAGTGGGTCACCTTGCTACAAGAGTATGACATGGAAATTTAGCCAATGAAGTTGGTACAAGGACAAGCCCTCACCTGAACAATAGGTAAAATAATAGTTGAAGCAAGGCCTGAGCTCATAGTTCAACAGTATCAACTCGAAGATGTTTCTCCTGGAGAATGGTACAATGATATCGTTATTACTTGTTGAACAACAAGTTCCTGCTTCATCTACATAGAGTCCAAAAGCATTCCCTTAGACTGAAATGTAGCAGCTATATGCTGCAAGGATCTATACTCTACAAAAGGAATCATGAAGGGGTCTACCTCTGGTGCCTTGAAAAAGAAGAGGCAACACGTGTGCTGAAGGAGTTTCATGAAAATTTTGGTACTGGTCACGGATCTGGTCCTTCTATTGCTCATCAAATCTTGTGAGTAATAAATTACTAGCCTACCATCTTCAAGGATGCCCATAGCCATGTTCACACATGCCATGTCTACCAAACCACTGCAACCAAGGAATGTAATGTTGTTGTCCCACTGCAACCTGTCTTGGAGGTAAGACCATTTGCACAAAGGCGTCTCAACTTCATCAGTCTGGTAAGCCCACCATCATCTATAGGTCATAGGTACATTCTAACCACCTCTAATTATTGTACTAGGTGGATAGAAGCTATTGCATGTAGGCAATGTACCTCAGAGGTAGTTATTAATTTCCTTGAGTGTTTTATTTTAAATCGCTTCAGTTTCCTGTATGCCTTAGTCTATGATAACAAAATTTCCTTTTCTATGCTTAAATTTTCTAGTTGGGCCTTTGATTATGGGATTTCTCTTAAGTTTTCATCCAACTACTATCCTTAGGGAAATGGTCTGGCTGAATCTACAAACAAGAACCTCATCACCATCATCAAAAAGCTACTTGATAAGAATCCCAAGGACTGGCATACCCAACTCTATTTTTCCTTTTGGGAAAATCATACACACCACAAGGCCTCCTTGGGTGATTCCCCATTTCACCTCATCTATTGCTTACAAACTATATTCCCTGTTCACCTTAAGATCCTAACCCTCCAATTCATCAAAAATTTCTACAAAGAAGGGAATCGAAGGGAAGCTCGTTTATCTGAGTTGCTCCACTTAGAAGAAGTGTGTGACTAGACCATTCAAAAAATTTCCAAACATCAAGGCGTGGTAAAAAGATGGTTCGATCGACGAGCTAAATTCAAGGCCTTTAGAATTGCTAATCTGGTCCTATGTTGGGACAAGGCCCATGAGAAGAAAGGGGGACATTAAAAATTTTATAGGCTCTGGCTTGGCCCCTTTCAGATTGCTAAATTCTTAGAGATAATGATTTTCACCTCAAGATCTTAACCGGTGAAGATGTCCCATTGCTTGTCAATGGGCAACACCTGAAGCATTACTTCCAAGCTTGAGCTCTCCTGAGTTGTTCTTGTAAATATATGTATATAGGTTAAAGTTTAGGTTGCTTTTGGTTTTCCTTTTTCTTGCTACTTCACATCACTTTTTTTTTGTTCATTTTCCAACCTCTTTTCTTTTGGTGAGAGTATCTCTTTGTTGTTGATGTGGTGGCCATGCTCGTTCAATGAACGGTTCACTTTGCTACTCGGTCTTAGTTTTCTTTGGATAACTATTCATTCTTAACCATTGGTCTCTGATTACTACTATGGGGCAGTCTCCTTAATTGAACTTTGACTTGACCTAAAATGTGACCCTTATTTGAGTCTTATCAAATTTCATCTCGGATCCTACACAAGATAAACATTAATTACTTCTAAAGGGTTGTGCATTGGTTGTTATGATGACCTAACAAGTGAAAATCATAAGTCTACTTCAATGACCACTGTGATTCCAAACCCACTATAAGCTTCGATGCTTACATGGTTGAGCGAAAGAAACAATATGAAAAGGATATCAAAAGGAAAGAAAAGAAAGGAAAGGCATGTTAAATTAAGCAACTGTGTGGGTGTACGAACAACTTTACCAGGGCTATGGATGCTCAACTAGTAGTAGAGAAATGTTTGTGGGATCACAACGACAACTCCATTGGGGCTATGGACGCCTGACTGGTAGCAGAGCAATGTCCAAGTTACTTTTGGAGTTAGATGATTCATAGCTTGTTCGGTTTGATTAACGGTCACCTGCTCTAGTCTCTAAACAAGAAGAATGAATTCACCACCTACACACACTCCTAAGACGCTTTCATGATTTGATTCAACCAAGGATCTCATTCTCTTTTAAGTCCCCTAGTTCACTTTCAGAAACTAGCCCCTAGTCTATGAAACTAGCAATTCTAGGTTCAAAATGAACACTTATCCTTGGAACGCTCAGGAGTGTTCCCAACAAAGTCTCCATTTATTGTGGCTATAGTAAACACACCCCGTTCAAAATGGGAACCCTCTCTTTTCTCTTTTTCAGGTCACTTTTCTCACCACCTTGTTTTGTGTGCCCCCTATTTTGAGTCATAAGAGGTCAAGCAATCTTAGAAGAGTCACCTTGAGTTGACCATGTTTTGCTACCCTCAAATTTTGAAGTACTAGGCCTTTACGGAATTTCCCTAGCTGTTTTCCTTCAATCTTCAAAGTTGTCATCCTTGGAGTAATGCATGTCCGCCCCTATAGGATACTCTTTGTGGGATTCCCCAATTCGCTAGCTATTCCAATGGCCTTCACGTGATGTCCTCCTACCTCGAGGGACCCACATCATTAGTGGTTGTTTTCATCACCGACCGCCCTGGCAGCTAACTCTCGATTGTCATCTGCTCAACAAAATTTGTCGTTCCCACTACCATTTTTGAAATGTGCACTCACCAACTGTAGTCACCATCATACCCACATTAATGAGGGGAATTATATGCTGCATTTTCTATAAAAATCGCATTTTGAGCTATCATTTTCACCTACAAATGTTCAAAAGATTTGTCAGAACCTCCCACCAATGTTGCCATCACACCCATCGAACTCCATCGCTATTTTGAGGCCTTCATTTGTTGTTTGCTTGTCCATATTCATTAGGTTTCATAGGTCTATCATCCACACAAGCCATACTTTAAGTTTTCTTCAATTTATGTATAAAGTTGTTAAATTTGGAAAGAAAACTTAAGAATCAATTAGTTAAAACCCCGATGATCAAAACCCACCTTTTAGAATTTCTAAAACTGTTGAAAATTGCCCATGGGCCACGTGTGTAACTTGAAGATGTGGTGGCCATTCTTATACTAGGGCTTTCAAACCTTGTGGGCATACAAGGCACTTGCTTTCATTGTCCATTTCTCAAGAAACACCAAACTTTAGGTTGGCCAGCTAATGTTCTCCGCGGACCCGCATTCACAGAAAGATGTCCCCACTTTGCTGCCACTAGAGAAACTTGAACCAAAACCAAACTTCAAACAAATAGTCTCCCACCTCATTGGGTCTGGCTATGTGGATTTCAACCCTGTCTTCACCATCATTCAATAAGTCACTTCAAATGGAAAAAGCATTAATCTCCTTTCGCTAGGCAGACTTCTCCTTGTGGATCTCCATCCATGGGTTTCCGTTTGGGGTTTTCCATTTCAAATGACCTTCACAACCCACTCATCTGCCCATTGGATTCTGCTTTCATGGCCACCATCTGAGCTCGAAACCAAGGAAACCTCTTCTTGTAGGCCATCCTTTATGGGTTTCTACTCCCATTTCTTCATCGCGTTAACGACTACCCAAGAATGGAAAAACCATAGGGTCCTTTCAACCAGCGGGTCTCAACCCTATCGTTGTCTTTGACTCTCCCCTACACCAAAATGACTAAATGTTGAACTTCAAGTGGTTCCCTTATTGTGGGCCTCCATCCACAGGTTTCTGATTCAACTTTTTCATTCCAAACAACCTACTTATGATGTCTCCTTCTCTATGAAGCCCTCACCCTTTCCCGCCCTCCAAGCCCATAGAAATGGAAAATGTCTAAGAAGAGAACTTGGTAGGCTGCCCTATGCGGATAGCCATCTACGGACAACAACCTTATCATCATCATTTCAAATGCATAAGGACCTCCGTTGTCCCACTATGCAGGGCCTAACCCCACTGTTTCCTTCTGACTATCCGATAATAAATGGGAAATACCAAAGCCCCTCACAGACCTGATAGTATAGAGTTCTTGTGTTGGACATCCATCCCGCCTGTGCCATTTTAAACTGCCAACTCCTAACGAAACACTACACCTTCCAACCTGCATCCCTTTAAGCAACTTGAGCCTCAACAACAAAGAAATTCCTTCCTTTGAGGTTGTGGATCCCACATTTTGGAATGCCCCCTATGGGGTGCCACCTTACCAGCATTGTTTTCAATGAAAGAGCCTCAAACAACCAGACCACCCTTTGCTTCTACCTGCGTTGGGTCTGCACACCTAAACGATGATCTTAATGCTTCCAAAACTTCAAAGTGATTTTGACCCACTTGCTAAAATTTCCCGACCTCTTCGGTGGACCCCACATCATGATCAAATATTGGCGTGGGTAGAACCATGCGGGCCGCCGTGCCCTAATTGGAGTCTGTCCATTGTTGACTTCATAATGGCTACCAACCTAGGGAAGTCTGCATCCCTAGGCCCACATTTCCATAACTTTCCTAAATGAGTGGCTAACGATGGTCCGAAAGATATGATAGGATCTTTAAGTGATGAATTATCGGATTTTGGCTAATGTTCCTCATGTTTTTATACTTGAATGTGCTTACTTCTCTCTTGCCCACAGGATATATGGAACCAGATGCAAGACCTTCAGAGGTGGTCATGGAAAAGGAAAAGGGAAAGAAGTCAAATAAA
Source organism: Sequoia sempervirens (assembly GCA_007258455.2). Classification (NCBI taxonomy): domain Eukaryota; kingdom Viridiplantae; phylum Streptophyta; class Pinopsida; order Cupressales; family Cupressaceae; genus Sequoia; species Sequoia sempervirens. The sequence continues at coordinate 308,692,814 of VDFB02000015.1, forward strand.
GCACCCTGAGGGAAGGAAGATAAAGATCAAATGAACTACAAATTCCAAGGGGAACCCCTCAATTCTAGGGTCACCAAAGATTGGAAGGAGATCTTGGATACTAATATGGGACATATTGATATTGATGAGTTCAAGCAAATGGTATGACATGCCCTTATAGCTCCTGAGCTTGTAATGGCCTGTAGAGAGGCATACCAGGAGGACACAAAGAGAATAGTTGACAGAGATGGGAATATATTGGCCGATTTATCTACCAAATCAATAGGGAAAACTTTCCACATCCCTACCTTCAATGAAATGGAGGAAACATCCAAAGAATATGCTAAGAAGATGTGGGATGTTGATCCCCTCAAATGCAAGAAGCTCATCAATTAGTATTGGCTTAAGGAGAAGAGGGGTAGTGCAAACAAAGCGCCCCAAGAGCTCTTTCGAAGTGACTTCAATGAGGATTACCATGACTTGGTAACCTTATTGAGCAGAGTTATGGGCATCCCTACTGTAGCTTTCTTTAAGGAATGGATGATGTATTTCATGGAGGATATAATCCAAGGGGAGACCAAGTTCTATTGGGCAGGGATGATCAGCCAATGTCTACATGAGCAATTTGTGGCAGTAAAGAAGACTTCACAATTTTATATGACATCATACCTGGTCTATTTGTGTTCTGACCGTGCCCAATAAAAGGGAATATTTGTAGCACCAAGTCCAACTCCTGGTAGGGAATTGAAGGTCTATGATAAGTATCCCTAACTTCAATTCCAGAACTTTAAGAAAGATTATTGCAGAGTCAATAATGCCTTCATCGGGCATATCATTAGACTACTTGGAGGTGACTTTGAAAGAAGGCTACCCATAGTGCCAATGCCTTCATCCATCGTTTCAACTTTTTGTTCATTCAATTTCCAAAATTTACATATATCTGAGTCAAGGGTTTCTCAAAGAAGCCATATAAGCTGCCCCAGTACCTAAATGACCGGCTGATACTACTTGAACTCTCTTGGTAGCTACAACAAGCACTCACCCTCGTAAGTGACAAGAATAGATTGTGGATCCCTTATCCCCTCACATTTGGATAGGGTATGTATGCACTTCTTGCATCCTAGTGTACAGAGTACTCAGACAAGGAATTGAACAAATACAACTTGGAGCTCTACACTGCTAGATCATGAATGGACTCTTATGGAAAGTTGAAGAAGGTTGTTAGGATAGAGTATGCTCATCTACATAATGTTGAGGAATTTTAGGCCAATTGTAGAGATGATAAGGAGGTGTGTATGCAGCATTACATGTGTATGATATAATACTTCGTCAAAATAGTGAACTTGTTTCCAGTGCCAGATCAAATTGTCAAAGAAGAAAATACAGTAGTAGATTCGAGATATGATGTTGTAGCCAACATGTCACTGCCATTAATTGATTGGGATGAGGAAGAGGTCAATGACCTCAATATTTTGATGAAGCCCATTGAGGCAAGGACAAAATAATTGATTTATGGGAAGATTTTCCAATTGAAGCTATAGGGAGTCACGCTAACATACAAAGAGCTCGAGGATCCAATTGAAGGAAAGACTGGTAGTGCCTTTTCCACTACTGCATCGATGTGTGATACTTTAGCATCTTCTTCCACTACATGGTCAAAGAAGAGAAAATAAATGGCTAAACGCCAACCTAAGAAAAAGGTGTACTCAAGGAAGACCTCAAAAGGTGAACCTTCCAAGAAATCAAAGAAGTTGGGTAGTTCCACATAGATCTCCATCATCTAGGAGGACCCACTCCATGAAGGATAGGAAAAATATATCAAGCATCCAAAGTCCCCACCTGCTGCCTTCACCCTTGCAGTAACCATTGCTATTGTCACTGGTATTGTTGCTCCTCCACCTGCTTCTTAGGTGATGGTTTCCTCTTCTCCACCCGCGGTGGACATTTCAGTCCACCTTGCTTCCACCCCGCTTATTGCACAGGTAATGGTGATAGATACTTCCTCTATGACTACCTCTCTGCTTTCTTCTTCATCCATATCTCCATCCACCACTCTCCCATTGGCCACTGTAATGACAAAAACAATACTGAATATCTCACTCCAAGAGGCTCTTGCCTGACATATGTAGAATATCCCAATGAAGATTTCTAGGGTCCTAATAAATCCAACTATGCAGGCTACCTTGGCATAAGACAACTATGAGGATCTCTGAGGAATTGGAGAGACAAACACGAGAAACAACCAAAGGATTGGAGGAAGAGGCTAATGAATATCATGAGCATCTCGAACATCAAGACCTGATGATTGATGAAGTGGTGCGCGAGGAGGAAGAATTAGAATCCTCCAAGGAGGATGAAGGAGATATCAGCACCAAATACATTATGGAGACCTCTGACCAAGAGCTTGAGGAGGAATTTACTAAGCAGCTTATAGATGTCAGAGAAGAAGTAGAGAAATAGCCCCTCAAAAGAAGAAAAAGAATCTAATGATGAAATAGAGGTGAATGTTGAGCCTCCAATTGAGGAATTGGGGAAGAGCCCCAAGCATGATGAAGAAATTCCTCCTTTCCATGAAGAAGAAGAAAAAGAAGAAAAAGAAGAAGGCAAGCATGTAGAAGAGGCTGAGATGAGAAAAAGCCCAGAAGTAGAACATCATGAAGAACATGGGCATGAACAAGAAGAAGGGAAAACCTTTGAGGGGGAAGACATCCCCAAAGATCATACAACCACTGAGTCTCCAGGAAAAGAAATAATATTCATCCATGATTCAGATGAAGAAGAGGAAGGAAAGATAGAGTAGGAAACTTCAAGGAGAAAAGTAATGGAAATTGGATGCACCCGTGAGGAAGAAGGTGATCGTGAATCACCAAAAGTGAAATATCAGATTCCTAAATGGCTTGAAAAGCAATTAGAAAAGAAAAACCTGACCCCGATGGATCCAAAGGTAAGGCTAGAAGCCATTCTAGCCAGGGCACAAATAAGTACAAAGAAAGAAAACAGGCCAAAGGTCAGATCCCACCTGATGATGGATGCATCAAGATATAGGACTGTACAAATAGCCACTCTGGTGATGGGAGAGGAAGGGGTCAACTATAATATTTCTACCCTTGATTTGGGGACAATGACAAGAGAACATAAAATCAACCATCTTCAGGGATCCTTCACCACCATTGTGCACCAAATGCATAAGGATAAGACATCTAAGGAAGAACTAAAATTATAGGTGGCAGATATGATAGCTTATATTCAACAATGGTTGTCAATTGATGATTTTCCCACCAGGCCATCAGTTACCCCATTGCTCCTGTCCGAAGATCACATTAGTAAGCTAGAGAAAAAAAAAAACTAGACAAAAGCTACTGAAGATTGGTTCCAACATGTCATATATAATGGACATATGGGAATCAACCATGCCGTTAGGATGAAAAATATGTTCCTACAAATTTAGAAATAGATGGAGGGCATGAGGAAGTTTTTCACTGACTTCCCAGAGCTATACTAGATCACATACCCCAAGATTGATGCTATCCTCAAGATGCCCAAGAAATCATGGGAAAAGGAGCTTCAATTGGAAAAGGATGATCATTGGCTCATAGAAGCATGGGATATGGGCCTTGATTATAGACAAGAGGTCTTAGAATGGGTGCTCCATGAAGGGGAGGTTGATATCAATTGGACTAAAGAGATTATGGAGGCATACATGGAGTACCTCAAATTAATGACATATTTCAACATGCCCTCTCTTGAGATGGATCCCAAAAAGGGAAGGCCATATTTCCTCAAGAAAATGGATGAAGGAGCTACTAACGTCCTCACTTGATATTTCATGTATTTTGCCACTCGTGCCTTTGCCCAATTAGAGTAGGTAATAAAGAATACATCCAAATGTGACAAGGACTAGGATGTACTCATTGGAAGATCTAGGAAATGAACTTCCAAGTGCTCTAATTTAACATAATGGAGTCGAGTAAGCTCCAAGAATTGATTGGAAAATTCATAGAATATGCCACTACAAAGAAGCATGAAGGGAATCTCATAATTGATGTTGAATTCATCACAGGTTTGCTATAACAAAAGGAAATTAGCTAGAAGACAAAAGAGCTATAGCATTTCCCACATGAGGACAAAATAAGCAAAAAGACAAAGTGTAATTTTATATTGTAAAATATTTGGGGGTAGGTGAAACCCTAATTTGTAGTGAATCTTGGCCATTCATTTTTCTTTTTGGACACTATAAATAAGGGGTCTCCTCTCATTTTCAAGAGATATTTGAATTGTTGTAAAGACATGCTATTGGAATGTTAATAGAAATTCATTAATTTGGTGGATTCTTGAGTTCCAACTTCATGTTGCATGATTCTTCTTCTCATAGTTAGTGAATTTGGATAGATTTACTTTTCTATTCTATGTGTATTTCCATCCTTTAGTAGATTAGTTAATTTTTTTCATTGGTTTTGAATAATTCTGTTGTGTTGATGCCCTTCCTTGTTCATGATTTTTGTTGTTTATTCATGATAAACTATAGTGTAAAGCTAGTCTGAACATTATATGAATGTTGCACTTAAATTCTATCTTTTGTTCATGCTTTATGGTGAATGAAAGGTTGAAAATTTGCAGGACTTAGAAGATTGCACTTGTTTCATGAGACTGTGAACTAATTTGGTTAAGTGGAACTAAGTTTTGGGAAGGTTGTTCACTGCAGGGTCCTCCATTATCATTGTTCATTGGTAGCTTCGAGTTTAGGAACTCCTCCCTTTACCTACCCTTTTGTCCTTTTTCTTAATAGGTCCTTTAGATAAAGTTCATTGTACACTAAAAAGCAAAATATGAAGATTAAAGTGGAGTTTGAGACTGTTGTCCTGGACTTACAACAATAGAGCAACACTTTAGAAAATTCTATGAACTCCACCAAAGGATCCAATTCCCCTTCAGTTTAACCCATGTAAGGCCGCCCTATGATTACCAAAAAAATCACATTAAACCAACTGAGATATTCCAAGCACTGTCATAACCTAACACCTGAGAGACCTTGGGGTAGTGATTTGTAACTTGTTTGCAGATTTCTACCTTTCAAGAGAGCTAGTGCACTTGTGTGCTTCCTATGTTGAGAAGGTGCAAAACACCCATCAACACCATAGACCAAGAGGGTATCTTGTTGAGACTCCTCTAGGATAACTTGATCACCCTCCCTCCCTAAACTCATAAGAAATGTTATGACAAAACTTCATTTTGTGCCTATCATAGAGTTCACGGTCACTCCACTAATGAATGTAATGCTTTGAGTCATAAAATCCAACATTTTCAAGATTTTGGTATGCTTCTCTCTATGGGGGCACCTAATTCCTCTCATTGATATTGATTCTCACTCTAGCATGCATTTCATTCATCATTTTGACTCACATTTGTCCTGCACTAAGTGGGCATAAGGGGTTTGAAAGCCTTGTCCTCATATGTCACTTGTGGTTGCCTCATTTGGCTAGTCATTAACCTTTCATGAAAACATAAGAGCAAGCTTGGGATGTGGATGACATACCTTAAGTTGGATCACATATGAGATACTACCCTTTTCATGATGTATCTTATTGAAAACATATGACTTGGCATAGGGCCTTCCGAGTAAGCTCTCATGTCCTCTTCTTCTACTTTAAAGCAATTTCTCATAGTATTGATGTTCACAACTACTTTAAAGTGGGGGAATACATCACCACTTGCATTTAATTGTGTGATTTTCTTTTTCTTGTGATTTCCTCTCTTGGAAGCATTACGTACAATGTTCCCCAAGATGAGACATTGCACTTATCCTCTCTTGGAAATAAGATGAGATCATTTTCACTTTTCCTCTCTTGGAAAAATTAGGCATGATGTTTCCTAAGATGAGATCTTGCACGAACTAAGAAAAATTCCTTTGAACAATCCTTACACTATTTTGCATTAACAATGTCTATGAGTGTGAAGCATACGAAGTTTATCTTAGCTCATAGAGCTCAAACCAACATTTTCCTTTGTGGCGCCTTATTAGAGTTATCGGGACATATAAAATTGGTATGGTTGAGCGGGAAGCCCATTCCGTGGCATGACTTTCCCCATAGCCACCTATGTGTTTGTGAGTGCATACCAACTAGTGTATGTTTCTCACCTTGTGGGATTTCTCACCCGGTGAGCTGACCTAAGTTTTGTCACCCTAGAGTGAGTATGCATTTTCTTTATGAAACAAACAAGCCTAGATCTAATCCACAACTGGTTGGACAAATGGTCGAAGCTTGATCCACATTTTTTATTTTTTCTCTTTTAGTTCTTACCATTGCATGATTATGTATCTTATTGGTTTCACTTAGGATCTTGGATCCTAGGGGCTTGACTTCTTGATCTTTTTCATTCTTTTTCATCTGCATCTATACACTTGTATCTCTCTTGAATGTCTACTTTAGTGTGAGTTTGAAGCAAGTTCATATTCTCACTAAAGTGGGGGCTAAATGCACCATAGAAAAAAGTACCCTTTGCTCGAAATGGGATTAATTCATGATAAATTGGAGTTAATGAGGCCTCGATTCAAGTGTTGTGAGGCATTTTATGCATCCACACTAGGTCTTGGGCCCTTGCAAATCGATTAACATGATTTTATCGATGTCTTGTAAAGGTGTTGGAAAGTCTTGTAAAGGACTTTCACGGTTTTCTACACTTAATAAGCCCATTTCTCCCTAATTCAACATTATAAAATATGTTTAATAACATTACCACATCAATTTAGAAGGCTTTTTAATTAGAATTAATGATAAACTAGTGTTGTAATGTGTCTCCCACATTCACATTGGTTCTTGTGCTTTCCTAGGCTATGTGGACCTCATTTTAGTGTTGTAAAGTGTATTAAATCACACTTTAACATTGAATTTTGTGTCCCAATCCCTAATCAACCTTTACATCATCACTAATAGGCCCCTATTAACCCATATTGTGCATCCGAAGGCTTAAATTGATCAAATACCCGACAAAGTTGCAATTTTAACCTTATTTCCTTATCTCTAGGCATCCTAGCTATCAAAATGGCTCATGTGGGACCCATTTTCCATGCATGGAGAATCAGTCCCATCCAAGTGGGACCTATTCACCATGGGTGGTGAATGAGTCCCTTTTGGCCCAATTTTGACCTTTGAGCAGGAAAAAAGTGAAATTTTATTTTATTATTTCTTCATGTCAGCCTATGATGAGGTATTAGCTAGTAAAATAGGTGAAATTCCTATAAATATAATTCTTTTAACCCTAATTCAATCTCTTATCATTATTCATCCACCAATCTTCCATCTCAAGTCAAGCAACTTAGGGTTTTATCATTTCAAGTCACCAAGATATTAATTTTCAGACATTCAAGGGTAGATTCTCCATGTTTTATTGCAAAAATTCAAGGTCAATCATCATGGCAAGGTAACCAACTCCATTATTGCAGGTTTCATTACATTCTTTCATCATTTTGGTTTAATTACCTAAAAGGGGTTTGACCAAGGCAAACCCTTATGCCCTAACATTCAACATTTCTCCTTCTTTTCTTGTGTGTTTGTAGATTCAGGTCTCTTGGAAACTTGGAAATCATTGAATATTGCATTAAAATTTTTTTTAGGTCTTCTCTTCATTGTTTAAGGAAAAATCTCCATCAAAGTCACTTTTCAGACCTGTAAATCAAAGTTTTGGAAGTGGACACCTGTAGAAAGCTAAAGTGCAAACTGAAAGCTCTGGATTCCACTTTTGAACATTCAAAAATTCAAAAGTGGACTCATTCACCATGGGTGGCGAATGAGTCCCACCCTGAGTTTAGTTTATTTTTTTTTGCATTTTTAGATACCCTTTTGTCAAAAACGGGTTTCGACACAGTTTTGCAGAATTGGGAGTGATTTGCCCAGAATGGTGAATGAGTCCCACCAGACTTGAAAATCAACATAAGTAGCATTTCAAATGTCATTTCTAGTCTTCATCCAAATTCCAGGTGCACACTTTCAATTTTGTTAAGTTTTGTTATAGTTTGCATTCATTTTTAGGTGTTTATGCAATACACAATATGTTTTCTAACATCACTTGTTTCTTAGATTTTGCAATCAAATAGTTCAGTCAATTGCACTTAGATCATTCCATTTAGTCTAAATAACATCATACATTGCATAATTTGAGTGAACCACCTTGACTTTTTAGTGGGGTTTATCTCTCCCCTTTTAGGTGAAACATTCTGAAGAGTGCAAGAGTAGCCTCTAAGCCCTACCCAAAAATCTACGGTTCAAGTAGAAGTGGCTTCTATTTATAGGTTTGAAGGGTTGAAGAATGGAGATATGGGAGGAATGTGGGACAAATTGAGAGCCAATGAGAATGTGCCAAGTGTCATTTAGTTCTATTGGAGGAAATTGGAGCACATTTTTAGAAATGTGTGAGAGGAGGAGGATGGAAGAGAAGTAAATGTTGATGGTTGAGAATTTGAAAATGGTGTAAGAAGAATTAAATGAGATTTGAGAGGATGTAAGAGGATTTGAAAGGTTGTAAGAGAAGTTATTGCACATGTGAAAGGTTTTTGAAAATCTTTGGAGGAAAATTGAATAAGAGGTGGTTGAGAGGAATATTCCTCAGAATATGCCTTTGTGAGGATAATTGAGGAATTGGATAAATAGAAGAAATTGATTTTATGTGCAACCTGGTTAATTGGCCATGGTTGATTTAACTCTTGAGGAGTTAAAAGCTAGAGGATTTGATAATAATGATTAGAGAGTTGATTTAGGATTAATTAATTGGAATGGTTTAGGGGATTGTGACATTTGATTTGATTGATTTTTAATTAAATAAGAGGATTAAGAGAGGAATTAATTAAATGATTTGATTTAATTAAATGAGATGAATAATTAGTTAGAAGAAGGGTGAATTAATCCAATAAATTTAATTATTTGATTAGTAGCTGATTTTAATTAAATAATGTTGACTATTCAGTTAATTGATGAATTTGAAGTGATTTAGGAAGAAACAGTGTTAGTTAATCAGAATCAGATGCATAGTATCAATTACGACTTTTTCGGTGTCTACATTTTTCCCCTTTTTGAAGCGAAGCACTTGCTGCGTTGGTTCAAAGAATAACACTGCCACAATCAAAATTCAAAATTTTATTTATTTTTTGTATGGCCCACTGCTGCCCCAGTGGAAGGAATTACGCTGCTACACTACCCCCTCAAGAGATCAGGTGAAAATTTCAATTTTTCAGTTGAGCTCGCAAAAAAGATTTAGGATCAATTCAATTCAGAGAGGACTAGAAAGCTCAAATATTTGATGATAGAAAAATTTGATAATGTATAGACAGTCATCAACCATGTGTAGCCTCATGTATATTTTGATATATCACACATAGTTGATACTTGGATAGAAATGTTAGTAAAGATGGAAGAATAAGAAGAATAAGATGGAGTATGTTAGAGTTATCATACATTAGTTAATAATTAATTAATCTTTAATTAATTATTAGTCTAATTTATTCTCACACACTTTAGCTAAACTTATGCTTTATTAGTTGAGTTAATATTAGATCATTATGTCACATCTCATGTGATGTTGACACTTGTCATGGTCTTATCCCTTTCTCATTTAGGGCTTTTCTCTTATAAGCATTCAACCCTCATTGTAATTATTCATGGGAAATATTAAGGCTTTCATATCTTATGGAAAGCTTCTTCTGTAACTTTTCCTTGTTGATGAATATAGCAATTATTGTTTGAAAATATCTTGCATGGAATGTGTCTTTGTTTGTTGTTTGATCTTGTGGATCATGGTTTTGTGCTTGTTTCACAATTCTAACATGGTATCAGAGCATAGATTCAACGAACCCCTTCTCGATTTATGAGGTTTTCTTCTTCAACAAGGGTTGCAGGTTTCAGATCTAAATCCCCTTTTCTCTTTTTGCAAATTTTGGATTTTTTTGTTTGTGGGTCGTACAGCCTGGTACGACACATAATCTGATTTTTTTTAAAAAAAAATATAGTGTTAAGGTACTGCCATTAGTTAACCACTAGCGATTAATGCTCGCAACTAGCTTAATCGCAGGCTTAACCCCCAAACCTTTTTGGAGCAGTTTTGGTATTTTGGCCATAACTTTTGCATATGAACTTAGATTTTTGAAAATGAAATATTGTCGGAAAGTTGATTCCAAGCCCAATCCTATGGTGCAAGTGGATTTTTCTTATTTTTATGTTATGATGTATTTTTTTTCCAATCAAAGTTAGATCATCATTTTTGTGCTTCTAGGGGCATATCTTTTGTATGCAGTCTCCATTTTTCAAAAACAAATAGGTGTTCGAAAGCTCTTTCAGTGCTCTATCTAGATCTATAGATTTTTTTATCAAAAAGTTTACTAGGTACATTTAATTTAGTTTTTTGTGTTTCCACATTCTGGTAAATTAGTTGGTCGTCTTAGCTACTGAAAACTTCTTGTTTGTGTGGGATGGCTTTTTTTTGGCTGTTCTACATGTATTTCCAATTTTGCATCTTTTTTTTTGACATTATGAGCTTCCATTGCATGTACTTATTCTTTTGTAAACACACTGAGATAAAGTGCATTAGCATTGTATGTGTAGTATTGGGATTCTTGCACATCACTTTGTGTCTTGTTGTACTTGCACGATGATATAAAGTGCCATGGGAGTTGATGTTTCCCTTTGTTTTCCTTCATACCTTTCTCATGCGTATGTGACTTTTGTTTTCACATCCTTTCTATCTGCTTTTATTTTCATGATTGCACCTTCAAATATTCTTGGTTCCTCTTCATGTACTACACTCTGACATTTCATTTCAATGTACCTACCATACCTCTCCCTTTTTAGCATTATGGGGGGGGAGGGGGTTTCTACTATTGGTGCTAATGCTTCCTTTGTTTCACATTGGAGTGAGCTATGTATACAATATTTGTTCCTATGTACTAGGTGGATGCAGTGACTGGTTACCCATGCATTTTGTGAGATGGAGCACTTACCATATGGATACACTTGCATTCCTATTTCTGGAAGCGTTTTCTCATGATTAGTTCTTCAGACTTTTGGTACCTTTTCCATCTGTATCTTTAAGTTCCAGGTGTTTTCCTTTATTTTCCATTTGATTCGAGTAGTGTCATTGGGGGAACTCATATAGATTATTTTCTTCTTGATCTTGATCATCATATGTTTCAACGGAGGTTCTTCTTTCAGCAATTCGATAGTCTTTCTTCAATAGTGTTTGCAACTTCGTCATGCTTCTGGATGTTCCTTTGTTCCTATACTTTGGGACAACCTTGCCTTGTTTGGAGGCTTCTTTAGTCCTTCACTTGGTTTCATCTCTTTTTGGAGTATATTTTTTCCCACGAGGTTTTCTCTATTTCTCCACATTATAGAGATCTTATGTTTGTACATGGGTACCTTACTTGGCCTTGTTTTTAGGGACCCATCATGCATTCTTTTTAGGTTTTTTAGCTAATCTCTAAGTTCATCTTAAGGGGGGGTGTTAGATTTATCATACATTAGCTAATAATTAATTAATCTTTAATTGATTATTAGTCTAATTTATTCTCACACACTTTAGCGAAACTTAGGAATGCTTTATTAGTTGAGTTAAAATTAGATGATTATGTCACATCTCATGTGATGTTGACACTTGTCATGATATTATCCCTTTCTTATTTAGGGCTTTGCTCTTATAAGCACTCAACCCTCATTGTAATTATTCATGTGAAATATCACAGCTTCCATATCTTCTTGAAAGCTTCTCCTATAATTTTTCCTTGATGAATATAACAATTCTTGTTTACAGATCTCTTGCATGGAAGATGTATGTGTTTGTTGTTTGATCCTATGGCTCATGGTTTTGTGCTTGTTTCACAATTCTAATAGAGTAACCCTTGATTCTAAGAAGATTCAGAAGTCCAACAAGTCCATGAGTCTTTGAGACTTTATTAGATATGGTGATGAGTGATGATGATTTTCTTATCCAAGGATTGGGACATGAATGGCATAAATTTCCTTATTTTTGATAACACACATAGATACAATGCATCAAGGTATAGACTAGGATGGCATTGTATCTAGTGAGATGGACTTTGACTCAACAAACCGATAGGAGTATTCTTGTTCACACCTGACATATGAAAACCTTGCTAGGATACACTTTATAAGTTTCAAACGTCTCAAACCAAAACACAAAAAGGTATAATGTATCAATGCAATAGTCAACAAGCTACCCAAAACACCTTCCATACACACCTAGCAAAGCAAGTTTTCACTAAGGTTATATTACATGAACATCCAACAAGCACAACAAACTAAAGATAATGATGAATGACCCATTCCTTTCTCTCTAAATTATTTTTATAGACATCATCGAGAGGTCATTGGAATGAGCATAATAAGATAAATCAAAGAGAAGAGGAAGTGAAAAAACAAGCCAATATTCTTCATACCTCTATCCAAGGGGGTGTGTTTTGTTTAGGATAAGTATCCAAAGTGTTTTCCAAAGATAATGCCCATTTTAGGAAGGATGCATCCTAGGACATGTTAGTGGATGGTGGCAAGTTGATAGTTTGTTTGAAAAGGACGTTGATATAAGGTCGGTTGACATGTTTGCTAAAAAAAATCAAGAGTTTGATTTTGTGTTTAAAAGTTTGTTTTTTTTATTTTCATTTTGCATTTGAAGCTTGCTTTTTCCAATTGTTGTGGTTGTTTCTATTTGTATTGCCAAAGGATGAAGGTGATGGTTTATTTATTATGGATGATTGATTATCATGTTGGAAAAAAAAGGACAAACAACTAAGAGGGGGGGTGAATCAATTGTCACAAAAATTTAAAACTTTCCTACTTATCTTAACTTAAGTCTTAGATCTAATGAATAATCAATTAACCATAAGAAATTAACACATCAGAGAGACAAAGAACACCAATATTTTTACGTGGAAACCCTGTTCTAGGGGAAAAACCATGGTGGATGTTAGTCCACAAGATTATAGTCTACTAAAAGTATAATGAAAAATAATAAGGGGAATGCACATGCATTCAAGCACACTACCTAGAGCTCACTACTCAAATACAAAAGGGGCTCACTTCCCAACAAAATAGGATTAAAAATACAAAGGGTATGAACTGAGAAAATAGCTTATGCACAAGCCTAATTATAGCTCCAATGAAGCTCAACACTTCTTCACACTTCCCACAATCTTCTTCACACTCTGCTTTGCAATCAAATGATATTTGCATATACAAACACAGAAGCACATGAATCACCTTCATGACTCACAACACCAATGAAACAATCACACTTATATATCCTCTACATGAGATTTCACCACAACTTAGTCAACCAAGAGAATAAAATATATTTGCAATGTCGGCCCAAATTTACAATTAAATTTTTAATGTGAATCCACCAAGGTCGGCCACAACATAGTGGGGACCCAAATTTAAAACTCCAACACAAAAATACTTCAATTAATTTCACCTCAATGATCCACAACATGCTACCACCATCATGTCAGCCAAGAACAAGAAAAACCAAACATACAGAGAAAAATCTTCGACCACGAGCACATTAATCAATGTGGACATACCACAAAGATAGAGCACAATCTAGAAACATCCAAGAACACCAAAAAATAATAGAGAAGGATTCGCAACAACTGAGATCAACAAAATCACACAATCTTCATTTAGGAACACTAATAGAGACCACAAAAACACTGTCATACCAAACACACTCAAAACTTCATGCAGGCCTCTGAAACTTCTAATAGATGATCTAGATATACTCAACAATAAACCCTTTACTCCACACCAACTAATATTCAGTGTATAGAACAAGACACCTTCAAGACCTGTATAGTTCCACTGGGAACCTAGAACACTTTCTTTTACAATTTTCTCAATATCTTCGACATATACAACCTCTAGTACACCAAATGCTAATAGTGTTGACATCAATGAAAACCACATATTGGCAACACATCCACAGCATCCAATAATCTCCCCCTTTGGCATTGATGGAAACACATGATGTGAAAAATACCATCAACCCAACACATTGACTTCTTCTGCACTTCTCCTCTTGAAAGGATTTTTCACATTACAATTCTCCCCCTTTGACATCAATGGAAAAGGTAACAATGAACTTCCCATATACAAGCTTTGAACCACATATCTACACATCTAACCACTCCCCCTAAGTAGCAACCACAGAAGCATCAATTTGGATCAAAATATAGAATGAAGTTCATGGATTGATGCAAACAAATGCATCTTTTAGTTCTTATTAGGAGGGGTGATTACCCCTAGCATACCTCTGAGATACTCAAAAGCATCCTTTGACAATGTCTTAGTGTGAACCCCTATTCGAAGTGCCTACAAAAACACAACAACAAACAATGTTAGAGAGTCATCTTGTAAGCATGAACAAGGATTCCCCATGAAATCCATTCACAAAGCTAAAACTAGGAAATAAAACAAAGAAAACAATGAAGAACATAATAGAAATATGAAATCCTAATTTAGCATGCAAACACTTGATCCCATGGGGGAGTTGGTGTAAATAGGTATGTGGAGATTTTCCCTTTCCCAACTCCTTGAATGAAAATGTTGATTGAAGATGATTGATCCACTTGATAAGTCACTCAATGAGCTCCAAAATCTGCAATAAACTAGTTAAGAAGATGGATGGAATTTGAGAGATATTTGTGCATAATAACTTTGCATAATTGTGGATGATAAAATGCATGGTGAAGCATTCTATTTATAGAATGTTGAAATGGAAACAAAAGCCAAAATAGAGCAATGTGGGACAAAGATTTGGCCAATGGAAAAATGCCACTTGTCCAAATGTGATTGGGTGAGGAATGTGCAAGTTTTGACAAATGTGCCAATAAATGCATTTTTGAATTTGAAATTTGAGAAAAGACATGTAAGAGGGGGAAAGAAAATTCATTAAATGACCCTTGGCCCAAGGCAAGGACATGTAAGAAGAAGTAAATTCCTTGTTGGAAGGACTTGTAAGAGAGAGTAAATGACATGTTGGAAGGGCATGTCATTCAAATTTTGAATTTGAAATAGAAGAATATTCCTTCAAAAGATGCTTTGTTGAGGGAAAATGAAGATTTAATAAATCAATAAATTGATTTATTTGTGCAAGTGGGAAAAGCTAGAGGATTTTGAAGATTAGATTAGACTTAATCAAGATTTGATCAATTTAATGAAGATTAGGAAGTTTGACTTATTTTGACTTAGATTTTTGGATTAATTTAAATCAAACAAGAGAGGAAATGATTTAATGAGTTTAATTAAATAAACATGTTTTGATTATTTAATTAAAGAGATTGAAGTAAGATTAAATTAAATAAGATTTTAATTTATTCAATTTAATAGATAGACTTTAGAGATTTAATTAATTAAATAAAATTAATTATTTAATTAAAAGAGATGGAGAATGATTTAAGAGACTTAATTAAACACATGATTTGTTTAATTAAGAGAAGAAAACAAATGAATTTAATCAAATAAAGATATTCAATTAAATGGTTAGGTCGGGGAATGATTTAGGATGAAATGATGTCGATAGTCAGACTTAGATGCACAATGTTAACTTGTACATTTTTGCGTGTCTACACTTAGTAAATATATCTACAATCTATTCTTTGCTAGGTACATACTCCAGTCTGAATTCTTTCTCATTCACTTTCTCCCTCAAGAAATGAAACATGATTGATATATGCTTAGTCTTAGAGTGTAGCATTGGATTCCTTGAGATATTTATTGCACTTGAGTTGTCACAATATATAGTAATAGGCTCTTCATATGTCATCCTAATATCTCTCAGCATCTGTTTCATCCATATCACTTGAGTACAATTATTGGAAACAACAATGTATTATGCTTCAACAGTAGATAGAGAAATTGAGTTTTTCTCTCTACTTAACCAAGATACCAGCTTCTTCCCTAGGAAGAAAGCACCACCACTAGTACCTTTTATGTCATCTACATCACCAGCCCAATCCACATTAATATATGCACACAAAGTGAGATCATCATCCTTTGGATACCAAAGTCCAAAGCCAACTGTTCCTTTTAGATATCTGAAGATTATTTTGACAATAGTTACATGTGATTCTTTTGGATCAGCCTGAAATCTAACAACCATACATACAACATTCATAATGTCTGGTCTAGTCTAAGTCAAGTAGAGCAATCCACTGATCATTGACCTATATCTAGTTTGATTTTCCTTATGAGAGTCATAATTCTATGTCAACTTACATCTGGTCACCATGGGGGTTACCAATAGGTTTGGATTCATCCATCCCAAACTTCTTTAGCAGTTCTTTCACATATTTGGACTGAGATATGAAGATCCCCTTATCCAACTGTGTAACTTGCAATCCCGGAAAGAACTTCATCTCTCCAATCATACTCATCTCAAATTCACTCTTCATTTCATCAACAAACTTCATACATAGATTATCATCTCCTCCAAAAATGATGTCATCAACAAATTTTTTTATAATTAACTCCTTATCATTATCTAATTTGAAGTATAAGTTGCTATCAACATTACCTTTAGTGAATCCAAGATTCATTAGGTATTTGTCCAATCTAGCATACCATGCTCTAGGGATTGCTTAAGTCCATACAGAGCTTTCTTCAACTTGCAAACCATATCTCCCTTGTCCGTTAGCTAAAATCCATCTAGTTTTTCAATGTACACTTCTTCTTCTAGTTCTCCATTCAGAAATGTAGACTTTACATCCATTTGATAGACTTTATAGTTCTTGTGTGTAGCATAAGCAAGAAATAGTCTAACAGCTTCAATCCTAGTGACAGGGGAAAAGGTTTTTTCAAAATCAATACCTTCCATTTGAGAATCCACTTTACATACCAGTCTTGCTTTATTCCAGACCACTTCAACTTCTTCATTCAACTTGTTTGTAAATACCCCTTTAGTACCAATAACATTTTTGTCTTTAGGCCTCAGAACTAGTAGCCAAGTGTCATTCTTTTCAATCTATGTCAGCTCTTCCTTCATAGCTTCCAACCAGTGTTCATCTTGATAGGCTTCAGTGACATTTTTAGGTTCAATCTTGGAGATCAGACAATATTCTTCTACAATTTTTCTTCTAGTTTGCACTCCTTTATTCTTATCTCCTATGATTTTATTTTTAGAATGATTTAGCTTTACATACCTTGGAGTTTTGGTACATTCTTGAGCTTCTAACTTTTCTAATCTTTCTTCTATACTTGCACTTGTTTGTGCCTCCTGAATTGATTTACTAGAACAAATTGAGGTTGCCTCACCAGAAAACTAGAACATATGGAACATATGGCACAATTTGAAGTTGATTATGCATTTGAACATTCTTCCCTTAGCTTGTAATGTTTTCATTTGAATCATAACTACAATGTCTAGATGATTTGACAGAATCCTCATCAACTTTGACATTTTCACTTTCAACCATATTTCTCAATCTTTTGTTATAGCACTGGTAGGCCTTGCTTTTAGTGGAGTAACCTAGGAAGATTCCTTCATCACTTCTTGCATCAAATTTTCCTATATCATCATCTCTCCTGATATAACCCTTGCTTCCAAAGCTCTTAAAATACTTAACAGTAGGCTTGTGACCAAACCATAACTCATAAGGAGTCTTACCAAAATTACCATTAACATTTACCTGGTTCAAAGTATACACAATAGTTCTTACCGCTTCACTGCAGTACATTTGAGATACATTTCCTTCCATCATCATTGTTCTGGCTGCATCCAAAATTGTTCTATTCTTTCTCTCTACAACTCTGGTTTGTTGAGGGGTTCGGGGAGAAAATAGTTGTCTTTTAATTACATGCTCTTCACAATAATAGTTGAGCTCCTTGGAAATGAACTCTCCACCTTTGTCAGATGTTAGGCACTTAATTTTTAGACCTTTCTCATTTTTTTCTATAGCCTTGAAACTTTTGAACTTCTCCAATGCTTCACATTTTTCTCTTAAAAGGAAACCCAAATCATTATAGAGTAATCATCAATAACCAACATAAAATACCTTTCTCCATGAATACTTATGACTCTGGAGGGACCACAAAGGTCAGTATGTAGTAGATCTAGAAAATTATTTGAATGAAAATGTTTGCTTTGGAAAGAGACTCTAGTTTGTTTACTCATCTGACATTCCTTGCAAATTATATTAGCAGGCTTCACTAACCTAGGAAAATCTCTTACTGCTTGAGTATAACTTATCTTAATAATGTTGTAAAAGTTTACATGACACAACCTCCTATGCCACAACTAGATTTCATCTACTTGAGCAATTAAACAACTTCCACTAGTAGTATTCAGATGAAAAATATTACCTTTTGTTTGTTTTCTTATTGCAATCATATTCTTGAAACTTCCATGTATCTTGCATCTTCCATCTGTCCAACACTCAACAAGTTGTGCTTTAGGCCTTCAACATAGAGGACATCATCAATCTTATCCTTACCACCAAGGAAAATATATCCTCTGCCATGAATCACACCAACATTGTTATTTCCAAATATTACAACCCCGCCATCATACTTCTCTAGACTCAAAAATTTTCTTTTATCACCAGTCATATGATGTGAGCATCCACTGTCAATGACCCATTCATCTTCTTCTTCAACTTGGGCTGCAAGAGATTTTTCATCTTTAGTAGATTCAGTAGCCACATGATTATCTTCAATGGTAGCAATGAAATCCCATTCATCTTCTTTTCCATTATCTTTATCAGACTCATCATCAATCACTGCTTCTTCAACAAAGTAGCATCTCTTTTGGAATCTAGAATTTTAAGGCTTAGATCTAGGAACTCTATCAAGAAATCTTGATGCAAAATGACCTATTTTACTACATGAAAAAACATTTAATAGGCAATACATCTTCATACTTACCTTTTTCTCTCCCTTCTTGCTTCGCAATCAGTGATTCCAATTCTTCTACCTCTCTTTCTTTATCTTCAAGTTATTTTAGTTCTTCATCATACTTGGATATCTTTCTGGAACTCACTCCCAGACTATATCTTTATATATTACTTCTAAATATAGTAGCCTTGAATGCAAATTTAGTCTTTGGTGTAGATTCACCAAATTCACTTATTTCAAAAGCAGCAAGCTTCCCAATCAATGTGTCTCTTGGCATCTTGTTTACTGATTTGAACTCTTCAATAGCATGAACCTTCATTTTGTAGGAGGGAGGCAAGGATCTGAGCACTTTAGCAACAATTTCATCCTCATCCACAGAACCACCGACACATTTAATACCCATCACTATTTCATTTACTCTTTGCATAAAGGAAGTGATATTTTCATCTTCGCCCATCTTCAAATTCTCATACTTTCCTTTCAAGCTCTATAGCTTAGCCATCTTCACTTGTGCATCTCCTTCATACAAAGTTTGTAGTTTCATCCAAATCTCTTGAGTTGTCAGCAGACCCATCACATTAGCCATCTCTGAATCTATCAGAGCACTCACCAAAGCTTCAACAACCCTGGTATTACTTTCAACATCTTTGATCTCATTAGTAGAAGAGGAACCATTCTCAAGAATAGTATATGGATCTTTTGTAAACTTCTAGTAGACATCACCAATGCACTTTAGATAAAATTGCATCCTAACTTTCCACATTGAATAGTTAGTGCCATCAAGTCTAGGACTGTCCTTGAATGTTTCCATCTCAGATCACCTCAAGCTTTTAGACTTCTTCAGAGGAACCTGATCTAATACCAATTGTTGGAAAAACAAGGACATACAACTAAGAGGGGGGGGTGAATTAGTTGTCACATAAATTTAAAATTTTCCTACTTATCTTAACTTAAATCTCAGATCTAATGAATAAGCAATTAACCACAAGAAATTAACACATCAGAGAGACAAAGAACACCAAGATTTTTATGTGGAAACCCTATTAAAGAAAAAACCATGATGGATGTTAGTCCACAAGATTATACTCTGGTAAAAGTATAATGAAAAAGAATAAGGGGAATGCACATGCATTCAGGCACACTGCCTAGAGCTCACTGCTCCAATAAAAAAGGGGCTCATTGCCGAACAAAATAGGATTAAAAATCCAAAGGGTATGAACTAAGAAAATAGCTTCTGCACAAGCCTGGTTACAATTCCAATTAAGCTCAACACTTCTTCACACTCCGCACAATCTTCTTCACAATCTTCTCTACAATCGAATGATATTCCCACATACACACACATAAGAACACGAAGCACCTTCACAACTCACAATACCAATGAAACAATCACACTTATATATCTGCTACATGAGATTTTACCACAACTTAGTCGCCCAAGAAAATAAAATATATTTGCAATGTCGGCCCAAATTTACAATTAAAATTTTAATGCGAATCCACCAAGGTTGACCACAACATAGTGGGGACCCAAATTTAAAACTCCAACACAAAAATACTTCAATTAATTTCACCTCGATGATCCACAACACGCTACCACCATCATGTCGGCCAAGAATAAGAAAAACTGAACATACGGAGAAAAATCTTTGACCACGAGCACACTAATCAATGTGGATGTACCACAAAGATAGAGCATGATCTAGAAACATCCAAGAACACCAAGAAATAACAAAGAAGCATCCACAACAACTGAGATCAATAGAATCACACAATCTTCATTCAGGAACACTAACAGAGACCACATAAACACTATCAGACCACAACACACTCAAAACTTCACACGAACCTCTGAAACTTCCGGTAGATGATCTAGATATACTCAACAATAAACCCTTTAATCCACACCAACTAATATTCAATGTAGAGAACAAGAAACCTTCAAGACTTGCACAGTTCCACTAGGAACCTAGAACACTTTCTTTTACAATTTTCTCAATATCCTTGACATATACAGCCTTTAGTACACCAACTGCTAAGAGTGTTGACATCAATGGAAACCACATCTTAGCAACACATATAGAGCATCCAACATATCACAGGTGAAGAAAAATAAGATGGATGGATTTTTTTCAAATATTTGGATATTTTTGAAATGTTATGAGGTTGTTTTTTAGATTTTCGGGTTATTTAAATGTTTTTGTATTTTTTGTGTTTTTTGAATGTTTTTGTGTTTTTGTGTCTCAGGGGCTCATCGATGATTGTCTTGCCTATGTTTAAGCTCAGAGATGACGTATTTTGCATAACCATGTCTTTGACATTTTTATGAGTTTTATGAGTTTTTTTTGGATTTTGATATGAATTTTTTAGATGTTTTTTGGATTTTCGCATGATTTTGATGATTTGGATATGGATATGCATGATGATATCGATGATCTATTTTGGGATTTTGTTGAAAACCAAGCTAGGGTTGATTGATTGGATTTATGGATTGATGATGGTAACATTGTTGAGGATACACAACAATGCAAGGATAGTGTTAAGCATTACAAGGATTGGGAAGGATATCCCAAGATGATGATGGATTGATGATGATAACAATGTTGAGGATACACAACAATGAAAGGATAGTGTTAAGAAACATGAGAATCGGGAAGGATATACCAAGATGATGATGGATTGATTGGATTTTGTTGATCAAGATTGTGGAACTCGATTTGGAACAAAATCTCTTTGAATGATTCAATGTGACGTTGAAGCATATGCTAGATACAACTGATATTAATTGTTTCAATCAATGCTCAATGAAAGATAAAGCTTGATAAGGAACATCTTCTTGTCAAAATGTGCCATGGGCTAGTGATTTGGATTTTGGCTCACAAATGCTTTGACCAATGTGACTTCATGTTTTCCAATGTTCAGATCACCACATAAGTTGGAAGATATAGATCAAGATTTATTCTTGAATCAAGATGTAAATATCTGCCCCTAGTGTCTAGCAATTTGTGAAATGCTATGGGTGGATGCTTGGATAGATGTATGTATGGAGGGATATGGATTATCTTGTGATAAGATAAGGTGTTTGAATAGAGGAATGCTTCATTAGATAATTCTTCATGGCTTAGATAGTGCTAGGTAGGATAGGATCAATGAAAATAACCCATGTCAAGATGTTTACCATAAGCAAGTATAAAAGTGTGCACCAAAGTTTTATCAAGAGAAAGACAATGTGGAAGTGATGCAGAGCAGGGAGGAAATCACTTATAAATCACAATTCAAACACTTGGAATCAACTTTGCAACTCTCAAAACCCTATTACACCAACTCTTCATAGTTTCACCTAGTATTCCATAGTAGGTGTGCAAACCTAGTTTTCTAAACTTATCTTTCAATTAACTCATCTAACTCTCAGAACATCCACCTTTTTAGACACCCTTTATCACCATGCAAAACATATCACAAAAGCAACATAGGTCACTTTGGACCTTCACCAAGAAAACTGACCTTCTATGTTGTCCCAATAGGCCAATTAGGCCACATTTACAAAGGAGCTATGCCCTAAACACTTTGACAACCCCAAATACCCATTGATAGTCATTTATCAATCCTAAAAACTTCCAAATCAATAATTTTTATCACCAAAAAATCCCTCTAAGTCACTTATTCATCAAACCCTCACTTTTGCTTGTTTTGGAGAGGGTTTATTGAAAATACTACTTCCCCACTTTCCCAAACCTTATCAACACCTAAAAAATTTCTTAAAAGGTTTTCACATTCTCAAAAGAACATAAAAACATTTTTCCCCCAAATATTTCAACAAATACCTTCTCATAACCACCACCTTTCACTCCAAATGCTTAATTTTGGCATCTAGGGCATCGTGCCCAAACCCTCAAAAGATCTTCCCTACTCCAAAACTCAATTCCTACACCTATTACCATCCTAATAGACTCATTCCACTGAGCCACAATATACACAATAGGTGGAATGAGTCAAAAATACATTTTAAACCTTCAAAACCCTTGAAAATGAAGTTTTCAGACTTGCCTATAGAAAATCAACCACCACACACTCAAAACTCAATAGTTTTCAATCCCAAAAAAGTAAAAATGGTCTTAATATTTTTCTCTACTAAAAAAAATCCACTTCTAGCCTTGAACTTCCTGTACAGGTAAGTTATTTAGCCTACAACAATGAAATATGAAGGAAAACACATAATTTTGAAGAAACAAGGCACTTTTATTGAGTTTCTTTCACAAAATCATCAACACCAATCTTGCTTTCAAGTTTACAATGGTATTTATGTAATTTTCCATCAAAAGCTAACTCTCAAACTGACCAACTACCCTTCAAATTCCAACTGACCATTGGACTTCCCACAATTTGCATTTTTTGCACTTTTGCATTTTTTGCTTGACAACTTTTACATTATTTTTGCAATTTCTTGCAATATTTTCTCAAATGACCCCAAATCCCCTTACTTACATTAAAATTGTCTCAATGTACCTTATTCATGACAAAAAAAAACCAAAATACCTAATGACCTATCACAAAACCAAAATTGTTCAACCTTAGAAAAGATGCATTTGGTGCCCCTACACCAGGAAGATGGATGAAAATGGATTGGATAAATGAGTCATGGATGAATGGATTTATTATGGATAAGATGGATAGAATGTTGGATTTATTATGGATGAGATAAGATGCTTTCACCTAAACTATCGCACACAAATGCTCAATTCTACACATGACATCTATTTTCCAAGTTTTCATCATGGTACCTGTCCAAAGTGCCACCATAGTGGTTTTCACTAGAGGACGATATTTTATATTTACTATTTTCATGATTTCTTTTTACTTTTTTGGTTATTTTGTAAAATATTTTAATCTCATGTTGAACCACCTGATGGTGTCAATGTAGATGCTTTTGTAATAATGTGCCATGAATATCCAACTTGAAGAAGCTGCTTTGCTAAGATACATGCACTTGAATGCAACTTTTGAGATTTCTGATATGCTTTCTTGATATCAGAGTTAACTCTGTCATCATGCTCACATCACAATAGGATGTCTTTTGAATCCTTATGATGAAGGATCATTTCCAATACATGGTCAATGTGAGAATTGGATATCATGCATGGAGGTGTGGATAGTGGAGTGTGTTTAGGAATAGGAGATGGATTGGTTGACAGCTTGGAACTTTTAACTCTTCAAACTTGGGAAGATGAGCAATGATGGGCGGATACAAAAGTGTGCATGGAATTAGGACCAATTGCTTGCTATACTTTGTACGTCACTTAGGAAGCTTGTTTCTTCCCTTGTGGACATATTTGATGGACACTTTTCCCTTTTTAATTTTTCCCCATAGTTTTTTTGATTGATGGAGTTTGATAGGGATAATCTTTCTATGTTTTGGTCTGAGATGTTTGAAACTTTTAAAGTGCATCCTAGTAGGGTTTATGTATGTCAGGTGTGAACAAGAATACTCCTATCTATTTGTTGATTCAATGTCCATCTCACTATATACAACACTATCTTGGTTGTTTGTACCTTGATACATCATGTCTATATGTGTTATCAAAAATAAGGAAAGTTGTGTCCTTTGTGTCCCAATCCCTAGATAAGGAAATCATGATCAATCATCGCCATATCTAATGAAGTATTGACAACTCATGAACTTGTTGGACTTTTGTATCTTCTTAGAATCAAGGGTCACTCCATCTTATTCTTCTTATTATTCTATCTTTACTAACATTTCTATCCATGTATCAACTATGTGTGATATATCAAAATATACATGAGGCTACCCATGGTTGATGACTATCTATACATCATCAAATTTTTCTATCATCAATTATTCGAGCTTTCTAGTCCTCCTTATAGCACCAAAATGTGAACACCAAACCTACACAAACTAACAAGAGATCAAAAACCAAGTGTCAAACATGTTAGAAAAGAAAATCTAATGTTCCCTATGAGATTCTTTAGCTAAATTCAAGAGAAAACATGAAAATAACAAGAAACTAATGAAAGATAACATGTAAATCAAATTGGACTAGCTAAACCCCCATCCCATAGGGGGAGTGGTGCTCCTTTGATGTGGAAAGAAGCCCTTTACCAATCCCTTTGATAAGCTTGATGAAGTGTAGATGATCCAAGTGTAAAATTGACTATAATCTAGCTAAAAATGCTTGAAAATGATGAAAAGCTATGGAGTGAAATTCCTATAATGATAATGTTCTAAGTTGTGGATGATTGTAGAGTAGAAGTGTCTTCTATTTAGGTTTGAAGGGTTGAATAATGGAGAGATGGGAGGAATGTGGGACAAATTGAGAGCCAATGAGAATGTTCCAAGTGCCATAATTCTATTGGAGGAAGCTGGAGCACATTTTGGGAAATGGGTGAGTGGAGGAGGATGGAAGAGAAGTAAATGTTGATGGTTGAGAATTTGAAAATGGTGTAAGAAGAATTAAATGAGATTTGAGAGGATGTAAGAGGATTTGAAAGGTTGTAAGAGAAGTTATTGCAGATGTGAAAGGTTTTTGAAAACCTTTGGAGGAAAATTGAATAAGAGGTGGTTGAGAGGAATATTCCTCAAAATATGCTTTTGTGAGGATAATTAAGGAATTAGATAAATCTAGAAAAAAATGATTTTATGTGCAACCTGGTTAATTAACCATGGTTGATTTAACTCTTGAGGAGTTAAAAGTTGGAGGATTTTATAATGATGATTAGAGAGATAATTTAGGATTAATTAATATAGAATTAATTAATTGGAATGGGTTAGGGGATTGTAACATTTGATTTGATTGATTTTTAATCAAATGAGAGGATTAAGAGAGGATTTAATTAAATGATTTGGTTTAATTAAATGAGATGAATAATTAGTTAGAAGAAGGGTGAATTAATCCAATAAATTTAATTATTTGATTAATAGTTGAATTTTTTGATTTTAATTAAATAATGTTGGTTATTCAATTAATTGACGAATTTGAAGTGATTTAGGAAGAAAAAGTGTTAGTTAATCAAAATAAGATGCATATTATCAATCAAGACTTTCTCAGTGTCTACAACTATAACTCACATTTTTTAGAAGCTCTTAGAAAAGCCATGTTGAATCTATCCAAAGATATTTCTTCAGATACTAGGAAGAAACTATTGCAGAAAGATGACAACATTTTATGTCAACTTTGCAACATTGTGAGCAATAATGCAACATACTCAGAGCCATGATTTTAACTCCACCAACCTACATCAAATATTTTAGAACTAGATCCACTGCATCTTCTAACTCTCCTTTATCATGAATGACACCTTTTAAAATCCATGACAACTAAATTTCAACCAAACATGACCAGAGTACCATATGCGAGTGTTTTTGGTAGTCTGATGTATGCTATGGTCTGTACGAGGCCAAAAAGTGCCCAAGAAGTGGGAGTCTTGAGTCATTTTATGGCTAATCCTGGATGGGTGCATTGTGATGCAACAAAGACAATGTTTAGATACTTGAGGGGTACTTCTAATTATTCTTTATGTTTTCATGGTTATCCTACTAGACCTTGCCACTTAGTGAGTATTCATGGATATGTGGATTCATATTGGGAAAGTGAGATTGATAGCAAAATATCCACCATTGGATATGTATTCATGATATATGGTGGCACTAACAAGTGGATGAGTAAGCAGCAGGTTGTAGTCACTTTTTCCACTACAAAAGTAGAGTACATGGTAGCTACTCATGCTTGTAAGGAATCCATTTGGCTTAAGCATTTGTGTTATGATATTGGTTTTGATGCAGGGAAGATTACTATCTGTTGTGACAGTCAGAGTGCCATTTACTTGGAAAAGAATCCTACTTTCCTTGTCATAACAAAGCACATTGATGTTCAATTTCATTTTGTTTGTGATATGGTGGAAGATGGAAAGGTGAAGTAAGAGAAGGTCGACACCCTAACGAATGTTGCAGATGCATTGAAAATGCTAGTGATCACAAAGAAGTTCAGATGGTTTTCAGAGTCTATGGGCCTCACGGCATCTAGCAATTAAATCTTGTTACTTTCATTGGCTCTTCAAAGGTGTTTGACAAGTGGGAGAATGTTAGGAAAAAGGTGTCTCAACCTTTCATTTTTCTATAGCTTTAATTTTTCCATAATATTAAATTTTGTTAATTTTATCACTTTGTCTTATGAGTTACAACTTACAATTTCTATTTAGATGAGGAGTCAAATTGAAATGTTGATTTTTATAGGTGGAGTTGTGCATAAAGTATTTTTCAATTTTCATGTTGAGTTTACATGGAAATGTGAGTTTTTGAGGTGCAGTTATTTTGGCAAGTGTAGATTTTTGTAGTGTGACATGTGGTGACAATTGGAAACTTACCATTATGTGTGTGTAATTTTTTTAGAACTTTCCATGTTGCATCTTCAGCCTTTGGTAGTTTATTTAGAAATGTTTATTTTATTCATTGTAATCTATTATATATTGAGCACTTGTGTATTTTGGAGTAGGATGAAGTTGTGTTGAGATAACATTATGCTGTAAAATTTACTCTAGAATTGTAGCATAGACAAACTCCTATAGAAGCTTGTGTTGCAAGTTTATTGTAATCGTTGTTTACAAATAATACATTATTTAGGGTTTTGGAGTGGGGATTTTTTCTCGAAAGGGTTTTCCCCACATATATTTAGTTTTTATATCTCTAATGTTGTTTATCTTTACTTATTATGTGCATCTTCTTTATTGTAATTGAATAAGTGTTTGAAATTGTCAAAATTCTTATGTTCTCTCCTTTGATAGATTAGTGTTGAAAGATTTTTTGCATGCCTAGCTTCCTTTAAGTTCATTGGAGGTTATATATCTAGCTAGCTTTGCTTAGGCTTTCATAAAAATAAAATTTGGTTGATAACTTGGTGTTACATGGTTTAGTTTCATGGACCTTGAGGTTTGAAAATAATGTTGGTACACGTTAATGGTTGTAAGGTGGGTAGTCACATTAATTACTTTCAGTTTGTTTTCAAGTGATATTTGAGTTGGAAGAACCTTTGGATGTCTACAACATGAAGAAATATTCTTTAGGTATGCAACCCCAATTTTTTTTCTCTAATGGTATGTGTAGACATGTAAAATATACTGATTTATCCCGTGCACTTGATCCCGATTAACTAACATAATTTCATCCTAAATCACATCTTCAACTTATCATCACTATTCGTCCCTTAATTAAATAAATAATCATTTATCTAATTAAGTCATCATCTCCTGTTAATTAAATAAATCAATTTTATTTAATTAATTATGTAATCCCCATTTTAATTGAATAATCCATTTTATTTAATTAAATCTCTAAGTTCATTCTATTAAATTAAATCAATCTTTATTTAATTTAATCCAACATCATCCCTCTTTAGTTAAATAAACCAAAATATTTATTTAATTAAGTCTAAAATCATTTTCCTCTTTTTTTGATTTAAATTAATCCAAAAATCTAAGTCAAAAGTCAAAAAAACCTAATCTCCTATTAAATTAATCAAATCCTGATTAATTTAATCCTAATCACCTAAATCCTCTAGATTTTGCAACTTGCACAATTAAATCATTTATTAGATTTAATAATTCTCTATTTACTTTCAAAATGGCATCAAAGAGGGAATATTCTCCAAGTTTGAAATCTCCCTCCAAATTGACATGTACATCCAACAAAGCATTTAAGAGCTCTTACATGTCTCTTACATGTCTCTTACACAAGTCAACTTGGAATTAACTCTCTTCTTTCATTCCCCCTAAACATGTCATCTCATCAAATTCAAATTTCAAACTTGCACATTGATCAAAATGTGCTCAAGCTTCCTCCATTCACATTTGGACAAGTGGTACCTTGCCATTGGTTGAATGTTAGTCCCACATTGCTCTCTTTTGGACATTCTTCTAACTTTACATTCTATAAATAAGAGGTCTTATTCCTCATTTGATCATCCACAACTTGAGTAAACTTACTATACTCAAATTCATAGCACTTTTCATCCATCTCATTGAGTTTTATAGCTAGGTTATGCAGATTTTATCTTGGAGCATTCATCAATCTTCATGAAAGTGGATCACTCTTCATCATCAATCAACAAAGCTTGCATAGGATTTGGGAAAGGGCCAATTTCCACATCAAATTGGCACCAACTCCCCCAAGAGATCAAGAGTTTGCATTGCATTTAAATAGGATTTACTATCTTTCGTTTATGCTTGTTTATGTTCTTCATTTCATTCCTTTTTATTGCAATTTGAATGGATTTCTTGGGGAATCATGATACTAACCTTGCATTTGATCTAATATAGTGTTTGTCTCTTGTGTTTTTTGCAGGTTGGGAATCTTGGTTCACGGTATGCAGCTTCTTCTTATGCTCTAATATAAAATTTCTATGCAATGTATTAAAAATATATGATGATTTATATGGTTGAATACGTAGTTTCAAGTAGATTTTTATCAACCCATGCTCTATTCTAAACAAAGAAACTTCTAACTGAGTGCAACTTTGATTATACAATGTATAGTTTAAGAAATTTTACGGGGCATTAAATTGGATTATAAATATATGTATTTTTACAAAAATAAATAAACTAGCAATCACACCTTTCATGTGCAATGGGTACGCTAAAGAGGTATGGAAGATTGATTAAGGAAATTCTAATATTTTTTTTGTATAAAATTATCTTGTGGAAGGTTAATTGGTAGTGCATTTATCAAATTATGTTGTTTTCGCAACAAAGGTCTTAATGGAGAATTGAAAGCTTCAAATTATCTATGCATTTGCTTATAGGGATACAAACATGATTAGAAGAAAACCTCTGAATTAGAAAGATAATTAGTCTCCATTTCCAACAAGCTCATGCTATGTTTATAATAGGGAGAGAGGGAGAGAGGGGAAGAGATAGGGATAGAAAGAGGGAGAGATAAAGGGAGGAAGAGCAAGAGAGAGAGGGGTAAGAAGATAGAGATAGAGAGGAAGATAGAGATGGAGATGGGGATGGCAATGAAGGAGAGGGATATGGAGAGAAGGAGAGGGAGAGATAAAGATATATAGAGATGAAAGAGACAAATATATAGAGAGGGAGAGAGGGAGAGAATGTGAGAGGGAGATATAGAAAGATAAAGATAGAGATAGGAAATGATGTATAGATGGAGGTAGAGAGAGATGGAGAGATAATGAGATAGAGATAAAGGGAGAGATGGAAGAAGAAATATAGAGAGATGAAAGGTAAAGAGATATAGATATAGAGGTCTAGGTAGAGGGAGAGGGAGAGGGAGAGAGATATGTATGGATAAAGAGAGGGAGACATGCGTAGAGATAGAGTAGTAGAGAGGAAGATTGAGATGGAGATGAAGATAGTGAGATAGAAATAGTGGGAGAGAGATAGAGAGAGACATAGAGGGAGAGAAAAAGATAGAGAGAGGAACAGATAGAGAGATATAGAGGAAGAGAGAGGGAGAGGTAGGGAGAGATAAAAATTATGAGATAGAGTGATAGAGAGGCATATAAAAATATATAGAGAGGGGGAAATATAAAAAGATAAAGAGACAAACAAACATAAAGAAGTAGATATCAAAAAAAAGAGATGGATAGAGGGAGATATAGAGGGAGAGGGAGAGGGAGGGAGAGATAAAGGAGAGATAGAGATATGTGGGAAGAGAAAGAGAGAGATATAGATATATGAGAAGAGAAAGGGAGAGAGAGGTAGAGATAGAGAGATAGATATGGGAAAGGGAGGGAGAAATAAGGAGTGTCTATGTATATGACTAAGATTGAAAGAGATATGGAGAGAGATAGAGAGGGAGATAGTCATATATAAATAGACAGAGAGAGAAGGAGAGAAATGTTTACAATAGACACTGCACATGTTTTCTGGTGTTGTCATTGATGGCAACCCTTTTCATCTAGTCAAACCACATGTCGTAATTTTCTCATATTGGAAAAGAGTTTGAAGATCAGTGGTTATCTGTTTAGTTAGAACAGAGCATCTGGTAGATTCGTGTTCTTCAATTCATATGCAGATTTTATGTTATTATTTTGTGTTGTGGATCTCAGGGAGTATTGTTCGATGCATAATCTATGCTATTTGTAAATCTTGGTGCCTTATATCAATTTCGGTGAAATTTAGAAGGTTTGGTGAACTAATTTTATGTTCATCATTGTATGAAGGCTGACTTGGTGAATATAGTGTGTTGCGGATATTTGAGGAATTATTGTTTAAGTATTTTTGTGTTTGAATATTTTGGTTTGGGTCCTCACTATGTTGTGGCCAAATCTTGTGGATGGGAATTTATTATTATGGATGATTTGAGCCAACTATTTTTGAATATTTCTTATTTTGTTGAGGCCGACATGAAGTGATTGAATTCTTGGTGGCAGATAAATATAAGTGATCGATTATATCATTTTGTTGTGTGTTCAATGTGAGCTGATGTATGTTGTGAATGTCAAAAGGTCAGTAGAGTGATTATGCATTGTTTCACTTTTGCATTAAGGATTTTTGGTGTGAATTGAAGTAGAATAGAGTAGAAGAGTAGAATCAATTAGAAGGTCCAGAATTCGATTGTTGAGCCTAACCAGAACTGTAATTAGGCATTTTTTAGATGCTACTTTATTAGTTCAAATCCTTGGAAGTATTCCAAACTTTTGTAAGGCGGTGAGCCTTTCAGTTTTTGAGCAGTGAGCTCTAGGCAGTGTGCCTGAATGCAAGTGCATTCTCATTTTGTAATTTTTTCTTTTGAGTATACTCAGAACAATATTATGGATTGACCTCCACCGTGGTTTTTCCCCTAACATTATTTCCACGTAAAAAATCCTTGTGTTATGGTGTTGTGGTTATTTTTCTTATGTGCATGCATCTTTATTTTGGTTGAATGTTATCAGCACATTAAGGATCAAATTAATAAAGTTGAAAAATTACACAACACTGATTCACCCCCCCTTCTCAGTGTTGCTTGATTCCAACAATTGGTATCAGAGCTTAGTTCCTTGGAAGAAGTTTAAAAGCTTGGGGAAGATCTTGGAGAGTGTCTCAATGGATTCAAGCAGTCTTCAACAACAACTTATGGTGGCCCTAGATGATCTTGATCTAGAAAAGCTGAAGTCTAGGAATTACAAGAAAATCTCATGAATGTTGAGAGATTCATTGACTCATTGAAAGAAAAAATCAACAAGTCTAGGGAGAAGAGAAGGGAACTTTGTGATCAGATCAAGCAAGAAGATAGTAAACACATTGTAGATGAACAACTGAGTCAAGCCCTGAAGGATAAGACAGAAGAATGTGAAAATTTTGCTAGGGATAATGCAGTTCTGAAGGATGAGACATAATCTATTATGATGAGGATGACTAAGGAAATTGAAGACAGGAAGAGGAATGAAGAAAAGCTTTCCCAATCCTTGAAAGAAAAATATGAAGAATGTAGTCGAATTACTAATGGATTCATTTAGTTGGAACTTGAGTTAGAACAATCCAAACACAATGAGGAAGAGCTTGAAAAGCACATTGTTGATCTCAGAGATGAACTTGCTGCTGCAAATGAATTCAAGGAGAAGTTCAATATTAGCTCAGCCAAGCTTGATGAACTGATTAAAAGTCAGAGGATTGATGGTGACAAGCGAGGTCTTGGATATGAGAAAGGAGAAATTTCTGGATCTGGACAAAGGAGGTTTAGATAAGGAAATAAGATGAACACCTGAAGGTATCCGGTAACACAACCTAATGCTCAAAATTTTAATGGTATATGTTATGTTTGCAATAAATCTGGTCATATGGCAGCTCAATGTAGAAGTATAATGAATTCAAGTGGTCCATCATTCTTTGGTCAGTGCTTTAAATGTAACAAGTATGGTCATAAGTCAAATGAATGCAAAAATGTGATGAACAACTTTTTTAGAGATGTTAGATATTATACATGCAATAGATTTGGCCATATTGATAACTAGTGCAGATCAAGAGAAAGTAAGTGGAACAACTAGACTAGACAAAGAAATGGGGTGTGCTACAATTGCAACAAAACTGGTCATATTGCTAGATTCTACAAAAGAGGTCTGGTAAATTAGAGAAGAAACATGCAAAAGGATGAAAAAGGAAAAGGGAAAGTCACTACAGATTAGATCAAGAAGTAGATGAAGAAGAAATGGGTGAAAAAGAGTCCCTCTATTGTAGGAAATGAGCCAACACCAGAATCAACTTTTGGTAATTTCTCCAGGAATTAGGTTAAGGCCTCTAGCCTATGGGGAGCTGTTAAGAAAATATTTCAAAACTGTAGGAAATCAACACCAGGATGTGGATGAATTCATCGATTCTATTGATGATCTATAGATGCTATTGAACAATTGGAGAGAGTATTTATGTAGAATTGAAGGTCCGCATAAGAGTTATCTTTTATAGTGTATGGAAACAAGGTATCTGGATGAGTTAGGTTAAAAGCATTTATTACGTCAAAAAGGTTAGGTGTGTGAATATAAAAGGTTATTTCTATCCTTCATTTGTCACTTTTCATTTTAAGAAGCAGTTTGAAGAGCTCTGAAGCAAACTTTGGCAAAATTTGGTGAGAATTCAAGTGTGAAGGTGATTTGAAGTTCAAACCCTAATCCGGAAAAAAGGTTTTTATCGGGAAAACTTGTAAACCTATGAATTTGTGAAAATGGCTACTCCATTGGTAGTTGAAGTCAAGGATAGACCCTGTCTGAAGTTCAAGTGGTACCCTTTCAAGTCTGTTGATACTGATCCCTTAGGTGCATTTTCGTCTATTTTGTAAGGTTTTTTGCACAATGAAGATATTAGGGCATACATTCGTGCTAATACTAAGGAGTTAGGAAGCTCGTAGTTGCTAAATTTGTATTCCAAACACATTGTTGGAGAGGATTTATGTGTTAAGCCAAAATTCAAAACCCTAGACGAGAAGAAATTCATGTAGATCATGAAATTTCCTGTGTTTGATGAAAGTGAATGGGTTTGGTATATCTTGAGTCGAGTTCATGTTGAATTCATGTGGTTGAAACAAACCTTCAAGATTACAAAAGAGGCTATAAGTGTTGTTACAGGGTTAAATTCCTCTAATGGATTGTCGATTTTGAAGTCTATGAAAAATCAAATTGTCACTGATGCAACTGGTTCGGTATTTGATAGAAGAGCGATGACAATTGATAACATCATTGATGTGGGCATGAATTTTTCCTTGATGGTGATTGTTTATAAGATATATCACTCTAGCCAAGAATATTTTTTATCCGGTATTGCCATATATGCAGCATATCATATGGTAAAGGAGAATGTAGAGTGATTTGTGTGAATTTCTTTGAAGCTAGCTTATGGAAAATATTGGTAATATTAAGAAAGAAAAGATCTTCAGAATTCCTTTAAATATGGTAATTTGTTATTGTGTCTGTTCTTTTACTTCATGAATGAAGTTTTGGGAGTTGGGAAAGTTCATTGACAAAGCGATAAGCCGGTTGTTGTTCAGATTAGAGACATGTTATTCAACCTTGGTGATTTGCAAGCCAGGAAAACTGCAATCTGGGGATATCTCAAAAACTTTCAGAATATAATGCAAGCAAGGGAAAGAATTCCCACTTCTATTGTGGAGAAGTATAAGGAATTTTTTTTCTTTATGGTGGATATTGATCAATGCTCGATGGAAGTGGCAGAACCCAGAACCATTTGGATTATTCCAATGGGTTGTGAAGTTGAGGAGAGAATTTTGGAGCTATACACACAACATCTATTGAGTAAGCCTTTGGATCCATCTAAAGAAAGGTTTGGAACATATGTAGAGAAAAATATGCAAGTCCATGAGCAATTGAAGAAACCAATGATAGTCTGGAGAGTGAGGAAAGAAGTGGAATTTTTTGTAGAAAGCATGGGTATACCTATAGAAGCTATAAGAGAAGCCATAAGGAAAAGAGCCTGTGTAAAAGCTCAAGTGAAGGCATCTGATAAAAGGGAGAAGGATAAGAGCACAAGATTGTATACAACTATTTCAAATGATGAAGAGATAGAATTTGATGAAGACATTAGAGAAATAAAGCATATGAGCACCCCTACAACAATAATAGTCAAGCCCTTTGGTGAAGAGGAGAAAGCAAAGAAGAAGATGAAGCCTGAAAAACCAGGTATGCCCATAGAGGAGGTTGAGAAAGGGATAATTAAGGATGGAAAGCTTAACCCCCCATGTGAAGTGTATGGTACCTTTGATAATATTGGTCAAAGAGTCCTTGACGAGGCTAAAATAAAATATTTGAACAATTTCAATATGACTCTTGTTGAGATAATGACACATTACCTAAGTAATTGTGTGAAATTTTGGAGATGAGGAGATTAGTGTCAGAACTAAAGAAGAGAAGCTGAGAGAACAGGTTCTTGCAAATCTAAGTTCGGTAATGTCTGTTGAAGAAATGAAGTCAATCCTAAAAGAAGAAAAAAGAGAATTCAAAATAAAAACAAGAATAAACAAACTTATGTTGGGTAAGACTAAAGAAGTAGAGAAAGAAACTGAAAGCATTCTGAAGAAAGTTCTATTAAAGAACATAATTAATGTTGTTTCTAAAGAAGAGCATGTGGAAGATATTTCATCTGGTCTAGTAAATGAAGAGGTTATAGTTGAGGACACTCAGATTCCTCTCAATGTACATGATATAGAAGAACCTATGGAGATTGAAGCTCCTAAAATTGTGTCTATTGAAGACAACGAGATATCAGTTGAAGAAGTTGAAGCTCCAAATGACAAGCAAAAATTTGTGGCTATGGAAAATGTGATTGAGGACAAGAAGGTTGAAGTTAAGGGAGTTCGAGTAGAAGCAAGAGACACTGCAGAGGCAGTGAAGAAGTTTCTAGAAGATCAAAAGGAAGAATTTGATCTTGAGTTGGGAGATTCCCCTATTCATTTTTCTATTTTGTCCCCAATTCAGAAAATGAAAGTCGCATCATTTGCACAAGCTAAGTCTAAGGACGAAATTCTAAAGTCTCACATTGAGGACAGTGAGTTATTGAATCTTACATCTGGCATTCTGGAGAAGATCACGCCTACTTATGTTAAGGATCCATCTGGTGAGCTAAAGAAGCTTATAAATTCAGTAAGTACTCATTTTGAGTCACTTGAGAAGTCAACTTTGGTTAAAGTTTAGAAGGAATTTGATGCTAGGAAGATCAGTAGGTTGAAAGGATTGATAGCTAATGACAAATATCTATTAGCTACCTATGTGAAAAATGTTCAAAGTGCATTATCAGAAGGTGGAAGGATTAATAAGTCTTGTTTGTCTTTGTCAAAAATTACTAAGGAAAATGAGAAGAAGGTTAAGGATCTTGAGAAAGAGTTAGTTGTTATTTGTGATGCTTTTGATCCTTTAACTGTTTCTATTGGAGAGTAAGAAGGTCAAGTTATATCTTTACTTGACAAAATAAAGAGTCTGAAGTGCGATAATGACAGAGTTGTGGAAAGAGCTGGTGAACTTAGAGGCCTAATTGGTCCAAAGATGGAGACCATGTTGAATGCTTTGAAGGAAGCATAAGATGCTATGGTAGTTAGTGATCTAGTGAGCCTTGAATCTATAGAACTACAATCCTATTTACTTTGTGGTCACATAATTATTATAGAAAGTCTCAAGAAGTGTTGGGACACAAGCCTGAACCTGTTAAAGACCAATTTTGTAGATATTTTCAAGATTGTGTAAGTTGTTTAAAACAAAGTTTATACATATGCAGTTTGAAGTTTATGTTTGTTTATAGGAGTTTTGTATGCAGATTCCCCATCTATGCTATTGATGTCAAAGGGGGAGAAAAGAACAGTGAAAAATGTATATTCATCTAAGGGGGAGTTGTAGTTTTGAGCTGTGGATGAAGATATTTTTGGAGTTTTGGTTGGCAGTGTATTTTTCTTGGTACTAATCCGACACTTAAAGTCATTTTTCACTAAGTGTTGCCATCAATGCCAAAGGGGGAGATTGTTGGCAAGAGACACTACACATGTTTTCTAGTGTTATCATTGATGGAAACCCTTGTCAGCTAGTCGATCCACATATTGTAATTTTCTCATGCCGGCAAATAGTTTGAAGATTAGTGGTTATCTATTTAGTTAGAGAAGAGCATCTAGTAGATTCGTGTTCTTCGATTCATATGCAGATTTTCTATTATTATTTTGTGTTGTGGATCTTAGGGATCGATGCATAATCTATGTTATTTTTAAATCTTGGTGCCTCGTATCAATTTGGGTGAAAGTTAGAAGGTCTGGTGAACTAATTTTTTGTTCATCAATGTATGAAAGCTGACTTGGTGAATATAGTGTGTCGTGAATATTTGAGGAGTCATTTTTTAAGTATTTTTGTGTTCAAATATTTTGGTTTGGGTCCTCACTATGTTGTGGCCGACTCTTCTGGATGCACATTTATTATTATGGATGATTTGAGTTGACCGTTTGTGAATATTTCTTATTTTGTTAAGGCTGACATGAAGTGATTCAATTCTTGGTGGTGGATATATATAAGTGATTGATTATATCATTTTGGTGTGTGTTTGATGTGATTTGATGTATGTTGCAAATGTCAAAAGGTCAGTAGAGAAATTATGCATAGTTTCACTAGTGCATTAAGAATTTTTAGTGCGAATTGAAGTAGAACAGAGCAAAAGAGAAAAATCAATCAGAAGGTCCAGAATTTGATTGTTGAGCCTAACCGGAACTATAATTAGGAATTTTTAGATGCTACTTTATCATTTCAAATCTTTGGAAGTATTCCAAACATTTGTAAGGTAGTGAGCCTTTCATTTTTTGAGCAATGAGCTCTAAGCAGTGTGCCTGAATGCAAGTGCATTCTCCTTTTGTAATCTTTTATATTAAGTATACTCAGAATAATATTGTGGATTGACATCCACTGTGGTTTTTCCCCTAATAGGGTTTCCACATAAAAAATCCTTGTGTTATGGTGTTGTGGTTATTTGTCTTATGTGCATGTGTCTTTATTTTGGTTGAATGTTATCAGCACGTTAAGGATCAGATTAATAAAGTTAAAAATTGCACAACACTAATTCACCCCCCTCTTAGTGTTGCTTGATTCCAACAAGAAATAGATTAGAGAGAGGATAATTAAAGAGATATAGAAATATGGGGTTATTATGAGAGAGGGAGAGAGATATAGATATAAAGAGGGAGATATAAGGATATAAAGGAGAGACATGAATCATATCTTGGCATGCAATGTGTATTTCAAATGGGTGTGGTAGGTCAATTATGAATTTTTTTGGTCTTCATTACCAATAGGCTCATTCTACTTTTGTAATAATGAAAGAAGAGAGATAAAGTGGGAGAGAGTGAGAGAGAGGGGTAAGGAGATAGAGATATGGGATAAAGATATAGAGGGATATAAAGATAAAGATGGAGATGGTGATGGAGATGGAGAAGGAGATGGATATGGAGAGGATTAAGAGAGGAGAGAGGGATAAATAGAGATGAAAGAGATAAATATATAGAGAGGGGGAGAGAGATATCTAGGGATAGATAGAAAGATAAATATAGAGGTAAAAAGTGATATATAGAGAGAGGTAGAGAGGGAGAAATATAGGGGTAGAGAGACATGGATAGATAATGATATATAGATATAGGGAGAGATGGAAAAATAAATATGGAGAGACATAGATAGAGAGGCAAAGAGAAGAGATAGAGAGGAAAAGAGATATAGATATAGAGGTCTAGGAAGAGGGAGAGGGAGAGAGAAGAGGGGGAGAGATGAGAGAGAAGAGGGGAGAGAGGGAGAGAGGGAGAGAGGTAGAGAGGGAGAGAGGATAAGGGGAAAGAGAGAGATAGGTAGAGGATGGAGAGAGAGAGAAGAGGGGGAGAGAGGGAGAGAGATAAGTAGGAATTGAGAGAGAAGAAATGGGAGATGTGGAGGCTCAATAATTATGCATTCGATCGGATTCAGTCAAACTAGATGTTGCATTAGGTCCATTCATCACCTTTAATCCATTCATTAAATAATCTCATTTATCAAATAAACATTATCATTCAACCTTCATTTTACATCATCCATTTAATTAAATAAATCAGGACTCCATTTAAATCAAATCCTAAATTATATTTCATCATTTTCTGATTTAAATAAATCAATTACCAAAGTCCAAAAAGTCAAATCATCTAATCAGCATTAAATCAGCCTAATCATCATTAATTAATCTAATCCTAATCTAAGGCGAATCCCATCCCACTTGCATTATCTAGACCTAGCCACTTGCACAATAAATCAATTTTATTGATTTATTAAAACACTCATTTTCTTTCAACATGACAAGTCAAACATGGCATTTATTGCTGTTTTTCCTTGTCCCCCTCTCAGCATTTATGGCAAAATTTGAATTCAAATTTTCCCCCTCTTGGGCACTCTTCCCAAATCTTGCACATGCATCAAC
The DNA here is from genome assembly GCA_007258455.2 of Sequoia sempervirens. Classification (NCBI taxonomy): domain Eukaryota; kingdom Viridiplantae; phylum Streptophyta; class Pinopsida; order Cupressales; family Cupressaceae; genus Sequoia; species Sequoia sempervirens. The sequence goes on from VDFB02000015.1 coordinate 308,732,089, forward strand.
TAATCACATGATGACAAGTGTCCTCAACTCATTGGCTTGTTTTGATCCCACATTGGTCCCTCTTCAACATTTGGCATTTTGAAAATCTTTAAAATAGGTGCGTCAATCCTCAAACAAATCCTTCACAAGTTTCATTACTCTCTTCACTTGGGGATTTGATCTTGTTCATCATCCTCCACCATCTTCTGTACATTTTCAGATTTGATCTTTATCAAGGATTAGAGGAAAGGGTCATTAGCATGTGACACCAATGCTTCTGGTCTGAGTAGCTTTTGTTTCATAATGTTTTTAGTCTTTTTTATCATCATTTGTGGCATTTTGAAAGCATTTGTAATGGATTTCATAGAGGTATTTTGATAGAGTTTGCAAAGCATCTAACCCATTGTTTGAAGTTTAGTTTGCAGATTTTAAAAGGATACCTACATATGGCGCTAGAAGGAGGGCTGAGATTTTCTCTATAGTTGTGCATCATGTTAGCATAACATTTGAGAAAAGTTTCTAATTATCTCTGAAATAGACTTGTTTTATGCTTTTAAAGAAATTTTCCAAGTAGATAATTTTCTTATATTTCTGCATTTTACATATGTTATCTGACATAGTTGGTGTGATAATTCCCACACTTTTCCTGCATCTGTCAAATTTGGGGATAATAAAAAAAAAAAAAAAATTGCTCTTGCTTGCAGCTAAGGAATCATTCTCAGAACAAGAAATAGTCACCTGCACTACACACGTACAGCTATTGCACCAGAGTCATGGGCTGAATCACGATGATAGTTCTGCCATTCAGTCTCCTGCGCTTCTATAGTTTCTTTTTTCCTTTCTAGTCTTAGATAGACACGTTATACTAAAAGCACGCATTAACCATGGAAATACACAGTAGTTTCAGTTTATCTTTGTGAAGGATTCAAGAGAGATTTTTATTCTTATCTTTTTGAAAGGCGCTTTGATATTAAAAAGACATTTGTGCAAGAAGAAAAGTCTTATTCAGCTTGCTGTTTTCCATTAGTTTATAATACTTTAATAGTATGTATCCTAGAAGTATTTGGAAACTCTGTGTATCCCTTGAATGCAATTACGTTGTGGCTTGAAAGCTGGGAAACACTATTGACAGTTGTCTCAAAGTTATTGCGCACATATCTGAAAGTCTTTTCTTTGTATTTTATGAGAGCTAGTTTTGGGTTAAGTTATGGTGTTGTTTCAGGCATGCTCCACTGATATTTGAAAGTATACAGCCGTATGCTTAGGAGAATCTAGAGATTTTATGTCGATGGGTCATGATGAGATCTGTTCCACTTATTGCGCCTTTACTGCCTGTCACTTGTCTCCTTACAGTCTCGCAAATTATGTTAGAAATAAAACCTCAAGTCTCTAAACACATAGCAATTTCCTAAAATTATGGATGATAGTCAGAGATAGAGGAATTAAAATACACCTGCCAATGGCATTTGCTTGAAATGCCTAAAGCTTCTGCCGCCTCTTTTGGCATTCTGTTAAACAGCCCACGCACTTTGTCCATATCTCTGATTTTGTTAAACGGTTCACTACCTTGTCTACGCATCTACATAAATTTTTCTGTTAGAATAGTTCGCGTGTCTTGTCTATGCTTTCACAAATCACAGTTGACTTCAAACTCTTTCGCGCCTTTTCACCTGTCACGCATTCTTTCTGAAAGTACTCTGCATTTTTGAAGATAAACTGCGTGCCAATCTGCATCAATGAAGACAAATTGATGGCTGTCATTTACTAATGATAGGTGTAGCAAGTGGTGAAAGGAGTAAATAGAATCACGCTAGAGGAGGAGTGCAAAAGCACGTTTTGTATATGGCCACTAATTTTTACACATACTATTCATTATGAAAAATGCAATAGCGCAGGGGAGTTGGAAGTGTTTTACTAATGAAAAACTTTTCAAACCGGCTCACTCAAGCTACGCAGATTTCTAAATGTGTGAGGTTGTCTTGATTTGTCATTGAACGTATTGCTCATTTATTGCATTATGCTGACTTTAGTGTTCATGCTGCAGGTATGAAGATATTTGTTCCTTTTGAAAAAAAAAATCCATCATGGACTGTTTGAAATAAAGGGGACCTAAAATAATCCATTGTTCTTTTTTTTCCTGTTTTTCATTGAAATCTTGCTGACTTTAAAGAATTGATTATTTATTCCCATCATCTCACTATCTAGGAATATATTAGATGTTCTTTATATTCCATTTTAAAGTTTGGCAAGAGTGGATCATTGGCAAGGGAAAGTTTTTTTTTTCTTCTTGGTTGTCTTGAATCACAGTCACTTTAAACTTTACTTTTATTGAAAATCAAGATCTTTATAAATACTTTATCATTTGAAATTGTTTTTACTTAAAATGCTTGAGAAGCAAATCTAATCAAACTCGATTTTCATATAATCATCTTTTTGTTATAGGTACAAAAGCAAACGAAGGCAAAAAGGTGCAAGGCGAAAGAGAGGGCTAGCAAATGAAAACGAAAGGAGGAGGATTCTTGTTTGAAAACACAATGTGTTTTTTAACACTTTGAATGTTTGATCAATACTACTTCACGAAAGGAGGGAAATGTTTTTTTTTTTGAAAACACAATGTGTTCTTTAACACTTTAAGTGTTTAATCAACACTACACGAAATTGTTTTCCTTTTCGTTTTAGAACATTAGTTTTCAATTGGGGCTAAAACGAACAATTTCATTTTCATTGCAAAAGGCTTAAAACGAACCTTAGAACACACTTACTAGATTTCGTTTTGGGTTAAAAATTGAACAAGCAATCCTCATATTTCATTTGGTGCTTAAAACGAATTCACAATTGCTTTGAAGGGTGTAAAACGAACAAGTGTTTGATTTGTGTGATTGTCTTTTGAGTACGTATCCTCTCCCCTTGCGCTTCGTGCGATCTAGGGTGCAAGAGAAACACTCAAAATACATTTTATTACTTTAAAACACTTCATTTTGAAGCCCAAAATTAAACATCTTGTCTTGCGGTGTGAGTAGGGGCATTTTAGTACATTCTCTTTCTTTGTGCCATCAAAGATCGATCGAGTTGGTTATTGTCTTTGCTGCTTTTGTTTATCTTAGAGGGCACGCCCAGGGAAAAAGTACTCACCCAGCGGCGGCTCAATAGGTAACCTCTAAAACTTAAGAGTATTTCCGATAGGGATATAAATGAGGGTTTTGGTTAAACACCATAATCACGCGGTTGGCTCCGACAAGATGGATACGAAAGGGGACTCTTGCCGTATGGGTCAATCTCCACGAACAGAAAGTCCTTGCTAGAACCCATGTGCTAGAATTTGCCAAAATCCTTAATCCTATTTGTTGGTGCAAGAGCGGTCGTGCAGGCTACCCCACACTCTTCGGTTTTCTAGTAGAGATGGAAAGCCGCCATGGGAGGAGTTTCATGGGTGTTGATGTGGCTGCCCGATTGGCGTTAATGAGCGTGGAGAGCCGGTGAAGTCAAGCATCTAACCATCCGCTATAGGGATAAGTGTATTTGGACTTGTCCAAGTGGGGAATCAACAAATACCGTCTTACACATCCGCAGGGCTTGTAATTATTCTTTGTTTGAAAACCACGGTGTGTGACCGGCTTGTTGCAAACAAACACTTAAATATGATCATGCAAATTTCAAACCCCTTTTGATAGAGCAAATACCTTTTGACAAATTTAAGTGTTGTTGCCTTCCCTTGGGATTATGTCCTTAGAGGTTTCTCATCACTTGAATTTATGTCGTCATTTGCTCTAACTAGGGTTAACCTAGGAAATCCCTTTGCCTCAATTTCTTGGAACTCCCACACAACACTTTGTGGGAAGAAAAGGAATTTTGACATAGGACATCTTTAGTTTGAAACATAATCAAGAAAGTGTATTTGGCAAAAAGAAGTCATTAAAAGCAAAGATAAGCAATTGAGCCCCACACATGTCTTTTCAATGATTTCTCACAAGATCAAGATACAAAAACCCAAGAAAAGGAAACTTAGCCCAAAACAACATCAACAAAGACTCAAAAGGTTATATGATTTTAGAGAAAAGTTGTTGGCTAATTTCTATCGACATGCTTCAAGAGACAACCCCACTTTATATTCATTTTACTACACACAAAATCCAAGATTGTTTCAAGGGATTGGATACCTTGCTTAGGGCATAACACGTTCTTCAATACCTTGGTCTTGTTAAGCAAAAGTCTAAACTAGGGTCATTCTAAGATCAAAACAAACATTCATCCATCAAAAACATCATCAACCATAAACATCTCACCAACATTTTGAGAAAATCTTGACACAACTATGCTAGGCTCCTTTGGTAGACATCAAAACCTTTCAAACATGAGACTTTGAATTCTTCAAACATCAAACATCAAACTTGTTCAACTCAAGTGTGTGAATGAATCCCTTTGCACATGCTTAGTTGAATTATCACTTTGTTCAAATTAATGGTGGATAGATGCATCCTTCTCCCATCACTAATTTGGATTATCTTTTGGTTAGCTTGTGAGTAGACACATCCTATTCTCACTCCTAAATCAAATTATCCTTTATGAGCATTAGTTATCTTTTTTAGATCATCCAAACATCTTGGGGATATCTCTTGCTCAAACATCAACATTCAAAAGATAGAATTCAAAGTCTAAACATCAAACAAACATCAATCAAAGCAAACCCAAAGTACCTAGCATCACATCAAGATTTTCAATACAAATTCAAAACTTCCATTCTCACCCATATATCATACACCTTTCATCTTCACATCTTTGATCTTTTACACATCCTAGTTTGCTCTTTTATGGTTCAAACAAGATCACAACACAAGAGGAACATGGAGTTAAATCAAGAAACATCAACCACAAGTGATCTAAGCCAAAACATTCCAGAAATCCAAAACACACCACTTCCAGACCTCACTATCACTACACACGATCCACAAAAAGAGGTCTTGGTGGAAGACATCACACCAACAAAACTAAGTGAGGAAGAAGTTCTTGAGATGCTCAAACAACCAAAACTACAAAAGTTTCTTCGCGCAATGGCTAAAATAAATCCATCAATTCTCAACACTATTGAGGATGAGCTTCTTGTACCAAATGACCAAAACACCCTTCCACAATCAACCACTTCCATTACCACCATAGAACCTACTATCAATGAGGATGATACCCTCTTCAACACGCATCAAAATCCACTTTACAACCCACTTGGATTTATCGATACATCTGAGGTTCCTTACCATACCACCTCATCATTTTCCCTTGACACGCAAGTGTCTAGACCTTTGGTACAAGCAAGCTCATCCGAAATAGAGAGACCCTACGGATTTGTCTCTTCATTTGCACAAGAAAATTTTCCACCATTCAAATCATTCACACCTCCCACCACGTCAACACCATATTTTGGTTTAGGGATCTCCCCTTTACCTAAACTTCCACCTTTCCCTAACATAAATCGCCCCATCCAAATCAATTCATCCAACCAAGGGGGTACATCACATATTTTGAACACACCATCCACATCAAACCAACACATGATAGCTAATCAAAATATGGTCTCTCAAATACCCACTATTTCGCTCATCTCTACCATTCCTACCACTTCACCTAGTCCCACCATTCCTATCACTTCACCCATCCCAAATGCACCTATCACCACATTCACTCCAACCACTACATCCACTATACCTCAAACTTCCACTACCCCCATCACACCCCTTACATCGCAACCTCCCACCACCACCATCGCTCTAAGCGCATCTCAAACTTCCAACACAATTCCGATCCCACCACCACCACCATTGCGACCAAGCCAAGTAAGCCATTACAATGCTGCATTCAAAGCATACCAACAATTGCTCCAATAATATCAAACAATTCAGCAAGCACCTATAGCCACACACGCTTCTCAAGCTTCACGGAAAAATCAAGCTCAAACATCACTGCAACAACAACAAGCACAACAAGCAGCACAAGCCCAAGCTTTGTTGCAACAACAACAACGAGCTACACAAGCTGCACAAGCCGCACAAGCTACTCAAGCTGCTCAAGCTGCACAAGCTGCACAAGCCACACAAGCTGCTCAAGCTGCACAAGCTGCAAAAGATGCCCAAGATGCCCAAGCACGAGTGCAAGCACAAGCACAGTACTTTGCACAACAACAAGCAGCCCAACAACTCGCATATCAGAAAGTGTTAGAGCAATACCAAGAGCAACAAGAAGCAGCCCAACAAGCCCTAGCTGACCAACAACAAGCATTGTTGGACCAACAACATCAAGCACAACAACAAGCTCTATTAGCGCAACAACAACAAGATCAACAACAAGCGTTGTTGAAAGCATACATGGCACAACAAGCAAACATTCCACCCATTCAAACACCCACTCCACCCCCCCAGAACACCTTCATTCCACCTCCTGATCCACAATTGGATGTCACCGCACAAATAAAATTTCTGTCACAACAAGTGCTTGACCTTCAATCAGGAAAGACACCAAAACCACAAAAAAACCTATGCCCTTATCCATTTGATAGGAGCGTAGAAATGAAACCATTCCCAAAAGGGTTTGAGATCCCTAAATTTGACAAATATCGCGGAACGGGTAACCCTGAAGATCACATCAGGGAATTCCAAGTACATTGCATGGAGGTGGCTCACGATGAAACGTACTTGATGAGATTATTCCCAAGAAGCTTGGCTGGAAACGCTATTGATTGGTTTTCTCGACTTTCTGGAATCAAAAAATTCCAGGAAATCGTGGATGCCTTCATACATAATTATTCCTTCAACACTCCCATGGAGGTTAGCTTACAGGAATTATCATCTCTCAAACAAGGGAAAAATGAATCATTCGGTGCTTTCTTACAACGATGGCGATCCAAAGCTAATCAAAGCAAGTGGTCCATGCCTGAAGAACAACAAGTGGGAACTATCATTGCGAATCTTGATGGGCCCTTGGCCTTCCACCTCAAAATGCAAAACATCACCACTTACGACCAATTGATACCTAGGGCGCTCAATATCGAACAAGCCCTTGCCACGCAGGGAGAAACTTCATCATATCAAGAAGGCCGCTCATCATCCAATTATCATGACAAACCACGAACATGGGCAAAGAATCGTAATGTAACCAATGATGGTGTTGTTGACGCCAAAGTTGTCATTAGTGCCCCACGGAAGAACAATCCACCATCCCAACAACAACAACACCAAAATACCAATCAAAGCAATCGACAAGTCAATAATGTGGTGCAACCATCCCATAACCAAAACACAAACAACATTGATAATCAGGGAAGACCACAGTGAAACAAGTTCTTCCCCAAACGAAAATACACACTCCTTGGGGAACCTGCTGAAGCAATCATGAAAAGATTGGTAGATGAAAAATTGATAACGGTCCCTACACATAATAATTATCAAGAACCATCGGTCAAGCCACCATGGTATAATGAGAATTATCTTTGCGACTTCCACAAACTCAAGGGACACACGACAAACAACTGCATGAGGCTCAAAAATCTAATTCAAGACCTCATAGATGACAAAATCATAGATGTGGAAGCACCATCAGGAAACAAAGATCTCAAGATTTACACGAATCCGATGCCGAATCATGGTAACAAAGGAAACAAAGATCAAGACAAAGGAAAAGGGGCTTATAAAAATGTCAACCACACATACGAGGGTGTTGTTGCTTGTTTAGATGAGTTTTGTGGAGTCATCACCATCAAAGGGGCCCAAGCCGATTGTGGAGTCACCACAAGAGGTGGAAAGGTTACCATTGCAGCACCATCCCAACCAAGCAGAAATTCCACATCCAACCCAAGGTCTCACCCTAGTGGCTATAATGTCTTGGATCAATTGAAAAGAACCCCTGCACATATCTCCATCATGGAGTTACTCAAAATCTCATCTGCACACAAAAAGATTCTAGAAGAAGCTTTGGCGTCATCTACTGTCCCTGCAGATCTAGATGCAGAACAATTCCAAGCTATGGTCGCAAATATCACCACACCTAACATTCTTACATTTTCTGAACAAGACTTCCCCACACAACCATCTCACAACCGTGCACTTCATCTGGAGGTGTACGTAAATAAAAAGAAAGTCAAGAGAGTCTTGGTGGATGGAGGTGCAGGCTTAAATATTTGCTCCTTAAAGCTTCTAAAGAATTTGAACATTTCAGAGGATTCAATTGACAAAGGAAAAGGCATCACAATAAGAGCATACGATGACCAGGAAAGGGTATCCCAAGGCACCATTCAGCTTCCTGTCCAGGTTGGACCCGCCATCATGCAAACCAACTGTCAGGTCTTGGACCTCGATTTACCATACAACATTCTCCTAGGGCGACCATGGATACATGCAATGCAAGCTGTAGCTTCAACCTTTCATCAATGTGTGAAATTCACACATGAAGGTCAAGAGGTTACTATCCATGGAGATCCTGAGCCATTTGCCTACTGCAAAAATCTAGAGGCAAAATACTACAAGATCCCGCAAGTACCCAAGAACGATGAAGGCCCATCAACACCTTACGTGGATCCCGCCACTCTCACTTCTGTGACAGAGACACCCTCCACCCCCGCCATCCCCGCCTTTTCTGATATCAAAGTCATAATACAAGATGATGGTTGTGGAAACTATTCAATGCCTAAGAATGCTTTTGTAGTAGGAGAGCTACCACAATCTCCTAGATCAAGAGGACGACCACAATCACAAGAAGCTTCAACATCTCAAGGCTCCTATGAGCGAAACCCTACCTTCACAAGTGCAGGAGATCTTGGTCAGGAAACATTAGAGGGGGACCTATCTCATCTCCTTTATCAAGATGATATACCGGCAGTTGAATTGCCTATGGATGAACGAAACAAAGGTATGAAGATGATGCTCTCGATGGGCTATAACCGGAACCAAGGGTTAGGCCAAGATAATAACGGGCGTGTAATACCCATTATACCTGAGAAGCAAAAAAAAATCTTGGCATTGGTCATCCTACTCCTAAGGTAACTGTACTTGGTCGAGGTGCCCAGGATAGACGGAGCCGAACGCCTCCTCAGGAATCTGTAGCTACTCCAAAATCCTCCATGACTTTAGGAATGCCCACTGATTTAACTGAGTCACCAGAAATAGGATTACCTTTGTTGTTTGAGGATACTAATGTCCTTATGATTAGCACCTTGTCTTATGAGTCTGAAAACCAAAGCAATGAAATCCGATTAGTCTATCCCCAACTGATTGATTACGACCAACGAGGACCACCAATTCTTGACATGTTTGAAAACGATGAGGCGCTCTCAGAATTCATGGGACTTAGGGATGACATTCCATGTGGGGATCATAAGGCAGGTTTTATCATAGAGCTGGATACACATGCATACTATGGAGAAACGATTGAATCCCTCAGTCGCAAAAATAAAAAATTGAGAATAATCTCCAAGTCCTTGAGTGAAAACCACCTTGTGGCACTCTCCGACTCTAAAAAAGTAAAAAGAAAGGGCGCATCCAATGGTGAAAACCTCTCTGAGGCGCCTGAGGATGGGGGATTCAATCTTCCTCTTACACCTATACACCAAGAAAAGTCAGCTATGCTAGCAGAAAAGTGCAACCCCATCAATCTGGGAACACAAGAAACTCCTCATATTACATTCTACGCTGAGTCATTATTATGCAAAGAACAAGAGGAGTTGGCTACCTTCTTAAAGGAAAGGAAGATAAATTTTGCGTGGACCTATGCTGATATGCCAGGATTGGATCCAGAGGTAGTGGTTCATCACTTGGCAGTCTATCCTAAAGCTAAACCTGTGAGACAGAAGCTTCGCAAAATGCATCCTCAAATTGCTTTGTTAGTCAAAATGGAGCTCAAAAAGCTATTAGATGTGGGATTCATTCGACCAATTGATTATCCAGAATGGGTATCGAACTTGGTACCCGTATCAAAGCCTGACGGAGCCATAAGAATCTGTACGGACTTTAGGGACTTGAACAAGGCTTGCCCAAAAGATGATTTTCCGTTGCCTAACATTGATATGATAGTAGACATGACAGCAGGGCATGAGATGCTATCACTTATGGATGGATTTTCAGGATACAACCAGATTATGATAGCAAAAGAAGATCAACACAAGACGGCTTTCACTTGCCCATGGGGAACATACTGCTGGAACGTAATGCCATTCGGCTTAAAGAACACCGGGGCCACATACCAAAGGGCCATGACACTAATATTCCATGACATGATCCACAAAATAGTTGAGGACTATGTTGATGACATCCTGGGAAAATCCAAAAAGAAGGAGGATCATATATCGGTCTTGAGTGCTATCTTTGACAGACTAGAAGAATACAAGGTTCGTTTGAATCCCAAGAAGTGTGTCTTTGGCGTACAATCAGGAAAGTTGTTGGGTTACATAGTGTCAATGAGAGGCATTGAGATTGATCCGGCAAAGGTGAAAGCAATACTTGAAATGGAAGCTCCTAGGACATTGAAACAACTGAGAGGTCTCCAAGGCAGGCTTCAGTCAATTCGCAGGTTCATAGCACAATTAGCAGACAAACAAATCCCTTACTCTCACCTACTCCACCAGGGGGTAACGTACAAATGGGATGACAAATGTGAACAAGCCTTCAACAAAATCAAGGAATATCTGTTAACACCTCCAGTACTAAGGCCTCCAATTCAGAACAAACCATTGATCCTTTATATCTCAGCAACTGCAGCAGCCCTTGGTGCTCTCCTAGCACAACATGATGAAAATGGAATAGAAAGAGTCATCTACTACATCAGCCGTACAATGGTGGGCCATGAGTTAAACTATACATTCATTGAAAAAGCTTGCCTAGCAGTGGTGTTTGCATCCCAAAAATTCGGACACTACATGTTGGCACACAAGATCAAACTCATAGCTAAAATTGATCCCTTAAAGTATCTTCTTTCAAAGGCAATGCTTACAGGAAGAATGGCTAAGTGGGTAATGATATTATTAGAATATGACATTGAGTATGTGGAGCGCAAGGCAATCAAGGGACAGGTCATTGCAGACCAACTGGCAGACGCACCTATCTATGCGGAGAACCCACTTGTTTCAGAATTTCCAGATGAATCCATTTTCAACATTGACATAGCTACTCATTGGAAACTATACTTTGATGGCTCCTACACACAACATGGGTCCGGAGCTGGTATCTTCTTCATCACTCCACAAGGGGATTGTATACCAAGATCATACAAAATAGCATTCCCTTGTACCAACAACATTGCAGAATACGAGGCTTTAACTATAGGTCTCAGGATAGCAGTACAGTGGAACATTATGGCATTGAAGGTATATGGAGATTCACAGCTTATCATAAATCAAGTGAACAATGAGTACCAAACAAAGGATGATAAGCTAACTCCATACAAAAGGCTGGTGGAAAATCTCAAGGAATATTTTGTTGACATCACATTTGAGCAAGTACCAAGAACCAACAACAGAGCAGCAGACGCAATGGCAACTATTGGATCACTCTTAGAGATCCCTCAAAATGTTCTGAAATATGACTTCTTGGTAGAGCAGCTTCTCGTACCAGCATTCAAGGTACCAGAGTCAGAATTTGTGGGCAAAATCATTGGTCCAAATGATCAGTGGTACCAAGACATTTACACATACCTTAGGATAGGTATCATTCCCGCCGATTTGCGTTCAAGCCTTAGACGAACCTTTATCAAGAAAGCATCTCGTTTTGTCATTTTAGGAGAAACCCTTTATCGTAGAAGCATAGAAGTAACCTTACTAAGATGTCTTAACCCTGAGGAGGCTTCGGCTGCCCTAACTGAGGTGCACAACGGCATCTGTGGTTCTCATTCGAGTGGCCTGACCCTATCTAAGAAATTGTTGAGGAGTGGGTATTACTGGCCTACCATGGACAGAGAGGCACATGAATACGTCAAGAAGTGTCTACAGTGTCAGCAACACGGGGACCTCATCCATGCTCCAGCTCAAGAGCTTCATCCAATCATCACACCATGGCCCTTTTCACAGTGGGGACTCGATCTCATTGGGAAAATCACACCCACCTCATCCAACGGTCACAAATTCATTATAACTGCAACTGAGTACTTCACCAAGTGGGTTGAAGCCATACCTATGACCTACATAATAGGAAAGCAGATCTCAAAGTTCATCCTGAACTATCTCATATGCCGCTATGGTGTTCCACAGGCTATTATCTCAGATAATGGGACACCATTCAAAAAGAGTTAGAAATCCGTGACCTATGTGATAAATTCAAAATCCAACGCCATTTTTCCACCCCATACTATCCCCAAGGCAATAGCCAGCCCATGAAGCTCTAAAATAAAACCATCCTCAAAATCCTTAAGAAAATAGTCAATGACGCAGGTCGTGACTGGCATTTGCAGCTTAATCCTGCCCTTTGGGCTTACCGAACCAGCATCCGCACACCCACTGGTGCCACACCATTTTCCTTGGTCTACGGATCAGAGGCCATCTTGCCCATTGATATCAAGTTACCATCCCTCAGAGTATCATTGAAAAACCTCATCACGGATGAGGAGTATCGAGTTTCAAGACTGAACGAGCTGGAACTGTTGGACAAGCGACGTTTGGATGCTTTAAACCATCTGCAAGTGTATCAGAATAGACTGAAAAGGAGCTACAACAAGAAAATCAGAAGCAGAACTTTCCAAGTTGGAGAATTGGTGCTAAAACAGAATCAGAAGAATGTCTTGAACCCAAATGGCAAGGGCAAGTTTGAACCCAACTGGCTGGGACCCTTTGTCATCATAGCAAGCTACAAATCAAGGGCATATCAGTTATCAACACCTGAAGGGGAACCCCTACAGGATCCAATGAATAGCTCCCATCTCAAAAGGTTTTATGCCTAAATCTTTCAAGGTATAGAACCAAAAAATCCAAAAAATCATAAAAAGTCCTAAAAAAATGGTTACTTCGGCGAAAACCTGGCAAACAGGCGTCTTGGTGACAACAAAAAAATCAAAAAATCAAGAAAATAGTAAAGAGAAAAAAATCGTCCTCTAGTGAAAACCACTTCGGTGGCACTTTGGGCAAGTACCTTGGTGAAAACTTGGTAAACAGGCACCTTGTGTAAATAAGCACTCTCCGTCCATCTTGGTCTCCGTGACTTGCTTTGCATCATTCATTCACTCATTGCATATCATCGCATTTCACCCTTCCATCCGCATCTGCACCATAGCTTGGTCTTTCGTTTGTGTCATGATTCCTCGTAGAGCTACTCGGCCCACTTAAAAGGTCAGTTTGTCCTGCCTATATTGGAGTAGTCTATCGCTTCACACTGGGGGCACGTTCTCATCGGATCGGATTCGTGTATGATCTTAAAGTCAAATCGAGAGAAAATCCAAAACATCAAAAATCGAGAAAATCAAAACATCAAAATAAGAAAATCCAAAACATCAAAATCGAGAGAATCCAAAAACATAAAAAATCAGAAAATCCAAAACATCATCGGAAATCCAAAAACATCAAAAATCCGGAAAATCCAAAACATCAAAAATAAGAAAATCCAAAACATCAAAAATGGAAAATCAAAAACATCAAAAATGGAAAATCCAAAACATTCAAAAGCGTATCAAAATCCAAAACGAGGTCCAAAGTCGTTTAAAGTCAAAATAGAGTCATCTTGTCGAGAACTAAATAGATCTCACGAGCTTGAGCGTAGGCAAGGTTGATCTTTGATCATCCCGAGACATTTAGGTCAGTCCTATAGGAGTTCGTCATAATAAACTGACATTTCATCATGTATTTCTTCATCTGTAAATCGATCAAGTTGTCAGTCGAACTACGTGGTCTCTGCGTGTATAACGTAGGCAAGGCTAATCTATCGATAAGCCCCCGAGACCCCTAGGATAGGTCTTTAGGTTAGTCTCTTGGTCAAAATCTCGGAAAATCCCAAAAACATTGGAAAATAAAAAATCAAAACATTTGTAAAACCTCGAAAAATTACCAAAAAAACAGCCTCAAAACATTGCAAAATTCCAAAAACATCCAAATATTTGAAAAAATCCATCCACCTCATCTCGCTTACACTCGCAATAATCAATCATCCATAATAAATCGTCATCACCCTCAACCTTTGGTAAAACAGTCAGAAACAAGTCTAGCAGTCAAATGTGAAAACCTAAACTGTCAAAATCTCAAGTATAGGTCTGTCGGCAAGCAAGTTGATCAACTCTTTTCTTATCAATGGCATATAAATCATAAATCAATTTCATCATCATTTGATACAAAGCATTTCCTAGGATCCGTTCCGACAATGGGCACTTTTATCAAATCAACCAATTCGGGTAAACAAAACGACGTGTCATTAACATGTCCTAGGATCCGTTCCGACAATGGACATTATCTTTTGGCAATAAGTTTTGGCTCCCATCTTTTGAAACACATCCCTCTGGCTGAAGGTATGAAGAACATTGGCTTGCTTGTATACTTGATCTTTTCTTTTGATTTATCTTATTGTGCTCATTCCAAGGACCTCTCGATGATATCCGAGCGAAGGATTTAGAGAGAAAGGAATGGGGCAACGATCATTATTATTTTGTCTGCTATGCTTGTTGGACGTTCTTGTAAAATAACTTGGTGAATACTTGCTTTGTTAGATATGTATGGAGGATGTTTCAGATAGCTTGTTGACTATTGCATTGATTGGTTATACCTTTCCGTGTTTTGGTCTGAGATGTTTGAGACTTCTAAAGTGCATCCTAGCAAGGTTTCCGTATGTCAAGTGTGAACAAGATTACTCCTATCTATTTTTCGAGTCAAAGTCCATCACACTAAGTACAATGCCATCCTGGTCCTTTATACCTTGATGCATCGTGCTTAGGCGTGTTATCAAACATAAAAGTAAGTGACCCTTTGAAAATCCCAATCCTTGATAAGCAAATCATCCATCATCATCATCATCTATCATCATCATCTCTAATAAAGTCTCGACCAATCATGGACTTGTTGGATCCTCTTGTCATCATCTCATTTCCGTACTAACATCATCATCACCAATGCGTCCATCATGCATCCATCCCGCATCCACAAACGATTAGCATACATCCATCATGCATCCATTATGCATTCATCTTGCATCCATAAATCATTAGAATTCTGCATATCATCTCACATTCATATCATCATCATAATATAGATATGTTAGTCTAAGCATCTCATAAATCATCCGTCGCATAATCACAGCATATCACATCATTCACATCATCAATCTCATCCATCTCATATCATATCATCATTTAAGTTGTTTAGGATAATATAGATTTGTTATTCTAAGCATCTTGAAATCATCTCATTGCATCGTCATCCATAACCATCCATTTTGAACCTCTTTATAGAGATGCGACCCATCAAATGAATCTTTTGTGATCTCGAGGGCAATAATGCGATTAATACTTCTTTCCGCTGGGGCATCAGAAAAATCATGAAATTTTTAAATTTCGATTGCGGCAAGTTATTCTTTGAACCAACGCAACAAGTACATTGCTTCAAAGAGGGGCAAAATGTAGACATGCAAAATTCACATTATGCATTCGATCAAATTCGGTCAAACTAGATGTTGCATTAGATCCATTCATCACCTTTAATCCATTCATTAAATAATCTCATTTATCAAATAAACATTATCGTTCAACCTTCATCTTGCATCATCCATTTAATTAAATAAATCAGGACTTCATTTTCATATTCCATCATTTTCTGATTTAAATAAATCAATTATCAAAGTCCAAAATGTCAACTCACCTAATCAGCATCAATCAGCATAATCATCATCTAATCCTAATCTAATACTAATCACATCCCACTTGCATTATCTAGATCTAGCCACTTGCACAATAAATCAATTTTATTGATTTATTAAAACCTCATTTTCCCTCAACATGACAAGTCAAACATGGCATTTATTGCTCTTTTTTTCTTGTCCCCCTCTCAAAATTTATTGCAAATTTGAATTCAAAATTTCCCCCTCTTGGGCACTCTTCCCAAATCTTGCACAACCATCATCTAATCACATGGTGACAAGTGTCCTCAACTCATTGGCTTGTTTTTGATCCCACATTGGTCCCTCTACAACACTTGGCATTTTGAAAATCTTTAAATAGGTGCATCATCCTCAAGAAAATCCTTCACAATTTCATGCAAGGTTACTCTCTTCACTTGAGATTTGATCTTGTTCATCATCACTCCACCATCTTCATAGCATTTTCAATTTGAGCTTTTATCAAGGATTGGGAAAGGGTCACTAGCACATGTGACACCAATCCAACTATGGAATAGGTAGCTTGCTTTTGTTTTCATAATGTTTGTCTTTTTATCATCATTTGTGGCATTTTGAAAGCATTTGTAATGGATTTCATAGAGGTATTTTGATAGAGTTTGCAAAGCATCTAACCCATTGTTTGAAGTTTAGTTTGCAGATTTTAAAAGGATACCTACAGTTACATGATAAAAATTTTGCCCCCAGTCAAGTCCAAGACTTAGACTATTTTAAGGGACATGAAAGAGATGCTTCTGGTGTAACAAATGGATAGTCATCAGGACTTGATGTCAATCATTTATCAACCATGACAGGAAGGGTATAATGTGGTGGTGACAGAAAATGTATTTCATCCTAGGCCATAGCAAACAAAGTGACAATAGATGGCAGAGCAATGATTGATTACACATGGCACCTGTTTTCCAGGTTTTCACCATGGTACTTATCCAAAGTGATTGTTTGCTAGGTTTTCACTGTTGGACAAATCATTTTTCTTTACTATTTTTGTCATTTTTCTTTTTTTTTTGGTGTTGCCAAGACACATGTTTTCTAGGTTTTCATCAAGGCAATGATTTTTTTATCATTTTTCAATTTTTTTGTATTTTACGGTTTTCAGCTCGATCTCCTGATGCTATGCGTAGAACCTTCAGAGATGTAAACTATTGATAGGCTCTATCAGTTGTTCTCCATCTAGAGTTTCCAGTTGATAAGTTCCTGAACCAAAAGAAGATACGATGATGTAGGGACCCAACCAATTTGGTTCAAACTTTCCTAGCTTTTCTCCGTCAGCCTAGTTCTTAGGGTTCTGCATGAGAACTAGGTCACCAATGTCAAACTTCCTAACCATAACCTTCTTATTGTATCTATGAAAAAGACGGTTCTGATATGCTTGTAGATGGTTCAGGAAATTTTTCCTTCTTTCCTCTAGCATCTCCAGCTCGTGTAGGCACAATTTTCTATACTCCTCGTCATCAGTTAAACCCTTCAGGGAGACTCGTAACGAAGGAATT